>NW_017566728.1:2570058-2765789 GCF_001854935.1 Bemisia tabaci
CCGAGGGTGCTTCCCGCCTTCTAAGCTCCGCTTCGTGAACCCTTCGTGGGTTAATCTAAATAGAGTGGGCTCATTTAGGGAGTATATTTCATCGATAGCCGAAAGCGATTTTACAAACTATGAAATGAAATGAAATCTGTGTTAGAAAAAATTTATAATATAAGCTCAGAATTAGTGAGGAAGTCAATAATATTGATACTTAACCAAAAGGCAGAAAACAAGATTATGGAGAATTATTGGCGAATGCAGCAAAATGGCAACATTGTCTCTTCTCTATTTAAACCTATGGAAATGTATCGATTCTTGGAGGGGCCTGGTGCTCCGACAAGAATAGATTATTTAGCATAGGTTTAAATGGAGGCAATCCGGTGTTGCCCAATTGCTGAATCCGCCCCCGGAAGAATACTTCATGAACTACCGAAAAAATCTTAGGTATCCTCACGAGTCAGTGAAAAAAAATTATTAATCGAAAAAAATAAAGGATAATCGAATAGGAGCGATGAACAGGGTATTCGCAGCGAACGCCTCAACAATCGATTCTTTACCAGGTTCAAATTGGGGAATATCTCTAACTCGATCATTCACGCCTCGCCACTAGAATGCCGGTTGCTCGATCAACCTTTAACCACCACGTTTGCAATAATGCAGTTTTACTGTATGTCAGTCTAGTCTCGTCCACCAATAAAACACTTACCTTTAATAATCAAACTACTGATAACACCATCTGCTGATTCACCCTCTTATTTCTCGTTACCTGACTGGCTCAACGGAAAAAAACACATTGGATCCAGAGTCCAGACTCTTAAAAACATTGACAAGAAAAAGTACTCTTGATTTGATTAGAATCTAGCTTAAATCAAGAACCAAGCCTCTTAATTCAAGCGGATTTCGTTTTGATTCGAGCAAAAATCCGATTGAATCAAGAGTATTTTTTCTTGTCAATGTTTTCAAGAGTCTGGACTCTAGATCCAATGTGTTTTTTTTTCCCAGTGCTGCTCCGTTTACTTCAACTTGATCTGCAACTAGTTCAGCTTAGATATTGACCGTCCCTTTATCTTACTCACCTGCGGGCTGATTAATGAAATTGATAGACAAAGCTGTAGACAAAAAAGACAAAATGGATATGGAAGGATCCTATCGGTAGATCCTATTTAGACTAATTAACGGCAACCCACTAGAGACCCCATAGTTTGTCCATCATTTACCCTCTTAGTCTATCAGAACCAACCATCTCAACCAATAGAATCGCTCAACACTCTAAATGTATTCTTTGCCTATCGCTTTGTCTATCGATTTTAACAATCAGCCCGCCAACACTCATCACTCGGGTCAGGGGTTCTATCACTGCTCTTTAAGCACTTTCCCGTTCTTCGCTAAGTTGTCGCTCTTTCGAGTCCACTTTCGTAGTTTCTTTCGAGTATAAACCTCATATTTTAGGTTTCCTCTTGGTTGAGTTTATTTCGCTCGGGGTGCTTGTCCGTTACCATCCGCTAAAGTGGTGGCCTGTTTTCTGCGATATCTCGCTCTGCAATTGTCGATAGCGCATTTCCAAATGGGTTTCGTTAATCTCTCTTGTTCATTTCATTCGTTGTCTGTTCTGTGCTGCATTAAATACTGTAGGCACACAATTTACAGAGGGATTATTTGCAGTGCGTCCTGGATCTTTTCCAGCTGCAGTTCCAATATCCCTCTCCGATTTTAGCCTTCAATACGCCCTACTCGTCAAGCACGGCTAGGAGGTGATTCCTCGCAATGACTCTGTGTAGTTTAGATGTATGAGGAACAAAACTTTTTTGAAGAAATTGAAATTTTAGTTATTTTGCCTGGGAAAAAGCTCAAAGAATATACACTTCGTGAAAAAAATTAAATACTGGAGCTTACTTTTTCGCCTCAATATCTGACGTTTATTCGTGTCATAACTTCCCGAGAAAATTTTTAATAGATATGATGCATGCAAGAGATACAGCCAACTGAATATTCTTCTATTAAGTTAATTTGCTCGAAAATCACGTTAGACACACAAAAAAAGTTGGAAATCCCTCCTTAGCGCGCGATATGCGCAGTTTGTAACACGTTTTTTTTTTCAAATTTACCGCAAAAAACCGATTGGAATCATACCGAAAATAAAGTTAGTGAGATTGTTTGTTTACTCAGATTTATTTTTCTTACTTCTCTGCCTGTGCAAACCTGGTCAGCTTCAGTGGTGACAAAAAAAAAAAAAAAAAAAAAAAAAAAAAAAAAATTGCCCGCAGACGCGGGAAACGTGAAAAAGGGTGTTACAAACTACGCAAATTGCGCGCTAAAGAATGGTTTTCAGACTTTTTTCACAAGCCAACGTGCTTTTCATGTCTTTTTATCTTTAAATAATATACATTTATGTGGACGTTTCTCTTTCGTGCAACAAACCCTTTTTTGGGGGGTTTCTCAAATCATTAAGATATCTCTCTTCATCTTTGATACTCCTCATTCATTAATCGCCACCGAAAAAAAGTGTCAGGTGCTATCCCCTAGAATTTTGGTGCGACCCCAATTTGTTGGATGACATATACATTTCCAATTAATTGTGGTAGCACCGCAATTCAAGTTAAGGCAGTACCGCAACATTTGGGTTAGTTACCTAATTTATTGGGATACTCCCATAATTAATTGGGGCATTACCACAATTAATTGGAATTGTCCATGTCGTCCGACAACCTCGTGCTTTTTTTCCGTGGTGCATTGTCAACATTATTATAAATGAAAAACGGAGAGTGCCGTTACGAGAAAAGTCTCCGCAACTTGCATCATACCACCAGACGTTTAAGGCACAATACAACCGAGAGATGAGCGGATGATTTTATTTTTAAAAAACTCACGCGCGCCAACATGGAGTTTTCCTCTTCTTCAGTCGACAGATGCGGATAGACCAATCTGGCGCGCAAGCGGCCCCGAGTTCGGTGGCTGTGCAGTTTGTTTTCGTAGGAGTTGTTAGTCTTACCGATCCACTCCCTCACAGATTTCATGATGTTGAGCTCATGTCTCGTGTCTTCTGTCTTCCTTTTTCTTGTTTCATCTGGCCTTCATTATGAGTCTAAAGATCTTCATCCGCACTACCTCTCTCTTTTCCAGTTTCTATAGACTGTACAACCCCACAATTTTCCGTTCTTCTAACGTCTGCATGGCATACCGTCTGCATTCCGGGCTCAGAGGCCGAAAGCTCTGGGCATAGCACCCGGAGCAATCGAAGTTACGGCTCCAGCACCCGAATCTTTCGGCCTCTGAGCCTGGAACGGACGGTATGTCTTTACAGCCCGCAACTTTTTTTTTTTTCAGTGTGGACGCACCTCAATTTCTACGTGAGCCATGTCGTTCATATGAATCTATGCACTCCAGAGTTCACTCGGAAATTAAGATGCGCCCTCACGTCGGAGATGCGACGCGAGCTGATAGACGTAACTCAACATTTCTTGTAGAGAAGCTTCTCCACACGCAGTGCAATCTTAATTTGGACCACATTTTGCAATAAGGAGCCACTATTTCTGGCTCATTTTACAAACAACATTTATGGCATTGGTTTCCCTACATAGAAAGGTGCTTTTATGGAAGAGCTAGAGATACTGGTTCCTTATTGCAAAATGCAATCTATTTGATGAGTAGTAGCCGTATCGTGTGTACAAATTTTAAGTTGGCCTGGGTAACTATTTTATTAATGCGCGCCTTCTATCCTTTCTTCGGGCAGTAAGTTGGAAGTGAAGCCAACGTGCATTACATTTCAGCAAACTGAAAATCGCAATTCAGAGGGAAAAAGCTCATCCGAGCACAATTTTCCCTCAAAGCAGTGATACGCTGTTTAAAAATTGTGCTCGGATGAGTTTTTTCCCTCTGTATTGCGATTTTCAGTTTTCTGAAATGTAACGCACGTTACGTTGGCTACGCTTCCAACCTACTGTCTATATGACTCGTGAGTCTATCGCACACTGGGAAAAAACACATTGGATGTAGAGGCCAGACTCTTGAAAACATTGACAAGAAAAAATACTCTTGATTCAATTGGATTTTTGCTTGAATCAAAACGAAATCCGCTTCAATTTTGAGGCTTGGTTCTTGATTTAAGCTAGATCTGATTGAATCAAGAGTACTTTTTCCTGTTGATGTTTTTAAGAGTCTGGATTCTAGATCCAATGTGGTTTTTTTTTTCCAGTGCAATCAGTTTGTGATATTATCTTTGTATCGAGGGTCAGCTCTGCGTACGTATTTTTGCAGCATTTGCAAGGGATATCTTTTTACAGCGTAGCATTTGGGGAATGCGCTTCTATTTCCTACTTACGAAAACTATCTCCACAGATTTACAGCGGTTCAGCTTTGTTTTATCGTTTCGGATCCAATTATGAATATCTGATAAATGTTCCTGCAAATTATTGCTCGCCTCTCGGTAGCTACGTGAGGGAGCGAGTGCTAGACTGCCGCGATAGCGAAGAGAGCAGTAATTGCATTTCTGTATGAGCCGTGGTTAGCACACGCTTTTATGTGTCTCGAGGTTCATCCCAGCGTGCACTTACGGCTCCCTTCGCGTTCACGGCAGTAAAGTATCATCAGCGGAAACGCAGAGTTTTCCCCCGCCTCGTGATTGCGGGCTGTCAGAAGTGAAGGGGGCATAAAAAGAGGGGCTGAAACTGATCCCCCGTAGCTCCTGCCCCAATTTCTCTAAATGTCGATTATGCGTCAGCAAAGCGTATTTTGAATTTACGTTCTTTCAAGTGTGATGGAAGGAGCTCCACGTCGGTGGACGGAATCATTTTGTACAGTTTACATGTCAATTTTTCATGCAGACACGGTCAAACTCCCGAGCCACGTCAAGGAAACTGACCTCACAGACATCGCTCTTTTCAGCAGACTCCTCTATCGTTTTAGTAATTCTGTAAAGCTGTTCTTGCGTCCCTCGCGAGAGTATCAGCGCCAAACTTATCGTGGATGAGAAATTTTACAATGTGAAAATTGTTGCCCGGATGTCTGAAGTGTAATTTCTTTGAATCCTATGCTCTATGACGGAAAGAATTGAGGTGCGTTGATTGGGTGAAGGGTTACTTGGAGGCTGAAGCTAACCGGGAATGTTTAAAGCTATTATTTAAGCTTTTTCTGATCGGTCCGAAACATGTTCTAGGGAACAAAGAGTATTGAAGGTTTGGACCATTTTCAAGATAGCTTTTGGCGGACAATTTTTGAAGATTATACCGGAGATGAGATCAAATATCAGAGCTTTTTTGCAATAATTTTTTCTTTCATCTCTGTAGTTACCTCACTCGGACAAACATACTCAATCTTTATCTATGATAATTTCACATCCAAGGGACTCTGGGATCGCAAGGGATGGTTTCTTGCGAATGTCATTCTGTTAACTGCAACCTCAGTTGTCCTTTTTTTTGACTTCCATAAATGAATGTCGGCCGTTTTTAATTCAAACAACTACAATGAAGATGAAACAATGAAATCGGAAACGAAAACGATTTCTATATCGATTACGACAAGTACGATAGTAATAATAGTCATATTTGTATTCAACATTTAAATTCATATTAGTATCGATAATCAATATTCCTGAGAGGGTCAATGGTTACTATCGAACAGGATCAATATCTCAGTTAGATGGCTGGATTTATTATTAATATTGGTGAAAATGGATTCAATGCAGGATAAATGAGAAATATTGATATCTAAATTAATAACGTAATGAATGATAACATTGATAATTCATACATACACGTATCTAAAGCAGCTGCCTCTGAACTTAAATGACGTCACTTTAATTTATGACGCCACCGTCCCCTCCCTCTTCTTGGCCATACTTCAAAACTGAGGTCACCGAGTTGTAATTTTAAGATTTTGTGTCTTGGTTCAAAAACCCCCTCAATAATCCTGCATCAGGTGAAATACCCCCAAACCAAGTCAAATTCTTTTAATTTAGGTCTCCGACTCCAATAATTAAGTCAGCACTTTATCTTTGGTTCCAAAACCCACCCAGACATCCTAACTCACGTCATGATCACCCACGGACCATCCCCATGACCTAAAGTCTAGGTCTTTTATTGAGAGGTCAACGCCGTTTTTGGAGTAAAAACCTTTAATTCGACCTTTGACCTATTGACTCTGCCAAAATTTCATTTTTACCAGATTAGTTTTGAGGGTATTATTTACGGAATTGTTGTCTTTGTAAAAGCAAGGGTATTTATTTTCTTATGCATAATACAAATAGCTTTGCAGGTATACGTATCGTTGTTGTAATTTTTGTTGTTATTTGTTGTTTGCTGTTTTTGTTTGCTATTTACTCTTTGCATTTGATTTCAAGGTAAGTAAGGCGGACTTATCTGCCTCTTTTATTGAGCGTCCGCAAACAACCGAAAGGTTTAGTTTTGTTCACGCCATTTCGGCCATGGTGCGAAGCTTTAAAAAAGTTATCGATTTGGCTCCCATGGGGAAAACGAATGAATCATATCCGCCTATGATATGGCCTCTCTTAAATTTAGCTCCGTCAATTTGAGGTTACCAATCTAGTCACTGTGGCCTATTCCAAGAGAGTTTTAATCAGGATCACGGCATAACGCAGCTTGCTACAACTTCACATTACCAGGATTTCTTCAGCTACATTCCCAGTCAGCCAGGGGTTGCCTCAGACTCCCCTCGTTAGTTTCTGAGTGTTGCTGCTGCCCTAGGGTTCGGCCTGTTTGCACTCGGTGCAGCGTAAAGCGAATTTCCCAATCGATCACTAAAAAAAAATGTGTGATTTTGTTCAAGACTTTGGTAAGGAACCATGCAGGTGCCTAATGGGGAACCTCCCCCGATCAAATCTCATGGGGCCTCAAATAGAGCTCTTACAAGAGTGGGGGATTTGTGACTCGAGTAATTTTTCTTATGTAAAATTTTGTGAGAAACGAGATGGTGCCACTGGTTTTCTCTGAAACGAACTCCGAAGCTCAGATTAAGCTCTCAAAGGTGAGACCGTAATGGAGAAGATATCCAACGCTACCCTGAGAGTCCACCGCTGTATGCAGTCAAACTCTCCATGTAAAGATAGGGAGCAAATACATCAACAGTGCTACCGCTTTGTTTAGGGGGCTCCAAAACTAAAAACACGGCAACACTGCTAATGTATTTTCTCCCTGTGTTTGCATGGAGAGTTTGACTAGATAAAGACGTGGACTCTCAGGGTAGCGTGAGATATTCCCTCCATCAGGGTCTCAACTTTGAGAGCTTTTTTGAGCTTTAGAGTTTGTTTAACAGAAAATCGGTGACGTCAGCCTGTTCCTCACGAAATTTTACAAAGGGTTAAGAACCTAAATCACAAATCCCCGCGCATCGAATGCAAGAGCTCCATTGTTGCTCAGCAATTCATTTTATTCCAACTTTTAATGACCTACAGAAATAGCTTGAGTATCTTTATAGGGCGAGTATGGACAGCTCGAAAATTTGGAGGTTAGGTTTGATCAGGTTATGTAGCTCTTAGGGCCCAAAAAGGCAGCCAACCCATGAACTTGAATTATCCAGTGGTATACTAATCAAACTCCAAGAGTAGGTACACTGATCAATAATTGTAAGAGAACGTATATACAATTTTGATTTCGCATACATTTTCCCAGCTTCAAAGTCTTAATCCTTAAAAACGCTTCTTTACACACTGGAAAAAAAAACACATTGGATCTCTGGAGTCCAGACTCTTAAAACATTGACAAGGAAAAGTACTCTTGATTCAATCAGAATCTAGCTTCAATCAGAATCTAGCTTCAATCAAGAACCAAGCCTCTTAATTTAAGCGGATTTCGTTTTGATTCAAGCAAAAATCCGATTGAATCAAGAGTATTTTTTCTTGTCAATGTTTTCAAGAGTCTGGACTCTAGATTTAATGTGTTTTTTTCCAGTGCAGTGCGCTGTCGGCCCCATTGACTAATATTTCGAATGCATATGTTGGCACTTTCCTAGTGATTTTCGTTTTTCACGTTGTCGCCTTTTTGGGCCCTAAGAGCTATATAAATCGAGTTGTATGCCTGACTTGCGAGTATTCGTTGTTTCGTGCGCATGAGCTGGAGTTTGGGACATTCTCGGAGGGAAGCAATCCATTGTGCGGTGCTACCTGTCCCCTCGCCCCTCGCTTACCCATCCACGCCGACACCTCTCTGCTACCCCGTCACCATTATATTTGCTCCTTGGCTGCTCCAACTCTGACCCCCACGAAACTGTGCGCCCTTTCACCGGGCCGCGCTGTCTCCCCACGCGGTATTTTCCTTCGGTTTATCCACCTCCGCTCCCGCTTTGCTTTAAAAGCGGGGAAGGACTCCTGTTATACTATCCATTAAACCACACTTACGCAGATTTAAATGTGTGAAGAAAAAAAGGAGAAAAATGGAGAAATAATAATTACTGCGATATTAATAATATGAGTCGAAAAAACGATTTACCACTAAATGAATCAAGTGAATTTTGTTCGTGTGTCATACGGAGGAGATTAAAGTAAAATCGGTTGGCAGACGATTTATTTGTTTGATATATGTTATTTACTGAGTCAATGGGGGATTTTTTTAGTTAGTTTTGATATTACATGTCTATTTTCCCTCTCTTTCTCTCGCAACTTTTGTTGCTTCCAGGATTTTATGTCCACCTACCTTTCGTCCATTAAATAAATGTCCACCGCTATATATGTCCGCTAAACGTTAAGTCCAGTCTTTATTAAGTCCACATGATATAATGTCCAACCATGAATATGTCCAAAATTGTCCAAATTGTGCACATCTTATGTCCACATTTTTTTCTTCTCATTTAAATTACAGGAACCACCTCAAAAATAAATGCATACTACTACTACCTTCATTCTTAAAAACATTTCATTCATGAATCAAGTCATGAAAGAGAACAGACTCTAAGAGAAGATAAAAACGTATGCTCATGTGTACACTGTACGGATATGATAAGATGAAAACCAAAGCGGGAGCCTGGGAAACGCTCCAATGCCAAAGTACACATTTTTCAGTAACAGATGCAGCCAAAATTGAAAGTCCTCTTTAACTAGTTATTTCAATCTTCAATCTTGTCGGATACTGTGCAACGCCTCTGACGCGGAATAGTTGCTTAAAGCGTTGCGGCGCGCAGCGTGACACGCGCATAGGCGCCTACAAACCTAACGGGATACTTCACGCGTTGCGCAATGCGTGAAGTATCCCGTTAGGTTTGTAGCGCCAGTGCGCGTTCTGCGCTGCTAACACGCCGCTCCGCTCTGTGTTAGGCTCTAATATTTAAACTCGCGGAGTCGACGTTTTTCAACCCATGATTTTGAAATGTTTGCACTCTCTGTATTGATTATTCCCTTTTAAACTGAAACGAACTGAAAAAGAAATATGTACTACTGAAAAATATAATGTGTTTTTTTGTAAATATAATAGTCGTTCCGTGTCAAATTTAATCATTTCCAAAGCATTCAAATGTATTCTTTTATGTTTTGGGCTTTTACTGTGCTGCAGCGTGGTGTAAGCGCTACTAAACGCTCAAAATTGGACGTATTTGACTCAAGGAGGTCGATGTACGAATAAGTTAAAAACAAAAAACTACGTGCTTCTTAGTTTTTTTCCGCTTTTATTAATTTTTGTATAGTTTTTTTCATCGCAACTACGGCTCATTGAGATTCTTATCGATACCATTGCTTGGAAAAGGTTTTACAAATATTTACCACGTTTTAAAAATGTAAATGTTTTTAAAATGAAGTAATCACTTTCATTAAAAAAAAGAACATACATTTAAGGCATATTTTACATCGGAAATTTCAAGGATAGAAATGAAACCAAGTATTGACCAAAGACAATTTATTTGAACAGATGAATCAAAAGAAGAAATTAACATTTCATTTAAAATATGAGTTACGATAACAACACCTCATTCTCTCTTAATTTTCTCATTTCGATATTGTCAATATAATTTTACTTACGGACTAAAATATGACGCTTGAATTTGATTTTAGTGGACTTTACATTTGTGGACTTAACTTGGACGTTTATATAATGGTCTTAACAATAGTGTGGGCTTTAGAACTGTGGATGTAAAAATTGTGGACGTAAAAAAAGTGGACATTAAGTCCGTGTACCCTTTTGTTTTCAGTATTTTAAGCTTGTGCAAAGAGTTTTTGGAAAAGCATGTTTAGATTCCTACCGAAGGGGCTCGGGGGTGGGGGGGTGTTATGACTCTGCGTTATCATGCACTGCAAGTGATAGGGGGGCGGGGGGGATGACGATTCAGCGTGAAGAACCCTCGCCATTTGTAAAAAGCACTCAAAATCCAAACTGTATCGTCCTCATTTCTGCGATGTAATTTGTCACACACAGTCATTAAAAATACTTTAAATTGTATCCAGTTATTGATTCAACAGTTTCATAAAATTTTTGGATCTTAATGGGACTAGGGTTGCATTACGGAGCGTCCTAAGGGGGGGGGGGTCAAAAATGCCGGAAAATGGCGTTATGTAATTAATGAACACACAGACCAGTGGCGAGACGTGAATAATCGAGTATCTATATCTCCGCATTCGAAGCTGTGGTAAAGAATCAATCCTGTTTACGATCCTTGTCTATAGGTTTAAACGGCACATGAAACGGCATACCGCAAAGCGCGCCACGCCACAGGAAGAGACAGCTCAGCAAGCGCCGGAGTTGGGGCAGGGAAATAGAGGAGCAAATGTATCAGTGGCGGGGTAGTGAAAAGGCGTCGGTGTGGACTAGAAGGGTAAGAAAGGGTATAAGAGTAAGATAGGTAACGCCGCGCAACGGTTTGGTCCTCCGTGAAAGCGCGCGAAATCTCAGTTCAAGAACTTGAATTGATGAATATCTCCCAAAGCGCATATCGATGGCTAACGAACATTACCACCTATCTGCAGACTGGCGATTTTGCCGAACGAAGAGATAATTCGCCAGTTTCGTAATTTTAAGGTTAGATTTGCAATTTTTCCATAATTACAGCATCATTGAAGCGCTCCCCTACAGAATTTGAAACAAAAACTAAAATGCGTATTTTATACTGTAAAATACGGCGAAGTGGCTAACTCTGTTTTGCCGTAATTATCAGTTGGGCGGTCTTGTTCGATAGCCCTCGATATGAGATTTCTTTTAGTATTTGAAAACTCTCGATCGGAAACACCTGCTAATCAACATGTATCAGCTTTGATGGAGGGATATTTCTCACAAAGTGTCTACGGGGTCTCATTTTATCACGCCGAAATAAAATTTTAATCACGTGTTGAATAAATCAAGACAATTTGAATATTACCTTATGAAAAATTGAGGTGTAAAAAAAGGCGATTTCAGGGGTAGCGGTGAACTCGAAGGGACATGTTTTATAGTCAATCTCAAGTTTTTATCGCCCCAGCTCAAAATTAATCGTAAAGATCGGGATGTAGGATATGTAGGGCAAATCGGGCGTATTTCGTGGAGATGGCTGCACCGTCACATGCACAACGGATAGGAAAATACGCCTTTATATTAAGATGAGGATGAATTGGGGCTTCGTTTAGACTTTGATTTGCCCAAAATTTTGACTGATGGGTCTCGAGACTATTTTGAATGTTACCTGCCGCCAAGAATTGAGGGAAGCTATGCAACTTTCGAGCTGATACAGATCGATCAAGAGTTTGCTATCACCTTTCCTCCTGTAACAGGGAAAAGCTTTCATAGCTTATTTTTTGTTGGTTGGTTCAGAGGTTGCCCTATCTTCAATGATGAGCTAGAGCCTCTCTATCTATCTGTTTCCCTGTTTTCCATTTTTCGCTGATCCCCACCTCGATCAGTTGCATGCCCATTTTTGTGTTTTATTATTATATTTTAGGTTTGTTTTAGTCGAGTATGGGCAGGGTGGCATGAAACGTAAGCAGGAGACGAAAGATTGGAAATTTCAATGAAATATTCCATAAAACACGAGGCTGTTCATATTTTTCAGGGGCTAGAGTATGCAACCCGCACTAAAACACACAAAAATAGAAAAAAGTCACAATTTTTTCATTTTGCAAAAAATGAAAAAGAACCGGTATTTTTCAATATCTTCCATAAATTTCTGAAATTTCATGAAATCTTTCACATGAAATTTTGCCACCCTGAGGATGGGCAAATGGGCATGTAACTGGTCCGAAATGTCTTGGCTTTGTTTCTTTTCTACTTTTTAGCCTTGCTAATTTCACATTTAAAGTGTATTATTCTTGCATTTTATCGTTGAACTAGGCTGCTACGTCGTGTTTTTATCATACTCAGTACACGGTTACACTAAACTATCGCAGAGCCCACAAAAATGAAATCACCCTCCCCCGCGGAGAAAAGAAAGAAGCATGAGATATTGTGGAGGATGATTCGAGATCTGGAAAATGAACCCTCTTCAGGACTTCACGAAAAGACGAACACCTGATGACGAAAGCTCCCACATTATATTTCGACGAAAATTAGCATCAGGATCCATTGGGATTTCGCACACGGTTGACCATTTTCGAAAACTTATATTCGTGCTACTTTGGGCACTCAAATCAATCTTATAAAAGTACATCAAATTTAATAAATATAGCATGAATTATTAAAGGAATTTAGTGGTAAATTTTTCAATGTCAATTCAATTGAAAGAGCCAATTTTGAGATTTGTATTACATTCGTATTAGGAAACCAATCCATCTCAATATGAGCACGTTACTCTTCTGGCAGCCATTGATTGAAGTTTCACTGATTCGTGAAAATGAGTCCAACCCCTTCTCCTTCACGTAGTCCCATTTGGTTCCCATAACGTTATTTAAAAGCGCCACGTCAGGTAGCAGAACTAGAAAAAACACTCGCAAGGCAATTATGATGTTGAAGTACTATGTCACACGTACAACGGTCGTACCCCGTTCTGAGAACAGGAATTATCATCTCGGATAAACCAGCCTTATCGGTCCTCATAACTTTGATGTAAAGAACTCCATCCAAAAAAATCGTATCCGTGGATCAAACTGGGACCGAGAAGAAATGTCTCCTCATGGACACTCCTTAACCACTTCTTAGTAGGACAAATTGTTCGTTTGAAATTTTACGGCGGGTATTATGGTCGCGGATGATTTTTATTGGGCACCTCGTACATCGACTATTTAACTTAAAACATTTTGTGAGTTTCAAGCACCAGTCAAGATATGTTGACTCAATTAATTTTGGCCGTAAAACAACCTTAAATAATTCTGAACTGGTCCGTCTTTCGAATTTGGAACCGCTCTCTAGGTCTAAATTAGGTTTGGATTTTATACAAACTTATATTTTGCAAGGAAAATTTCGTCGGAGTCAGTATCACACTTGCAAAATTTACATGTCATTTATCTTATCATTTGCCAGTTCCATCATTAATCTAATTTATTTCTCAAGCCGGGAATATTGATAAAAAGGCCAGTGACTACCATTATTTCATCAATAATGGATTTTTATCGACTGGAATGACTAGAACGGTGGGATGAGAGAACAGGGTGAGCATTGGTTTGAAGTAGGTTTCCTTCTTCAATTCGTAGACCCTCTCAAACAGGTCAAGTTTGTTACAAAAAAGCGAAGGAATCGTTAATTTTTAAGCAAGAATTGCTTTTAAACAGGCCAAAAAGTGATAATTTCTACGAAAAAAATCGTCCAAGAGTATAGATGACGTTAGTCGGGGACGATGAACGTGGCTTCACCTCAATTCTACCTGCCGACGAGTGGGTGTGGTTGCGCAAGTTCATATCTAAAGGTCAAATCGGAAAGTGCTTTCAAGGGGAAAAGTGATGACCACTCTTATACTCCCCACCAACTAATTAGAGCGTAGAATTCGAGATTAAAATCTGTAAATAGCAACCGTGCTAAGCCTAGTAAAGCCCAAAGCCTAGAATGATACCCGTCACTGCCACGTTGATGCGGACAATGGGCGACGCCATGCCATTTCTTACCCGAATTTAAAGTCCTCCCATATGGATTGAAAAAAGAGACGATCGAAGAGAGATTGAAAGTTACTTTACTTACTTAAATTTTACTTACTAGTTGTAAAGTTATCTTTCCGCTCGGGTCTGAAAGCCTGATGAAATGTTTACCACTTGGAGAACGGCGGAAACTTGTCGCTTTCCGATTTAAGATTCGGACTCTGCTCAAAATTCTGATGAGATTTTGCCCACGCACTACGCTGATATCTCAATTTTACATGCATGTCATTTATGACGTCACATGAAAATATTTTCAATTGACTATCGATGTTTCCGCCAATTGAAGCTACGATAAAGTATCGATTATCAGGGTGTTCATTGCGGAACACCCTGTTTATCGATCCTTTTCCATAGTTTTAAAATGAAAGATCAATCGATGTATCGCAAAACACGCCACGCCTTTGCAATTGAAATCCGTGCAGATCAAGTCGCATCGCAATTTCGTGCAGAATTTGAATCGGCGATCAGATGCACAATATTTCCGCATCAATTGCAAAAATCGACTGGACCACTGGAAATCAAAATTCAGGCGATAAATGACGCGTTCCTCAGGGTCATCAATTGTTCAAATCAACTTGGGCATAGCAGATGTCATCTAGGAGTAGGACCAGGTTCAGGATTGAATCAGTAAAATTGTTTATTTTAGAGTTTTATACTGTCTTGTACGCTTTAATTAGTTGCCGGAGAAATCAATATCTTACGCTAAAAATAAATACCGGCAAGATAGAATCCGTTAGCAAAACGGAGAGGAGGGGCGTGCTCTTGGTCGAGCATGAATAGTGGTGTCATCACCATTACGTTTTAGCCCTAAATAGGACAATTCTTCGCTTCTTAACAACTTTTTGTCTGTTCACAGGGGTTTCGGTTTTGTTACGTTTGCCGAAGCGAGTAGTGTTGAAAAAGTATTATCACAAGCAATACATGAACTAGACGGAAAAAAGGTAAGAGCAATTGGATTAATAATCATGAATTCGCTGATCATCTCCAGCCCAATTTATTTTGTACTCTCTAATTTTCACTTTAACGCGTCCTAAAGATTATTCTATGGACCATTTAACGATTTTAATGATTATTTCAGAAACTGAATGTCCGGACCTTATTAAGAGGAAGGATGAATCGAATTACCAGTCTTCTGGAAGTATGAGTAGGTGGGGGGAAGGGGGGGGGTCCTTTTGGTTTCTGTTCTGTGTCGGCCCAACAAAATAAGTCTTTGTGAGGTTGTATTGTGTTTTCGAGACCGCTCATAATTGGGGCAGGTTTTTGAGCCTGTAACGGAGGAAGAAGGAAGTGCACGTCCCTGCGTGACGTCAGACCTACGAAAATTGGCACGCATTCAAAATTTTCTGGAAATCCTTCAATAGTTTGGATAAGAACAGCATTCATAAATGCAGATTGTTTCCGTAAAAGGGAGACTCTAATAAAATGTAAAGTCAGTCGAAAGGGGTTGTAGATCTGCGCGGAGGGGTCCAAAATTCCCAGTTTCAGCGTGGCGTTGTTCATGAACTTGTGAAATAATGAGTTGCTCCTCATTACGAGTATTTCACAAATTTGCGTTTTATGACGGGCCTCTAGGAGTCTCTTGACAGACCCCCTCGAACGTTTTAATCTCAGCTTTGGTTTGGAATCAACCCAACGCACGGGCCTCGATTCCTGTTAACTGTGCAGTTCAATCGGTTCAGTGCGCAAGGGGTGTTAGAACTGGTTTTGCGAAAATCGCAATTTTTCTCCTCGCCATCTTAGAAAAAATTGTATTTTATATTTTTTCACCTTCTCTGCAATATCACCATTTGCCGAAACTCAATAAATTGCTGTTTTACCCATCCCGGTGGCTCACAGTAGTGGTTTTTTACGTGCTGGTTTCTTTCTGTTGTCTTTACCTCGCCAGGGGACGGGTTGCCTCTTTCACGGAAAAAAGTTCGGAGTGCGAGGGGGGGATTTAAACTTTGTGCGCTCTGATCTTCAAAAAGTTTTCCTCTTACTCTATAAGCAGATCGAAAGCAACGAAACCCTGAGGAGTCATTGTATAAATATTAAATAAGGGTAGTTGATTTTTTCGAAACATTCCGAGAAAGAAACGGATTTTATAGTTTTGCTATCAGTATGCGAGTAAATGATCTGAATATTCTTAGGTCATGCATAAACCTCGGAACATGTCCGTTTGTAAATCTCTGCTTTGAATTTTCTTTCCTTCTCACACTGAAATAAGTCCTTTGGATCCAGAGTCCGGACTCTGAAATTTGACAAGAAAAAGCTCTCTTAATTCAATAGGATTTTCGGTTGAATCTATAGGAAATCCGCTTAAATGAAGAGGCTTAGCCCCCGATTCAAGCAAAAATCCGATTGAATCAAGAGAATTGCTGGTATGCTTTTCGCGCCGACCAGTGACCGCACTGTGTTTCGCGCAATGCGTGAAGTATTCCGGCACTCTTATGGGCACTATTCTGCTCTTTCCGCCGGCCAGCGACCGCGTTGTACTTGGCGCAATGCGTGAAGTATTCCTGCACTCTTGTAGGCACTAATATGCTCTTGCCGCCGACCGACGACCGTACTGTGTTTAGCGATATGCATGAAGTATTCCTGCACTTCTGTGGGCGCTAATATGCTTTTGGCGCCATCCGGCGGCTGCACCATGTTTGGCGGGATTAGGAACGATTTTACAGCATTAGATTTGAAAGAATTTTGTCAAATTTTTCAAAAGTGACTTTGAACCCAAGACTTTTTTTTCCAGTGCAGCTTCTATCGTTCCCTTTTCCGCATTTTGTTTTTTCGAAGATTTCACTGAACCAGTTTTAATGCACCAGCAGCAACCATTAAAACGATGTTTACACAAACGAGGGTGAGAAATTCAATAAAAGCCCATCACTCATCGTTCAACGCGCAGTGACTCCATGTTTGATGGAAATTTGATCTTGTTGACGCACGGTTTGAAGCCTTGCTTTAATCAATAGCGTAACATATACGGTCGGGTCCGGATGAGTATTGAAAGGATCTTCGAGGACTTTAGGAATGTAGGACGAGAAAAGGAAGTCACGGAGGGAAATCTGAAAAACGAAAAAATTTGATTGATTTTATCGCGGGTCGGTGGCATGCGGCGCGGCGGGGCGAGAAAGGGCGGTGCGGTGTCGCAGCAGAATTCAATTAGTTTTAATAACGCCACCCGACGTGCAGTGCACCGCATAGCGTTTAAAGGGGGTGCGGGGGATGGGAGGTTTCACACGAGGGGACCTACGAGATTAATTTGATAATTAAGGACGGCACTTTACAAACTTGTGAGGAAAAAAAAGAAGAAAAAAAGCAATAATGGGCTACTAAACAAGGTCTGAACTAGAAAAAGCCACATGTTTTCCCCTCAAAATCTTATACGCAGATAACGATTCACACAATCGTATGTTTGGAAATCAACTCTTGAACGAGGTACAAGTATTCTCAACAGAATTCAAATGAAAGTTAAATTATACCAATGACTTTGTTTGTATGTTTGTCATCTAATCAATGATAACTGTAAACATTCATATCTGGTTTAGGAATGCATATCCAGACTTCTCATCTTGTAATCTGTTTTCCTCTTAACATTTTAAAGAGAAATCATATTGCGTAGTGCCTCAATGCAAACCTTGCCTAAAGGTCCATTAGTTGTACATGAAAAAATAGATCAGATAAAATCGTGGCTTTTATTTTTTTCCCCCTCATCTGAAATATTAGTGTGTATGCCTGTGGCGTGGCGTGCTTTGCGATGTATCGATCGATCTACTATTTAAACCCATTGAAAATGATCGCGACAAACGGTGTTCGCAAAGAACACCTTAATACGCGATTTTTACTAAAGCTTCATATGGGGAAATATTGATAGTCGATCAAACACGCCTCGCCACTGTATATGCGATGTGCGTGTGAGTAATGAATCATAATTTAAAAAGATGAAGTTGAAAATCTATTTAGCCCTTTCATTCGAAACAAATTTAATTTGTTTAAAAATCGGAAACACATGATAGTTGCAGATACGAATTATCAATTGAAAAATTAAACCAGTCTAGAATTGAGACAATACGGGTTAATTGGTTTGGATATCTTTCAAAAGAACGTGCTACAAACAAGGGGGGGGGGAGGTGTCATAAAACAAAGGGTTGGCTCCAACATACGGGTGTTGGAGGACGTTCACCAAACGAACATTTTTATGTATTATTGTTAGGAAATAATTGAATTATTATTTAAGATATGGCAACATCATTACCAGTCGACAGTACAAAATGGAATGAATCACTGAAAGATACATACTTAACTGAGAGCTAATAATATTAGCTGCATGTTTTAAAATGACATTCTATCATGGAGTAATGTATAGGGTTGAATGGTTACTTCGTCTACAGCAAGCTTTGAGTAACTTTTTTGGAAAATAACTGAAATTTGACCTAAAAACGTTAATAAGTTGAACAGTTCGTCGAAAAAAGAATGAAATACGTCAAAGATAAGCTTACCATGATTGCATTTAATGCTACATAGCAAAGAAAAAACGTTTATGCAATATTAACAAACAAAAATTGAGAAAAATAGAATAGCTTCTTGCTGCGTAATATGGTGGATCCACCCATAAAGCAAATCAGGGTCTTACCATTATAGCATGGTACAATGTTAAGTCCAGAATCGGAAAAGACTCCGGAAAGAGCGTCCGCTACGCATAGCGTGGAGAACGCTTAAAAGGGGAATAGGTCGACGATATCTCTTTTTGCGTCAAAGCACTGATGATTTACATACACGGCTGAACGCATACAACAGTAATTCACACATTCACATTTGCATTATCTGATTGTTTTTCGTGCATTACTGATGGGTGAGATTATTAAGGGGAAGAAAATAACAACACGGTAATCTCTCTTTATAACGAGACTTTAAGGGACCGGTTGATTTCCTCGCTATAGAGAGGTTCTCGTTTTGACGATAGGCGATCAGAAAAAGACGGACAAGTTCGGCATGAATGACTCAATAGACTAATATACCATTCAGGGGTGCAGTATCTTTACAATTCCTCCATCCTGGAATTGCAGGCTCGAGGTACACACAGATCGGAAATGGTGAAGTCGCGGTGGATCCGGCACAAAAACATTACAGATTTTCAAAGATCAAAAAGCGCAACACGTGAATAATTCATACAGTGGCGCTAACTTGGGCAATTCTGCGAAAGTGTCCAATTTCAGTCATGGACGTTTTAGTTTTAAAATGTGTAATCAAAAATCTCACATCATACCTATCATAATGGCAAATAGGTATTCTTAAGGAATTTTAACAATGGACCACTAGACAAGGTACGAATTTAAGCATTCTGATACATGTTTCTTAACCAGAATTTCACGTAGAGCACGATTTGCGTAACGAAAACTAAAAAGACTAACTCCAAACGAAGATATTAATGTTTTTATTTCACATTGGTTACGAGGAATTTGAACTGCCCGCTGACAAGAAACTCAAAGCTCTACGTGAGTCAAGTCGCGCACTACAACGGTTTCAACAAGCTTCTCAATCGAGTAATGTTCATTTTCCACCATGTGTTGTTCAAACTATAAGCAATTTGCTACAGCTGAGCCAGAGCGTCAAGATTGTGGTTGCCAGATTTTTATATCGCAGAGACTATCATGATAACGTTTAGCCCACGATGTGAATCACGCAGAGCATTGAGTTTTCTTGAGCGGGTGGTTTGAATTCACGCATCAAGAATCATTAAATATCTTTGGAAGGAGTTGATTTCGGTAATTTTCGTTGTGCGCGTCGTATTATACGTGAAATTTTGGTTAAGAAACATGTATCAGAATGCTGAAATTCGTACCTTGTCTAGTGGTCCATTAAAATTGTGTAAATCGATGAGTTAATCTTCATTTTTAGCTTTTACTAACTCGAATGCCAAGATCGTCACTGCCTTGATTGTCAAATTGCAATGTTTACAGCCTTATATCTTTTTTGGGTCTAATGATTTTTTTCAATTTTTGTATCAAGTTTATCAAAAATACTTGTGCTCGAATAAACAATGCATTCGTTTTAAGAAAATGCGTTTTCCGCTCGAAATAGTTCGATAATATGCTGTCATGAGGTTTCGAAATCACAACCGTCACAGGTCTTTTTGTTCGTCAAAGAACCGCTAAGGACAGTCGAAATCGATAGAAAACGTGCAATACCGTTGAGTGAAGTCGGTGCAACTTCAAGAGGACAGTGTTCGTAGAATTGCCCGTATGCTTTTCGCGCCAACGCGACGAGCGACCGCACTGTGTTTGGCGCAATGCGTGAAGTATTCCTGCACTCTTGTAGGCGCTAATATGCTTTCGGCACCGACCGGCGACCGCACTGTGTTTGGCGAGTCTACAAACGATGATACAACATATATTGGATTTGAAAGAAACTGTAGAAACGGAAGAGAGATAACAAGCCAGAAGAATGGTTGAGTAAAATTGATGAATTTGTTCACGTAGAGTGCAGATAAAAATATTCGAATAAAGAGTCAATCTAAAATTAAATGAAAACAAGAAGCAGAAGTGAATGCGAGTCAATTTTCATCCACGAAAAAGTCCAGACAGTGCTGCTATTTTATTTGATGAAAGCTTCCGAGGATTACCGGAATGAATTCTGATTTCCAAAAGTTTTGAGAAAAATTCCAATTTCTTCAAAAGCACTTGGAAAAATTCCAAAATACGCCCGGATCAGTTCAGAAAATTGTCAAATTTTATTTGAACAATTGTATCCAATTTGATTTAATTAATCGGTCAAACTGACGAAAAACCCAAAAAATCAAAGAAAACTCCGAGAATAGCCGGAAAATTCCGAGTAAAGTTCCGAAAAATTGCAAAAGTTCCGAAATTCGGAATTAATTCCGGGAGATGGCAGCACTGAGTCGGGGGTCGAAAAAATCTCCGGAAAGAGCGTCGGCTACGCATAGCGCGGTGAAAAAATAAGGGCGCAATCCAGCCGCGTTTCCAACGGGCGAACGTCGAGTCTGTAGTGGACAGCCGAGCCGTATGCATAGGCGGAGAAAGGAGACGGAGTGCCGAAAAAAAAGGCCGAAGAAAAATGAGGAAGCGCAGAAGACTGATGACAAAAGCTGACATAATTGGCGGAAATAATTAGACGAGGAGGAGTTTAAGAGAGGGGACGAGAGAGGGGGGGCGAGGGGCCGCGCCCCCCGGTGCAGAGAGGCTTGTGATCAAATTATCCAGCGTGACGCTTGCGCCTACTTTTTTGCGAGTCCGCTTCTTTATTAGTTATGCTGCGGTCATTAAACGCAGCTGTGCAGTTGAGCAGTTGAGAGTACCTCTACACTGTTAGCATTACAGTCTCTATTATATAATCTATGCTCTAATAATGGTTTCTACGCCCACGCTCGCGACCGCGGCTCTTCTTCTTCTTTTCAGCCGCCCCCCCCCCCGTTTTCCAGCCTCCGCAGCATGGACCCGGACCCTGAATCTTTATCGATACAGTTTTCATCTAATCGCTTCTCTAATCTATTTCCTCTAATATCTTTCCTCGACACGTGTCTCTGACCGGACAGCTGCGAGGAAAACTGCCGCGCTAAGGAAAAACATCGTTTGAGCCTTCAGTCGTTGCCGAGTTTCCTCCGGTAAAAATCGAATTTACTGGGAAAATTGAGAATATTATTTTGCAAATTTTTTAGACGATTTTTTTCGCAATTTAATCTAAAATACTTGAACATTTCACGGAAAAATATGCATGAATGTCGTCAAAAATGCACGTTTTATCGAAGGAAATTTGGCAACTCTTGAAGGTTCACACGGCGTTTTTCCTTGGTGCGGTAGAAAAGCGGATGATTGTTTCAAATTTGAGTGAATCGTTTGAATCGCATCAAGCAAAAAGTAACCTGGCCACATCAGCTATTGTCCAATTTAACTGAGCAATTTATAATTTTTACATGATAACGGTTGTTCAGATCTTTATGCAAATATCAGTGAATTTTCTGGATAGTATGAGGCAAATTCCTTAAAATTTTCAAAGGAAAACGCACACACGTTCTCCTGTAAAAAACGAAGTTGCCCAGTTTTTGGCAATAGATGATGTGGCTTGGTTCCTTTTTGTTAAACGCAGTCAATTTTGAAGGTTCATTTAACGCCATGTCAGTTTGTCTTAAATTTGCAGTGTAGGCAACACAAGCTCCCGCATGATCAAATAGTGGTATCATCGTGAAATGACACGCTCATTTGAGACGCACAAAATAAGAGCTCTTTACCAAACGGGAATAGGTTCATTTAGCGCCTTGTCAGTTTGCCTTCAATTCTTAATGTAGGCAACACAAGCTCCCGCAGGGTCGAATAGTGGTATCATCGTGAAATGACACGCTCATTTGAGACGCAAAAAATAAGAGCTCTTTACCAAACGGAAAGAGGGTCATTTAGCGCCTTGTCAGTTTGCCTTCAATTCTTAAAGTAGGCAACACAAGCTCCTGCGTGGTTGAATAGTGGTATCATCTCGTCCGTTTGTTTTTACAAGATGCTCCTACTGGCGGTGAGGTACCGTTTAGGTTTTTGTGTTGATTAAGTGGGCAGCTTTTTTAATCTTCATTTTATTTTATTTTATTTCTTCTTAATGTTTGTCGGATGTGAGAGGAAGAACAAAGTTATGTGAGACAAAAGGAAGACGAAGAAAATTAAAAACAGAATTTACGTTAAAGATGCGGGAACAAAGATGGTCTCATCAGGCGGAGGAAATTGGGACGATCGTTTCAATGGGCCTCTGAAAGGGCCAAAGCACAGAGGAGGAGAAGGGGAAGGAAGAAAGACGCCCCACGCTTAAAGACAGGTGGCTCTTTCCCAGCTACACTCCAGGAATTCCCTTTATACGCCGTGAGCGTGTAATACCTGTAAACGTATGCATTTGTTTTTAGCTGGGTAATCCTATCATGTGCACATGAAAGCATGCATAATACACAACGACGTAAGCTACAATGCTCGCAAGTCTTCCCCCCCCCCTTCGCTCCGCGTGGTCCCCATAATTCCCTTCAAACATTTTCACTTCGACTACACTTTAGTACTTAGATAGTTTCGCACTACTGTATCAGAAAAAGAATTCACTTTTCTGATCTCGAGAAGCTAGGCTCCTATAGACTCATATTGTTCCGTAGACATTTAAGAGAAAGACCGAAGGACGTGTGAGATTTTAAAATTTGATGAATCGATTATATAAATTTAGTCGATCCAATAATCCTATTCAAAGTTTATCGATCACTGGGTGTGAACTAAACGCATAACGGAAATTACTTCCTTACATTGCAGAACTTCATGGTGCCGCCCTTCCTCTCAGTGTTTCTGTCGATCGTTGGGTTCCTTTCTTTTAAATTTATTTGAAGCCATGTTTACCTATCGAATCTGCCTCATAGCGAATCGTTTGAGTTCTAAATCTTCTCAAAAACTACAATGACGTTTCTTGTTTCTGGATACATCAACCCAGGTTGTATATCCTTCACACGTCGCAAATAGTTTTGTAAAATCATTCTGTATGAAAAATCCAACGTGACCACATTTCAAGCTTTTGTAAGCTACGATTCTTGCGGTCCCACGTTAATATCCCTCTGTCAATGAAATACGGTTCATAATCGGAGTGAACCTCCACAATGAGTTGATAAATAATCCAGTCTCTATAGAAATAAATTAACAAATTATTTTCATGTTGACAATGTTAAATACAAATCCAGTCCAGTCATTTCATAGTCGGTTTGCATGAATCTGCAACCCTTCTTCTCAGGGGAAGAACGCACAGAGACCTACACAGAGAGAAATTCCAAGACAGAAGTTTGGTTAATACATTAAGTAAAACACAAAATAACCCTAGCCTTTGGTTTACAATTTCAGAATAAAATTTCAGCTAGTTTTCGTGAAGAAATTGAATGAAAAACGAGTGGTGAATACGAACGTCGCAATCGGAGGAATACATCTTCCCAGTCTCTCCATTGTTCTCTGCGTTAAATTCACCGCAAACCGTACCAGAATCAACACAAAATTTGTGTTGGTTTGTGCTTCACCCCCTATATTAACCAAAAGTAACACAAGAACACAAATATTTTTTTCAGTAAGCTTGCCTTTTCTTAAAGACAATAAGCAGGCCTTATCAAAATTTGCGAAGTTTTTGGCAATCGGCACTCGCAAGCTAGAGACCCAGCCTCAGCTGCAGAATTTGTGATAATGCAACATGACATTTGACACAAATGTAGAATCTTTGAGCACGCTCGCGTTCAATAAGAACTCATCCTTGCAAAGAAATTAATTTCGTTTTCTGTGGACTAACTTCTTAAATGTGGTAATAAATTACTACAGCTACATTCATTAATCATTTAAAAGAGAGACGGGCGGAAGGGAAAGGATGTAAGTGAGGCGGTGAAGGGGAAATATTATAATCAGAATGGAATAAAAATGAATGGGAATGCTTCTTCTTCTTCTCCTCAATTTTCCCTTCCTTTTCCTCAAAACACTTTGTGTCTTGTCATTTGGTTACGATTTATGTCACAGCAACGACAGTATTGATTAATTAAGCGAGCGGAATCAAAATTTTAGATTTCCCTTATTTTACACGGAGTCTCGCTGCAGGAACGATCGCCGGCGAGCGTCCTGCAGCTTTCGTACTTTGTTATTACCGATAAAAGCTTGTAAAACTCCGAACTGGTTCGCGAGAGAAAATAAACCGCGAGGTGAAAAAGGGGAGCGAACTAATACAAATCGGAATCTGAGCGGAACCGCGCATTCTCACAAATTAAAAACTTTTCTGAGCCGCCGTAATTTTTGCTCGAGTCCTAAGAATATTAAAATGGTCTCTCACGGTGACATTTGGGAAAAATGTCCCTCCTTTTTTTCATTCCCGGGGCTTTAATTTGGAGCCATTCTAAAATGTTTCCTCTTGTTCATAATATTCGTTCGCAAGATTCGTCCATCAATCAGCAACTTTACATGAACGAAAGTTTGTTTCGTCTGCAGAGATCTCGCTCGTCTGAATGCGTTTAGCTATAATTTTTTAGATGGTGCCGCCGAAGGCCGGGGAGGGGAGGGGCTCGAGGCGATGGCAAAGCTCGTTCCCCTGAAACCCATTAACAAGAATGTGAAGCTTTCGGGAAGTTTGTGCTTTTTCCACGGCGGAAAGTTAAATTTGAAATCAGCACTTTCATAAATACCCTCTAACTTAGTGAAACTTTGTGAAGCGTTTCTTTGATGATTTTGACGAGGCCAACCCGTGTTTATGATATCATTCACCCTCGGAGAAGTTTCTTTGCAAGCATACTGTTAAAAATGCATCTTTGACTCAAACCATCCTCAATTTGGGAACTGGGTCGCGCCCTGACGACAGAGTCGAGCCGCGGCGAGAATGGTGGGAAAGTTAAGTGTCAATTGACCGAGAATGTGCGTCGCTTGACTCGAAAATGAGTCTATTGACTTTAACTTTACTCTTCTGCATCGTGTGTGAAAAGTGAACTGTTGTAAACACCTCAATGGCGGCGTTTGCGTATTTCATGGGTCGTTTGACTTCATCGAGTAGTCACTCGACACTTGGCATGTGTCGCATTTAAACTTTTCTATTAATACATTTTGCAACGATAAAATAAAGCTATGAACAAAATAAAACAGTAGATAAGGAAGAATGTAAAAAAGTCACTGAGGGTAGCAGGAGGAATGCAAATTTTTGTAAAACTGCGATCCTCTTTTCATTTTATAATCCACTGATGTTAAGCATCTTTCAAGTCCATCGGTATCCTCCAAGTCTCCGTCGGTGTGCCGGTCGTAAGTGTAGGCAAGAAGCTCTAAGAATTCTCTCGCGGACACCGTTTACATTGACACCTCTTATACCTTGCCAACTTGCCGAGTAGTGCAATTGCAGGTCACCCATGAGCACCAGGGTTCGTTGTAATTTAACCGTGGGTGAATGCCGTTTTTCAGTCTTGGTAGGTTGAGCTGAAGACGTAGTGCTCCATATTTAGCTACTACTTCTCTTTTTAGCCTGTAATAAAGAAGAAAACTAACGGTTATCGAGTATTGAAATGCGTCAGCCTGACCTAGCGTAAATCTAAGTCCTAAAAGTAATGCATAGTAAAGGATACTATGCTATGTTTCAATATAACCCTAAACACGGAAACCAAAATACGTTTTTTGCTTGGTATACTATCCTTATGACCAGGACTTTAATTCATTCCTTCCCAATACTGCTTCTTTTCATACGTATAACTGCATTTTATTTTTAATGCCAAAATTTCTTTCCGAGCACTCCCTGTTCTGAATCTATTTTACTAATGCTCGTTTTCTCTTTAGAGGAAAATTCGTATAAATGCCTAATTTAGATGGATGATTTCATTAAATTTCTTATATATCGTTCTGTACCTTGAGCTTAACGTCCAGGATTTTATACCGTTCTTTCGTTTTTTTTTTTTTTTTTTTTTTTTTTTTTTTTTTTTTTTTTTTTTTTTCAGATTGATCCCAAAGTAGCGTTTCCTAGGAGAGCACACCCAAAGGTAAGCTTGCACTAAATAAATTTCCGCTTTATAAGGCTAGTCCCTTATTAAAAGGCCACTGAAGAAGACCTGAACTAGAAAAAAAGGCGCATGTTTTCTCCTCAAAACCAACCTAATTCGTAGAAAACGATTCACCCAACAGGACGTTTGGAAATCAACTCCTGAACGAGATTTTAAAAAGTATTTTCAACAAAAATCAAATAGAAGTCAGATTATACTTATTATGTAATTTGTATTTCTCCGATAATAATTTCCAACACTCATGTCTTGCTTAGGAGCTGATCTGCAGAATTCTTGTTGTATCATTCGGTTTCCTTGGGAAATTTTGAAGAGGGTGCATGCTTTGCAGGGCTTTCATATAACATGTCCAGTGGCCTATTGTTTTAGCCATTTTTATTGTGTATTTGTGTAGTCGCGATTTGGCGAGTGGGTCCATGACAGTGACAATTTTGCAAGTTGGCAACGCTGTTGTTCCTCCTTCTAAATCTATTCAAAATATTGATTTTAAGTAGGCAAGCTGTCTGACCAAGAATCGATTTTTTTTCTTACATTTAAATAGAGGAGAAACAGTTTTGCCAACTTTCCAACTTCCACTGATCCACAAATGTTTCCATCCACACTAATGGATGCGTTTCAGGTTTTGCTTATTGCTGCATGGCGAACATCGAATTTCTGACCGGCACAGCAATTAATGATATTCGCCGAACATAAAAATGATTAGAGGAAACACATCACCCGCAAACATTCTCACCATAAACAGCGATAGGCTGTACTGCCGCGCTTAGCAAGAACGCCGTAAATCCATCAGGATTTTTCCTCGTTTTTTAGAACTTCACACTTCATAAAATAAATACTGTTCTACCCATGCACCTCAAATATTCAGGTTAAGTTCTTGATAGTATTTGCGAAAGAAGTCTGTAAAAACATTGTCCCAAGGCACACAAGTTTTTCTGCTATGATATAATGTTTCCAAAAAATATAAAATGGGGTTTAAGGTGTTTTTGCATTGCACGGCAGTATAGCCAACGTTTCACATTTTATTCAGTAAACTGAATAAAACGTGAAACATTTGGCTAGTGGTGAGGATAATGTCTGGAAATGTCGACCAGGAAAGGTGAACTAGTTGGTTGAGTAAAGTTCGGCGAACGCCGCGCAGTGTGGAGCCGGCTTAAAGTTCGTCGTTGAGACGAATAAGCGCTAGCGAGGGGGCAGGGGTGTTCAAAAGTTGAATTGACATTTATAGAACCTGACCGAAAATGCAGCTCAATATCTCAATTTTTGCCGTCCAATTTTCCAAGCTCGTCCCCGACCCGACTCGCATAATTCGAAGTGAAACTCGGTGCTTTTTTAAAGTTCTCTCCTGCGTCGTGGAAACTCGGTTATTTTTTTCAGGAAATCCGGCAGCCGAGCTGGCACCACTTCTCAGCTCCAGATCGGTGCCCCCGCACCCCTATATTCACTCGGTCCCCTCTTTCTCTCGCGACCCCTTCTTTTGTCACCCTAATTTATCTACCTCCGAAACTTTCTCATTTATTAATTTCATCGTGACTTCCGCCTTTTATTCGCGATTTCTTCTCCGGATTCACGGTCTCTCTCGATAAATTTCAAGTGTTTCCAAATGCCAGCCAGTCGTGGCCTCCCCATCAATTCGGAATTTGTTGTTCGATTTTTTCAAATGTTTCAAATTCACTCTAAAGCTTTTAAGAATCAAGGTTACTTAGGAAAGTTACGAGATCGAGGAAACGCACAGAAAATGAAGGAAACATTCCATCCGGAATGTCCTTAAAGAAATCTAATTGTAAGTATAGAATCTAAAAGTCCCTCGTGATAATGTGTTTCTGTCTTTTTCGATGGGTAGAAGTCATTCCTATTTTTAAACATTGAAATAGTAATCCAAAAGAAAGAAAAAAAACGGGGACGAAAATGTTGAAGGACTTTTGTGCTGCTGTTATAAAAGTTAAGTTTTAGTTTAAAACTGAACCACATCTAGCCACCGCAATTTGCCTCTCCTTTCTTTTTGGAGAACCAGTTCCTTCGTGGATTCCAAATACGCGGCCAAATGAAGCAGCTAACAGTACAGGTTATTCAAGAAATATGTTTTTAACTGTCGCTGTATGGCGGTTTTGACTTCGATGATGTGCGCGTCGGTGTCAAACAGGTTTGGGATTAAGCTTCGTGCTTCATATTTCTCACTTTTTAACGCGGGAGTTTAATTGCAAGTGCCACAATGCATCGCTCCTCCGGCGTAAAGGCGTATCCTGATTTTCACGTGAGCCCCAGAATGCATGAATTTATACGTAAAACAGGGCTCACTTGGAAATTGAGATACGCGTGACCTCTACGCTGCCGTGCTAAGGTAAGACGCCGTATGAGCATTCGAATATGCCAAATTTCCTCTCAGAAAATATATATTTTTGAAGAAAATTATGAATATTTTTTCTTGAAATTTTCAGACTTTTTAGATGCAATTTCGAACAAAATCCTCCGAAAAATCGGAGGAGAAATATTCACAAACTTTCCGGGAAATACGTTGTTTTTCGGAGAAGATTTGGCAACGCCTGATGTCTTATAAGGCGTTATCTTCCTTAGCACGGCATTACGGTTTGCAGAGTCTGGTTCCAATCGTCCATAGTGCATTTGCTGTGGACGAATTCTGGATATGCTTTTTGAATTCCTAAATTAATCCAGATTTTTTTGTTGCATCCTCCGGAATATTCTCTGCGAATAATATAATAATATATCTAATAATGTATTTCTTGGTGTAAAGTAAAATTGCGGTGATGGGGTATTTTTTTAAACACGGCAAAGCAGGTACATGTGCCTCTGGTTTTACCATCAATATGCAACTAGACGATCTATCCTCGTGCCGTATGAGTCAGAAACATTCTGTGTTTCGATAGCTTCCCATAATCTGTTCAGTTCTTGACGCGCCTTTTATTAAATCATACAGCTTGTGGTGAGTGAGGACATACCAACGCAGAACAATACTTCAAACTCTGAATTGACTATCGATAGATCTTAGATTTTTCAAAACTCTGAGATCGCAGGTAAATTGCTTTGAATCCCGATTCTGGACACATTTGAAGTATTGAAATCAAACAGACCACATCCGAATGCATCGCAACTAAACGGGATTATCAGGATATTTTTGAATCGATCGGGATGAATTTGGAATTATTTTGAAAATATTCCACTAATCAGGATCAGCTCAAGTAGCTAAGTAGTGGGATGGCTCTGAATAGTGCTCTAGGTAAATTGAAATAAACCGAACAAAATAGGCAATATCGTTGGCTGGTGTAATCAGTACAGCTATCAGAATGATTTGGCCCACTGCGGGACTTATTGGTATGTATATCCGGAAATTCGGATATAAATCGAAATAAGTTGAAAATTCCATTGTAAATTAGAAAAATTCGGTCAGCATCGAGGTGAGTCTGAATCCCTTTATAAATCCTGAAATTTCATCCGGTATAATTAGGTTTTGGAAATATTCACGTTTATCTCGCTTCATAATTTTTGACGGAGCCAACAAACAATGCGGGAACCCAGCAGCACATGTCGTCCTCCTGAGGTTCATCCTTCAATTTGGCTGCATAGGCAACAAACTTACCGAGGAGCACGGCCAGTCTACTCGAAAAACTTCAGTTATCCTGTCGCATGATTTGTGTGTATCATTGAACAATACGTAACTCTGTTTCTAGATATTGAGTTCGCCTTCAACAACAACGCATAGGCAAAAAATCTACCACCAGGGAGCGCAATACACCTTTAGTTTTTCTCACATTTTTCATTCCCTTAGCAACTTTTGGAGGAGTCGAAGCTCGGTTTTATTTTCAAAGTAGCAAAATGATTACCAATTATAAATGACAACTTTAAGAGTGAATCATACGCACTTGAATCTCCCAATTCAGGCAAATTATTTGAAGCATATTTTATCTTTTTTATCGTCTAGGCAAATACATTTTTTTATGTTACAACCAACGAACATACGTAAACTGTTCAAGTGCTTTGATTTGCCTTTCGAAGTGTAATTTTACCTTTTTAACTAGCAAATTGCAATCTAAAAATTATCCTCTCGTATAACGAACGAATTCTTGCGATCGTGGTTTTTTTTAAACGTGGATCGTGGTTTTCATGTAAAAATAAAAAAAAACTTAGTTTTCTTTCCCCTATCTCATTTTTTCTGCTCCCTGCACTCTCAGCTTTTTCTCTACGCTGTAAGGATTTTTAAGCGATGAATCATAATTTAAATTATTGATAGGTGGTAGAGGAAGATGATTCGAAGTCTTAACATATTACGTAGTGTCTCGCGCACTCATTATCACAGTATAAAAAGAGACCACCATCCTTATGCACATATTGTATTCATGATCTGGCCTCTCGCTCGCGGGCCGTGAAAACCTTTTGTTTTTACACAATGCATTTCGCGTAAGCAAAAAGTAAACGAAGATCTGTGCGAGTAGTTTTTTCCAGTCTCAAACAGAATTTAGATTGACTACTCTCGGAAACAACCGTCCAAAACATCTCATGATACCGCACTACCTTATTAAAAAAAGAAAGAAGTGCCTTCAAATCCCGGATGCTATTTTTTCCCGGCTTAAGTGCAATTCTGCAGGACACTTTCCCCCCTTTTTGTAATAATCTCCCTGCAACAATCTAGCGGAAGCAACCGGAGTGGCTACGGCCGTGGAGTTCAAACCGAATTAAAACTCTGCCTTCTTTTAACAAATTGAATTCATTTTCTCATCATTTTCACCGACTCTCGGAGTCCCTCTCGCTTCTTTCCCTCTTCCTTGCTTTCATTCAGCAATCTGAGAATTAAATATTTCCTAGGGATACTTTTTAGTGATGCAATTATCTAGTCGGCGTTTCGGGACACAACCCTTATCTCCGCATGACAGCTTTTGACTCAACGAAACGTCGAAGAGTTTCTTCTCTTTAACGAACGCCCAGAAACATTTGAACTTGCACAAATTCACACCGTTTTTCCCCGGCGCGGACTGAGAAATAAACAGAATGAAAATACTTAGAAAACAAGGCTGGATACTGATGATTGTCTAGACATTTTACGCTCACTTTTTTTTTTTTTTTTTTTTTTTTTTTTTTTTTTTTTGACGTTTGATTTTCCAAAATTGTAAGCTCCCAGGCCTTACAGGCAGTTGACTCCAAAAATAAAAGACCAAACAAGACGTTTAAAATAGCTCGGTGAGCCAAGTCTAAGTGGACTGCATTTTGCAATTTGGAACTATAAATTCTGGCTCATCTGAAAAAAACACTTATATGCATGGGGAAACCAATGGCACATACGTTGTTTTTGAACCGGACCTGATTCATAGTTCCTTATTGCAAAATGTAGTCCAAAAGTAAGTCGTATCTTCAAGTTCAACTAAAAAGGCTATAAGAAATTGTACAGCCGGCTACAGAAGCTATTGGAAATCTTACAGCCGGCTTTAGGTCTATAGTATTTTGGAACACACATTCTACTGCCATTTTTTACCAGGGTAGTTCCGTTTTGTCTTATAGTGAGATCATCAGCTAGTCTCCTTGATCCCCTTGACAATATTTTTAGTCCCATATGCCGTATTTCAACATGAATATACTCACAATCTATCGACAATTCGTGTTTTTTGGTCTCTAAAATTATACTAACTGAAATGGTCCAATACCTACGCGCCCAAGAACAAAGACACTATTCATATCAAGACACAATTCGACGGCTTAAGTCCGCGATCACATATTTCGTTTGCGGTGTCTGAAAATCTCCGCCTTTATGTTATTTTTTGGAAGGAGAACAAATTGACATCATTCCCTAAAGTTTTTGCAGAATTTTCTTCGCATGGAGAAGAAAAATCACGGCAGTTTTAAAGAATTGCCGTTGAGTAGTTTTCCGTTTAAAAAATAAAATATGACAGGAAGTCTGCGACGTCCCAAACCGAGTTATGTGATCGCACCGCCGAATGCAGAATTTGCAGGTGTCTGAAATTTGATGAATTTTATGTGAAAGTGGAAGCTCCTGAGTGTACTGAGCACGAGGATACCCCCTTGGTTCATAAATTGAGCAATTTTTGAAGAAGATACCACAAAATGATCTAACCTGCCAAAATACATGTGGTTAAATGGGAAATGCCGCCAGATGACGTCACTAGGTGGTGCATTTTCTCACCTTTAAATCAATTTTTAGACTATTCCCCATCACAGAGAAAAATTACAAAAAATACTGCGAAATCAGCTCTTAAAGCACTCTCAGACGAGGCAATAAAAATTTGCGTGCAAATTCTCCATTGCAATAATTTTTTGAGACCATTTGTAAAGTCCCCACCCCTTTCCGATAAAATTTGAGGAATATTCTTGTGATGGATCCATGGGCGTAGCCAGGGGGGTCCTGGGGGGGCCTGCCCCCCCCCCCAGAAATCTCGTGGCCCCTCTAGAAAAACGGGATCCTCCATTCCTCAGCCCCCCCTCGCTCTCTTCACCACGAGAGGTGGTCCCATGGCCCCCCCTAGAAAAATTTCCTAGTTACGCCCCTGGATGGATCTGTTTTAAACCGTTAAAAACAATATAGAGGATTCGACCCCGGCTAGCCAACGTCCTAAGCCTATACGATTTGTTTGCTCTTCTTTCCTTCTATATTCTCTTCCTCTGCCACCCCTTCTGAGACCCGCAACCCAGATAAACCCGAATGTATGAAAATCAAAATACGTTGATGCTTCAAATGCCACGGGAAAGAGGGGAACATAACTTACCTCTTTGACATTGAAGCATTATATTATTTCAATATGACTCATGGGAGAGCGGCGCCGTGCTTCGACGTAAGCGTCCTGCTTTTCCACCCTCCTCCCTTAACAACCCGCCTGAAACTTGGCCGCCGTTCATCCCCCATGACGGGAGAAGAACCATCTCGCAAAATTTCTAACATATAAGTTTTTCCTTATAGTTTTAAGTGCTCCAGCTATCCGTGATGTCGTGCTCGACGCTGCAGCTTGATTATTTTGTGCAGATATTGTACATTTTAAGGTAACACACGAACTTATCGGAGGACAAAAATTCTGCGCCAAAGAGGGTTCATTTTTCTGGTGAGCCGTTTTTATCGCCTGTTGTCGGAAAAAGTTATGTTTCCTTTTCTTGGAGACTCTGAGTTTTAGAGAAGTATTTAAAATGTTTCAATAATATAAAATGCTTGGATACATTAGAACTGAAGAAGAAGAAGGAGGAGGGGGAGGGGAAAGGAAGGAGCAGAAGAAGACAGGGGAGAAGGGAAAGGAGAAGAAGAAGCAGAAAGAAAAGGAGAACACTGAAAAAAAAACACACACATTGGATCTAGAGTCCAGACTCTTGAAAACATTGACAAGAAAAAATACTCTTGATTCAATCAGATTTTTGCTTAAATGAAAAGAACATCCGCTCAAATTAAGAGGCTTGGTTCTTGATTTAAGCAAAAATCCGATTGAATCTAGAGTATTTTTTCTTGTCGATGTTTTCAAGAGTCTGGACTCTAGATACAATGTGTTTTTTTTCCCCAGTGAGGAAGAAGCAAAGAGAAAAATTGAATAGGTACCCAGAGCACCTGTTTAATTCTGAGTCGGAAATTTAGATATTGTACATTTTAAGATAACACATGAACTAATTGCAGGACACAAATTCTGCGCCAAAGAGATTTCATTTTTCTGTTGAGCTGTGGCTAGATTAAGAGCCGTTTTTATCGCCTTTTGTCGGAAAAAGTTATATATCCTTTTCTTGGGGACTTTAAGTTTTTGAGAAGTATTTAAAATGTTTCTATAATATACTATGCTTGGATACATTAGAACTGAAGAAGAAAAAGAAAGAGAAGGAGGGGAAGGGGGAAAGGAAGGAGAAGAAGAAGACACGGGAGAAGAGAAAGGAAAAGAAGAAGAAGAGAGAGGAGAAGGAGAAGGAAAGGAAAAAATTGAATAGGTTTACCCAGAGCATCTGTTCAATTCTGAGTCGGAAATTACATCTTAACCGTGGGTGATAGAACTGGGTCTTATTATAGTCGCTCATAAGTTTTCACGGTTACTCCACAGTACTACCTATCACAGGAAAGGGGCGGTCTTGAGTCAGAGCTAAATTGCTCCTGCAAACTCGCCGGATTGTAAATCGGTTGGGCTTTTAATTTATGCATCATTCAATGGCAGGAATGGAGGGAAATCTGCCTAATGAAACTATTCGTTGCTAAGCAGTGCTCAAGGAAGTAGATACAAGGGATGAGAAGTGTGAATGGACGGTGAAAACTGCAAGTGTAAATATTTCATACATTTCCTCTGATCTCTAGACCGATAACTTACTTAAGACCTCTGAATACTCGAAAGAAAAAAAAGTGCAGCCGTGCCCCTTGCGTCCGACTTCAGATTCCCTTCAGATAGTTCTAAGTTGTCATATTCACCGTCGTTATTTTGAGTGAAACTAGCATACTGATTTTACTGAGGTCTACATCGTGAGGTATACTGAATCATTTTAATACTTTGAGTAGATTTGAGAACAAATCAAGGTCAAGCACACAGAACGCTACACACGTAAAACACGAAGCAACACAAGCTGTTGGTTATTTTTTCGACCAAATCGTTGTGTTGAAGCGACCAAATTTTTGTGTTGAAAATCGGTGACCTCGTTAAATTAGACGCCAGCCGTCAGGATCGAATCTGTGGGTCGATTGTTGAATCGTTATCGAATCAGCTTGATCGAAAACTCCCTATCTTCACAATGCTATATATCGATCAAGGTCATTCGATTAAGATTCAACAATCGACCCTTTAGATCGCATCAGTGATAATCCGTTGCGTTACTCACTCGCAAGTCGCAACCTCTGACTCAGAGGCTCTGAGTGACGTGGAGGAAGATATGAGCACGTAAGTTCCGCAGGATACTCTCTTCACACCAGGAAGTTTCAGAGTAACCCAGGGCCGGATTAAGGGGGTGGCCACATGGGCCGCGGCCCATGGCGGCAAATCTATAGGGGGCGGCAAATTTTGCAATTTTTAAAATGTAGGTATAAAAAAAATTCGGATTTAGAAAAAAAAATTACAAACGAGAAAAGGTGCCAAAATCTCTAATTTTCTGAGAGTATAGTAATTTCTACTTTTGTCGTCTTTCAGTGATACAAGAGACAGCACCTTTAATTAGTCGAGTTAAGAGAGAAACCAAACACGCAATTTGGCCTGGAACGGCGCGACTTACCTAGAGAGAAATGATGACGAGGACTTGAGATGAAAAGGAGAAGCCCTCGGCGCGGCGATCGGCATGTAACACATATAAGCGCCTTCAAGACTGCACGAATACTTCACGAATTGCATCAAACACAGTGCGGTCATTGCGGACAGCGTGAAACGGATAGCGCCTACAAGAATGCATGAATACCTCGCGCATTGCGGCAAACTCAGTGCGATCAGTGTGAGACGCATAGCGCCTTCAAGACAGCGTGAATACTTCACGCATTGCGTCAAACACAGTGCGGTCTGCGAGGCGCGGCGGCGGAAGTTAAAATCATTAATCCACATTTATGTTTGTTCTTTCATAATTTTTTCGTTCATTTCTTGAGAATGGAAGGCCTTGTCCACACAGAGACAAAAACTTAACTTCCGCGCAAAGTTCCGTGAACTTTTGCTGGTAATGTTGACAGGGCTTTCCCAAAAAATGTGTTCAACACCAGTAGACGCGTCTTATGCGCCCCTCCCCCGCTGGCACGTTCATTTGATGGGTTTCATTGATGTTAAAAACGAATGAGAAGGGGGCGGCAAAATACTAGCGGCCCATGGGCGGCAAGTAGGTAAATCCAGCCCTGGAGTAACCTACGGTTTGAGTCGATTTAAAATTAAATTGTGTTGAGAAACCAAGTCCTTTGCGTTGATCTGACACAAAACAAGTTACACATAGTAGCACGGAGTAACATTGAACACGGACATTTTTAACCATGTACAGAAGTAGAAACCTCCGCCAATTCTTATGCACGCTACCCATAGTAGGCAATTTTTAAAGCTCTATTTACAGAGGCCTAATTTAGATGCGTCTGTAGACATTAAAATTGTCAGAGTCTGCCCCTCTCTTTGCGCATAGTTGACTCGAAGACTGATAGAATCGAGAGATTCAGAGACTTGCGTGCATCCGTGAGAGGTCTGCTTCTTTTTTACAGGGAGCTTTCATCGTGATAGCAAATTTTGAACGGGGCTTGCCACCAGTGGCGTGGCGTGCTTTGCGATATATTGAATGATCTGCCATTTGAATCTATGGAAGAGGATCGATAAACAGGGTGTTTGCAGCGAACACCTTAATAATCGATTCTTTACCATAGGTTTAAATTACATATCAATCGATATATCGCAATTCACGCCACGCCACTGCTTGCCACCGCCACACATGATCCAAAGTTTTTCCTCTTCATTTACCGGCTTATGGGTATGTGTAAAACTCCGTCATAGCACTCTGTTTGCATGTGATAAGGAACTAGACCAATCGTAGCCTATTTTTCAAGACACTACAGAGAGTGTTTTTCGTCGAAAACTTAACCTTTGTTTTTTCGACTGATGTGACAAAAAAGCGATTTCCCTAAACTCGGCCGCTCATAAACCTCTTCGTGAACCGCAACATGTATTATCACACACCATTCCCACCTAATTGTTATAAACTCCCTGTGGTTTTTATGGGAAATGGGGAACATTTTGGGGTAAAATAAAACATCCATCCATTGCCTATATTTTAAAATGAGGGCTATGCAGGTAAAAGATAAAGAAGTGGATTTTGATAACAGTGACCAAGAACGTGAAAGGTAGGCAAAATGTTGGACCAACGTAGGAAACTTTACATTCCCGCTTTTAGTCCTTTTGGCTTAGTTTTTCAATGAGCGGAAATGGTTGGTAAAAAGGTAAATCTTGAGAAAGAAGGAACAAAATACATCGCATCCTAGGAAGTCAAAACCGTTAAAAGAATCTTTCATTGCCGACAAATGGCGATCGCATGGTTCTTAATTGAAGTCCTTGAAAAATCTATTCAATGGTTGTACTAGTAAATTAAGTAAAAATGATTGCCAATCGACGTGAAGGGACATGAAACACACAAAATTAAGGCACAGTGAGGGGTTAACTATTGCGGACCCCACTTATTCAGGGAAAACAGCTTTAGGGTTCTCTTTCAGAACATCTTTAATCACTGCTGAGGGAGCATTTAAAATGGCATTAACAAGATAACCAAAATTAGGACGCTTTGAAAACCGTTGATGATATTGAAAGTGCTCTTAAAGGGGCTGCGAATTCGTGATTCGGTCCCTCCGCAAAGATGACGCGACGCGGCTAGAGCTATAAAGTTGTCAGTTAAAACTTTAGGACCAGATTAAATTAAACAAATTAAAATAATAATAAGCATAATGACCTGAGGGGCGAGAGGGTGGTATTAAAAATAAACCGAAAACAAGGGAGCGATGGAAGAGAAAGTAGAGGAGCATGGGGCGTGGGGGTGGAGGGTTGGTCGAGGTGTGGTGGAGGGGCGAGGGTGCGTTGTGGGGGTGGCTGAGGGTGCGGAAGTGCAGTCTGGTGGGGGATCGAGTTAGGGGAAGTAGTAAGAGTTATTGGGCAAGTCACGTGGAAAAATAAACTTGCGCGTGAGCGAAAGCGTAGGAATGTCCCTCGCCAACAGCTCCTAAACTGCCTTCTACCCAGGGCGACACGCAGGATTTCCCCCAAAGCCCCTCACTCCTCCGTGCCAACCGGTACCTTGTTCGGACATCTCCAAGGATAATTCCACGCTCTGCTCTTGTTGTTGTTTTTATTAGTGTTGTTTCCTTGTTAAATCTTAACCTCCTCAAAGCTCCGATCCGGTACATTCTCTCCTCTTATTTTCTTATCCCGCGCGCTTTCTGTTTATACTCGGTGCGGTCTCGTCGAGTGTTCATAACACTTCTCTTGATTCTCATGCTTTTCTTCTCGTTTTGTCCGATTTGCCGACCCTCCATGTTCACCCGGAGGTTTAATTTTACACCTCCAATCATTCTTCCAATTGTTAACAGTAGTTGAATACATGTGTTTTGGATAAACCAATAAATTGTGTGGATAACGTTGGATCTCGCTCAAGAAAACAACCAAGTACCTTCAATAATCCACATCTCATATATTTGATTAAAGTGAGTACACCTAACACTCTGGCATGAATTTCCTCAATGAGCTCCATTTTTGTACCGAACATCTCCAGGCCCGTATTTCTGGTGATAACTCACAGTGATAACTTTAGTTCCTGCATGATGAAAATTACTCAGGTGTTGATAAATTAGATGATCGCTAATGGCATTTTTGCACCTGAACCGATAATCATCTATCCCACGTTAGATTCGTGTGCTGATGATTTATTTCAATGTTTCCTCTGCGTTTCATTAAAATATTCAAAAGGCCAACCAGCAAGGTGGGAATGCCGATTTTCCAGCACCAACATTTCGTGGGAATTTTTTCGGTCTCAAGCAAATGCAGTGTTTATTACAGTAGTCCGACAATGTTAAAGTGACGTCAGTATTTGACGTACCATTTCAAAGTGTGATGTGATAAACCATCGTATAGAGAGGAAAAATGTATTGGATGTGATTCATGCAAGAACTCGATAAAATTTAACAAATTATCTTATGGCAAATAATAAAACGCAAATCGCAATTGAAACGCTGAATGTTTCGAGATATCGCCTGGCCCAAACAAAGGCCGTCTAGTTGCCTTTCGATGGTAAAACTCGAAAAGCCCTATCTTTTTTGCCGTGTTCAAAAAAGTTTCATCATTTTTATTTATATTGTTTTAAGAGATTACTTTTTTTTGGATGTGTTGTTTATGAAATTATCACGGAGTGTTCTTGAAAGGTCAAAAATAATTACCAGAAACTACGACGAATATTTTTGATTGGTCACTGACGACAGTCATAGAAGTAATGGAATTTGCTAGGAATTTCGCAAAGACGAGGAAAGAGTGATTCTCGAGTTTCATAGCCGCTATTTCCGGTAAAAGGTAACTCTTAAGAAAGTCTATTATGACACATTCATAAAAATTATACCTGTGAAGAGTATCTCTCGGAGTCACAAGGGTCGTTCAGGAAGAGCATTTTCATATTTTTATCTCCAAATGTAAAGAAATTAAACAAATTCGAATGTATCATGCACTGATAAACTTGGATCTTTAGACTTCAAACAATTTCGCCTTAACTTTTAAGAAGCTCTCGTAGAAGTTGAATTTTTGTATAACAAACTGTAACTGCCGCAGAAAAATTTAAATAATCGGATTAAAAAGTCATTCTTATAGGTTCATGTATACTTCTGCATTATTGCATTTTAGAACAGAACAGAGCGCTTCTCGAGACTGGGATTCGCCTGGAGTTTTTTGAACAACATAAACATAAACCTACCCATAAAAAGTTTAGAGTTGCACCTTTTGAGCTCTCATCTAAACATGCGTCGTTGAGAGAGCCAAGATGGCGTCCAAAAATATTCCAGCCACCGAGAGGGAACATTTTACCGCGCGATTTTTCTGCCGAGATCCAGGGCTCGTCTAGCCCTTATCAGTTGAGCTTATGACTGGTTTAGAGCGGCTACGCCATTTTTGCGATTTTCAACCTATCGATGTGCGATGGTCATAGTGTAAACAATAGAACATAACCTGAGGTCCAAGTTGTGTGTTGGGTAATCACTGTGTTACACTGGAAAAAAAAAACAAAAAAACAAAAAAACACACACATTGGATCCAGAGTCCAGACCCTTGAAAACATTGACAAGAAAAAGGACTCTTGATTCAATCAGATTTAAGCTTAAATCAAAAGGAAATCCGCTCAAACTAAGGGGTTGGTTCTTGATTTAAGCTTAAATCTGATTGTATCAAGAGTATTTTTTCTTGTCGATGTTTTTAAGAGTCTGGACTCTAGATCCAATGTGTTTTTTTTTCCAGTGTAGCTCATCGCGTATTTTTCATTAGTGTATTGTAAATTAGTTGACGACTCCTCACACATAAGAGATGACAAACGTAAGGGACACTCACACGCATTTGACCTCCCTAACGTCATTACTATGAAGTTATTTTTTTGTTCATATTGGAACCATCTGATATCAATATACCATTATCCGCGAAACATTGAACGCAAACGTAGCCCTCAAATCAGTCTGCGTGGCGGCACGGATCATGTCACAGCTAACACTCCTCGCGCTTGAAAGTCCGATCGTCGCGGAAGGGACATTTTCGGACAGCATCTTGGAGTCCTTAGCAATGCGCTTTTAAACAGGAGCTTAAAACACGCGTCTTTGAACCCTTTCTTTCCTCGGGTCAATATCAATCAAGATTACCCGCAAAAATCCCGTGGAAAAAGTGCACTTTGAAGTATGCAAGAATCAAACATTATCGGACAAGCTTAGCTTTTAGTCATTTGCAGTGCGGTCTAGTCGAATGTTTATCATACTCTATGAAAAAAAAAAAAAAAAAAAAAAAAAAAAAAAAATCATGATAGGAACGCAAAACGCATAAAGCCTGAGACGCAAAACGCTTAGGGCTCCTAGTAACTGCTTGAAAAGAGAAAACGAATTTGTATGCCCTGGAGATTCGACTGAATGCGATCTCTGAGGTACTCTGTTTTTGGGCGCACATCACGAAGACTGAGGGAGCATGGAGAAGTCAAAGTATCGGAGCGCCTTCAATTCTTCGTGTATGCAACACGGACATCCACTAAGGACGAATAGTTGTATTCAGGTGTTGTGCAGATGTTAAGAAACATTGCATACTAAGACCACTAGATGAAAGGCGCCTGATTCATTTCCCATCGTGATTTTGGATATTGAGCAGAATGAACTTGCCCTATGAAAGTAGTCCAACAATCTTTGAAAAATATAATATTTGATTTCGCTGAGCTAATCATCACTAAAAGTTCACTGACCCCTCAAATTTTATTCGTGGTCACAGTTAAGTCCATCCTTCTACTATGCCGATTTCCATGATTTTTGCGGTCGATAAACTCGTTCTTTTCAGATGTTTGAAATAAATAACGCAAGTTTCTAATGTAAAAATATGAAGTTGTAATTCTCCCGTTCAAACAATTTGAATGTTTATTTTTGTCACAGTTTGTTCCAAATATTTATCAGAATGATTTTCATGATTTCTGAGGTCATCGATTGGAGATAGTCCCCAGATGAGCCCATTTTCTTCAAATTCACTCATTTAGACCCGTGCTTTTTTGGGCACGAGGCGTACCCTAGGGCTGGACCACGTAGCGACGAGGAAGCGTAGCCTCCAAGTACCATAAGAAAAATTGGGAGAAAAATATTCCCAAATTTCCCCAGAAAACTTAAATTCTGTTGAATGCAATCTAGAATTTGAATGAATTTGAGCTCTGAAGTTTTTTAAAGGTATGGATTCTAAGATCATTCATGATCAATCAGATGAACACATGAGTCATTTTATCTTCAAGCCGCTTAAAAGAATTTTCCTTGATACTCTGGGTGACGCTGCAAGTAAACTTCTCAATCATTTTTTCAATCCTCACTTCCTATTTTCGCGCACACTTTGCTTTTCCCATGCTCATCCACCATCTTCTTTGAGCCACTCAAAGCGTTTATATAATCGTTGGAGCCATGTAAATAAATTATAGAATGAGCCTCTTCTAGCGTTAACTCCTTACGAATGTGCGTTGTAAAATTCAAGCCATTGTGTCATTCAATCCTAACAACCTACATGTATAAGGACTCGCGGCAGCGACTGTTTAACGTTTCAGTTGGCTCCTTGCCGTTTTGTCATCTCGGCAGTAAACGTCACCTTCAGCACATTAATTTGTCGACCCCTTCTTCAGGAGTATAACTTGGAAGCTAATGTTGTTCTGTTGCCACCCTTCCACCATCAATAGTTGGTGGTTTTGGCTCTCTCTCGCGCTGCTCTAATATCCTGTTTAGGTGAGGAAATGACCGAAAATCAGCTGTTTGTACGCAGTTTTTACTTTTACGTTCACCAAAAGCTTTTTTACGCTAAGCCGCATCTTTGATGAGCTGCAAATCATCGAAAGACGTTTTAAAATACTTGAGAATCATCCACTTTTAGTCCATTAGGTGACACTATAATTTGACGTTATTACCATTAGATCGGAGCTCTCATCCAAAATGTGCCTCTGGATTTCTATCCTATATTTCAGCTTCATTTCTATCGTAACGGCTTGGAACGAAAGTAACGACGCATGATTTCCCGGTGTATTTCTATATCTAAACTTCCTTGTTTTAGCGGTCATTGGCTGACTTGTGAGCTCAGAGCGACATTGGTGCGTTGGTTATAGTCTACACACTAAGATAATCAGCCTTTATCTTTGCTTTCAACTTGGGAGCTTTTTTGTCATTTTCACCAACCCGTGATGCCACTGGGGCTTTTATTGATCGTCCTTTTGTAGCACAAAGGTCACTTACTGATAGCTACGAATCATTATTTAGAGATACGCAGTGTAATTGCTATAAGAAAGAATTCCTAGTACTTTAAAACCTCCTGGATGAAGATGTGGTGCGGCGACTCAGGGGCAAATCATAGAGCTAGAAATGCTCTTAATAGGAGTTACTAGGGAGTTAATAGGGTTTACTTGCAGTAGTCGAGATCATAAAGAGAACTACACGACCATTTTCAACTTTTCCGACTCGTTCAACCGCAATTGAAAGGCTTATTTGGAGAAGTGTGTAGTCGTCATAAGTCATTTTTTGAAGAAAATATGAAAAAATTTCGGTTTCTCCGACTATTCTTCGTTGTTATTATTCGTTCTAAAAAAGAACTAGTGTTCTACGTACCTTCCGTAATAAGATCACCGTCAAACGAGGAAAGTTGGAGACGTTGTGCCAAAAAAGAAAGAAGTTAAAATTTGGGTGGATATGCCCTTTTAGCAAGAAACCGCTTAGTATTGCAACTTTTAGCAATATTATGGCAGTGAAGTAGCATCCTTCCTCGATGACAATATTTAAAGTCATAGTTTGTGCCGTTACCCTTGTTCTTCTAACTTCAAAAGTGAAAACAAAAACAAAAACTTGCAGAGCAATTTTGGCAGAATCGCTCGGTAGTAAGAGGAAACTGAAGTTCTGAAAATCTACCGGTTACGCCCTCTCTCAAATAACCTGTTCAATTGAAACTGATTAAATACTTCAACTGCTTCAAACAACTATAACTGCTCTTGAGCCGCTCACATTGCCTACTAGCCTATTGAAGGCGAACTTGTAAGAACGAGCGTGGGACATCGTGAGTGGCTTAATTGGTCGCCACTGGACTGGAACTGAAACTGATAAATTGCTCGAATGCCTGCAAGCAACCATAACTGCTCTTCAGCTGCCCACATTGCCCACCAGTTTTCTGAAGGCGCACTGGTGAGGATGGGCACAACTTTTCGTAATGTGCGACTTTAGCTGAAACCGATGAAATACTCCGGAGGAAACAACTTTTCTCAGAAATTGCGCTCTTCTTTCAGTGAAACGGATATTCAAATATTCAAAAAAGACTTTTAAAGAGGAATTTTGGTATGTCCGCTCGGTAGTGAGATTCGTTCAACCTCAAGTAATAGCGAATTCCGTCGAAAACGCGATTTCTAAAAATTTGGCAGCTATGCCTTTCTTCAAATAAGTGTTCAATTAAATAAGCATGTATTTATTTTCCTTCACTATTATTATTTCTGCAATATTAGCACCGGCAGTGATGTTCAGGCACACGACGCTCAGTTTCTTATTTAATAACTTTATGTTAAGTTTATATGTCTTCTTCTTCGGTCACTCCTTCTGCCCTCCCTCTTTCCATCATCTGTTTCTCTTGTCTCCTTTCTTTTTTTCTTGTATTCCTAGTAACGCCTTGTCTCCACGGGACATTTCACGGGATTTTTACTAAGTTCGAACTGCTGAAATGAAACTTCTGGGCTTTTTCCCCGTTAAACAACACAACAAAATTTCTTCTTCTTTTTCTTTGTAAGTTGTTCCTGCGACTCCACAATGACACTTAGTTGGTACTGTGATTAGTATTGACTAACTCAATATTTTTCACAACTTCGCAAGGGAGATTTTTCCCTGGGTAAAATCGAAACGTCCCCGAAATGGGTCTAAAATAATAAATAATCCGTTGCCACGAGGACTCAGTAAGACAAAGTTATAAGGCACCCTTGACCCTGAATTAGGTATCGTCAGCTTAGCCGACTGATTCCCTCTTTAACTTCCCTCACGTAGGGGGGGGGGGGGAAGTAGAAAAAAGAGTCCATGTGGCACACATTTTCCAATGCGAACCGGACCATCGAATCGCTGCCATCGCACTTTCCGTTTGATTGCATGAGTTGTAATGCAATTTCCAAACGCTGCTTGAACGTAGCTATGCCAAAAATGAACTATGTCTCATGCATAGTTCCTTTTAGCATAGATACGTCCACTAAAGCTGACTCGTGTGTACTCTCTCAGTCTGTGTATTACCATGTATGACGTCACGATTTCAACATTTGTTTAAGTTCAACGGTACGATGGTCATTGATACCCAACCTCAAGGTTAAATGTCATTAATTTCAGCCTCAGTGTCATAACTGTAAAGTCAAGATTGAAGAATTTGATGCAGGTGCTAGTCACTAAACCATTAAAACATCAGAAAAAAAGGAAGGTTGAAAAAAGATAGTCATCATTGTCACTTTGCAACCAGTGATAGACAAACCATGAGCCAGCGCTCTGATTCACGTAACTAGCCTTTTTCCAGTGACGATTCTTGAAAGTTGGCAACACTTTGTTTCCTTCATTTAAATCCACTAAAAAAGTCTATTTCAGGTTAGGCAAACCGCTTCACTCAGAATCGATTATTTTACATGAATTTAAATGGAGGAAACACAGTGTTGCCAACTTTCTAAAATCGCCACCGGCCTTAGCGACCGTGCCCGTGATGCGGATATTTGCCCCTCTTCCAAAGGCTTTAGCGCTCGCAATTTCTCTTTTAAAAAACAGGAAATCTCCTATTTCACATAGTTTCCCTATTACTTCAAATATATGTCTTGTCACTTCAAAAAGAATGCATATTGATGCAATAAGAAATTTCTCTTGGTCTAGTCCATATCTTTGACCATTTGGACTCTAAAGAGTGGCTGAAAAAGCTATTTAAGTTGTTGAAACGATCGCATTACGAGAAGATATTGGACTCTCCTGTGTATATTTGAAGAAGGCTAGAATCTGAGCCTTTCCCCCATTTTTTTTCAAATCGTGAACGAGGCTCTTGAGTGAAAAACAATGTGTCCCGGAGGCAGGAGCCGCAACCACCCCCATCAAAGCTTTTTATTTTGCATACGCTTGCGGAATTAGACTTGCAGAGCCTAAAAATATGTCGTGTGGCTTGTACTTAATGTTTAAAAGATCATTTCAGAGAGGATGATGAAAACCGAGTAATCATACGAGCAAAACGTCCGACTAATGCTCATTAAAAACAATTTTTCATTAGTATTATTATAAAAACAAGTAAAAAATGAATTCATCCTTTGGGTCGAGTTTGTCCCTGGATTGAGACTGACCGTAGTGACCGTGTGAGAGAGATTATTCTGCGCGAAAGAGTTGCTAGGCGCTGGCGCTTGTTTCAGGGATGGGAGCGGGGGGTGGAAGGGCAGAGACTCTCATTAACACGGACGGCCAAGATCAGATAGCCTCAGATTAAAAGGAACAAGGGGTGGAATGCAAAGTTTCCTCTTTTTCCCATCTTTAAAAGCTAAATTCGTACCCCTTTCCTCTCTTCCGCGCCGTACTTTTTCTTCTCCTCTCATCCTCCTTTCATTTTCATATTGCTCAGGTACTATATTCTTCTTTTCTTCTTTTTTAATTTGTAAGAATTGAATGACTAAGCAAAATCGGGGAATAATTAAAGTTAATTTCAGCTGAGCTTTTTATGTTTTTGGTTTTTGTTCCCTCTTCTTCTTGATATAATTTTTAACTGCGTTGTCCTTTCTCAGCAGTAGTTACCTCTTTCTTGAGCTTTCTTCAAGAACTGTTCGAGAGCTCCTCTTTTTACTTCCTTTTATTACCAATCAGTAATCTCAGTATTTAGAGATTACCTCAAATTAACGTTTGACGGCTCGTTGCGGGAAAATTTCGTCTTAGCATGCTGTTCTACCGCCTGAATTATCGAATATTCCGAACCACCTTAGATTTATTTATTATAATTCTGTGAGCAGGTCAAACGTAACTCTATTAATTATACCTGTTTTTATTCAAATCTGTTTATCTGTTTGTATTCAATAATGAATTTGAAAAGGAGTTTTATCAAAAAAGGAAATGATGTCCTTTTTTTCAACAGTCTCTTGAAGAATGAGGAGAGGTAAAGAAAAAATGAAAAATTTTAGTCAGGAAAAAGAGGCAAAAGCTCTTTGTCCGAAAAATGTTACCAAAGGCCTCCAAATGTTTTGTTTTTATGAAATGGAAAAAAAAGTATGTACCTACACACGCGTCTATTAAAGCATAAGTTTATTTTACTTTCATCATGGCTTGAAAATGTAACGTGTCCCTTTCCTGGAAACATTACGTTCCTTTGGCTCGTCAAAGCCGCCAATTCAATTTGAGATTAAAAGTGACCAATTTGTAAGGAATATGAAATGAAGTTTCTTTCTCCGCACATGAGATCAATCACGCACAGTGAATGAAACGAATTTTGTAGAGTGCTAGTAGACTCGGCTTATTTTTAACTAGCTGCAGTATATTTTATCAATAAGTTTAATCGTGTAGTTTGAAAACACATAATTCCATTTTCTCTTAAAACGGCTCCCTGTTTCTCCCCCATGGTAATCGTATTCATATCTCTAACTTCTAAACGGGAATTTTAACGTGAGTTCCTAAATAAACCGCCGCGCTGCAAAAATCTGGCTGCGGAATAAGCGATTATCTAAATAACACATCAGATTTATGAAATTTAGAGACTTGTAAGTCTTAGGAGCATATCGACGGTGAAACTACCAAACCACTTATCTCGGTTTGCGGCGTCGCAGGCTTCCTGTCATACTTTATTTTTTAAATAGAAAACTGCTCAACGTCAATTCGTGAAAACTTCCGTGATTTTTCCTCTTTATGTGGAGAAAAATCTGTGAAGGTTGTAAGGAATGGTATTGATTTGATCTCCTTCAAAAAAATAAAATGTGAGTGGAGATTTTTAAACACCGCAAACGAGATACGTGGTCTGGTAGTTTCACCGTCGATATGCCTAAAATGTTGAATGACTTCAGGAAGTTCAGTATCAAATACTAGAAATTCATCGTAGTTTTCCCGGTGGGTTACCTACAAGTGCAAGAGGAGCATCCTCAACTGCTGACGGCGATCACTCGTGATTGGTCGCTTTAAGGTTGTTTTACCCAACGTCAATTTATTCAGGGATCAATTTTTGGAGCTTCAGAAATTACATCTCTGATCTTTGCTGGTTTGAATAGAAAGGAAAAAAATGTTCTAGCTTAGGAATTCTCTAATTTTGAAAGAAGTCTCAATTATATTTTGCACATTGATTCAGGAGCTCATGGTTAACTTGACGTTTTGTTTTAACGCAATCGCACAAAATCACAACACACCGATGCGATGGCGACCCCACCGCGGGAAAATTGCTCAGAGGGTGTTAATGGTTATCACCGTGTCACGGTACCTTCAGAATACACTGATTAACCAGTTTCACTTCGCTTCTAGAAACACCCTTAATTTTTCTGGTGAATAAGGGCGCTTCTAATAATTTGGTTTGATAGAAAAAGGTCTAAAAATTTTTTTTTCCATTTTTTGTGGGTTTTTTTTCATTTGAAAAAAAGATGATGAAGTAATTTTGAGCGATTTTATTCATGAGTTGTTTTGTCTTCTGACTATTTTAAAGATTTGTTGATTTTTCACTGAAAAATAAATGAAAATAATTTCTTTTCTTTTTTTCAGATGGTCACTAGAACAAAAAAGATTTTTGTAGGGGGTCTTTCGGCTCCGACGACTTTAGAAGATGTCAAAACTTATTTCGAACAATTTGGACCGGTAAGTTCATCATATCTTTTTTGCTTTACTTTCTTTTCTTCGCATATTCTAATTAATATTCAGAATTGTCCTAATGTGTAAACGCGTGCTGACGACCGCCTCACATTTGGTTGATAACCACTGGTCCCTTTCAGGAAATTAACGCTATCTTGTTTCCTGTAGAACCTTCTGCTACCACCCTTTTTCCGGTATCCCTTTTGCAAACATCCTCAGGTTATCATCAAAAACACAGAGTGAATATGGTTTCAAAATCACGCGAGGGGAAAGGGACCACTCATCCCTGCACAGTTTTACTTCCACTCCACATGAACCTACTTAGAATATTTTTGTTTTTTTTTTTAAAAAAAATTGCTCTGTGTAATGATTCTCAGTTCTTGAACATTCTCCTCTTCAGAGCTCCATAGTGACTCTGTTTCTCATGATGTCAACTTATCCCAAATCGGAAAAAAATGAATTGCTGTTTTAACTTAACTTAAAATAATAAAAAAGTCCGATCCGTCTCAAATGTAAATTTTACGATAGTGGGAAGCTTATTCAATCATGGTGGTGGTTGAGTTTGCATTTTCATACCTATTGTGAAATCTACATTGAAACATGTCGGACACTTTTTTTAACTACAAAATTGTTAAATCAGCTTCTTAACCAATTCTCAAGTTTCTTAACCAATTTTCTTTAAATGCGTGTTTCCGATCCCTCCCAATCCAAATGGAAATATCTCAAAATCTACAACTTCGATTTGTTTCTGCTGAAGGAAAACTTAGAATATAGACTATTTCATTGTTAAAAACTTGTTTGCTTTTCGGCTGGTTAGTTTGAGCAAAGGGGCGGATATGTCGCTGCAGACATATTCCTTTTCATTACTGACGGCAAATTCCTAGACGTGACTACAAAATCGGCAAAATGTTCCCCTTCCTGGATGTCAACTAACAGCTCTCTGTACAAACCACCCCTGAAAATTTCAAGCCCCTAAATGAATAGCTATCCACAGGGATGAAAACGAGCATTATTGCACAGTCACGTTCCTGTGAGTTGGAGTCCTGGGCTATACATATCTCGGAGAAATACTCGAGAAAGTACAGGGCAAATAATTGGAGTTTGTGGTCCACTGTTGTCAAATCTGGTATGAAAAATACAGAACCAAGTTTGGTTAAGCCACATACTAGAGAATATGTTAATTTTGATATCAGTCGCCACATTTACTACGAAAATGTACATTTTCATATGATGTCGCTAAGTTGTTCCCATGAATGCAAATTCTATTGTGAAGCATGTAGGATCAAAATCGCACAAAGAAACTTTTTCTAACGCTCAAATAATAATCACCACTGTTTTCTTCTTTTTTTTATTGGCACGATGAAGTTTCTTATCTAATGCTTAAACTACTGCTTAAAATCAGAATGATTCGAACTTGAAATTTCGAAATTCAAAGTTGATATTACGATGAGGATTAAAAATTAATTTGTGCCCTTTCGATCCTGAATTTTTGTAACCGCTGCAACTTTTATCATGATTTATTCGTTTTTGATCCTAACACTTTAACCTAAGTATAATTTTTTTTGAGGTTAGCGTGGAAAAAAAGGCAACTGTATAATAGCTATTGTCAAAATTTTGGAGGATTGCTCATTAAAACTCATTGCTCCACGTGATTCACATAGCGCGCTAGACGTTATCATGACATTCCCTGCGATATAAAAATCTGGCAACCTCGATCTTGGCTCAGCTACAGCAAATTGCTTATAGTTGGGACAAAACATGGTGGGAAATGAACATTGCTCGATCGAGAAGCTTGCTGAAACCGTTGTAGGGCGCGATTTGACTCACGTAGAGCTTTGAGTTTCTCGTGAGCGGGCAGTTCAAATTCCTCGTAACCAATGTGAAATAAAAAAGTAAATATCTTCGTTAGAAGTTGGTATCAGTAATTTTCGTTGCGCGAATCGTGTTTTACGTGAAATTCTGGCTAAGAAATACGAATCAGATTGCTTAAATTCGTACCTTGTCTTGTGGTCCATTAAGATGAATTTTGCTGTTATAGCTATTTTAGTGATTTTATCTACAGGAGTTCAGACGAATTTAAGGAAACTCGATTTTGAAAATTTAACACTTACTGCTCTCTTCGCTTTCACGGCAGTACTGCGCGTGACAGTCAGTAGCAAAAAACAACTGCTAACTTTTCTGACGCAAGTTCTATCGATTCGGCTTCTACCCGCTCCCGTCGGTACCCATGTCACTGCCGTCCGCCGGGCGCTCCTATGGTTATGGATATCGCGACTGCTTGCTCACGTGATGTTTTCCACTATCATGTTTTTTCCACGTTTTAGTCGCTCTCAAAAAACCCGTGTCGCCGTGCAATAATTCGGATTACTTGAAGAGACTGGCAATGGCGAAAGCTGGGCCGTAGATTCGCCAAGAAGTGAAAGCTCTAAAAAATGTTCAAAAAAACTGTAACAGTCGTTAGAATTTGTCTACTGATACCTATTTCATGAACCCATGTCTTTGCCGTCCACCATCCGCTTCTATGGTTATGGATATCGCTACAGTTTGCTCACGTGATGTTTTCCATTATCATGTTTTTTTCACGTTTTAGTCGCTCTCAAAAACCCCGTGTCGCCGTGCAATAATTCGGGTTACTTGAAGAGACCGGCAATGGCGAAAGCTGGGCCGTAGATTCGCCAAGGAGTGAAAGCTCTAAAAAATGTTCAAAAAAACTGTAACAGTCGTTAGAATTTGTCTACTGATACCTATTTCATGAAATTCATCAATAACTCAATGGGTCCTTAACTTTTTTTGTGAACACATATTTTTTAGGAGCCTTCATTGCGCGGAAAGTCATCGTATCTTTCGTTAAGCAGTTTCATCTTCACGTGATGAAATTTATGAATCACGCACTCTTTTGCATTGAATAATATGTATGTACGATGAGAATATTTTGCAGACCTGTGCTCTAAAAGATTGCATGGTTTAATTTCTGGTCGTAGCGACACTACATGAAAAACCAGATAAATATTTGTACTCATTTTAGTGTAAATCATAGCTGTAGCCTATTAGTCTATTATTGTAGCCCGTCGAAAATGAGTTGATACTAATGTTACAGGAAAAACAGAGGCTTTTGATACAGTAAAAATATGTGGGTCTTGCAACTTCGTCGAAAGACGAGCAAAATTTGCGTGCGAGACTCACGGTGCAAAGTGCGTGGGGTGTACTTCTTTTTAATTGACGGGTACACCAATGGCGTGGCGTGCATTGCGATATATCGATTGATCTGCCCTTGAAACCTATGGAGTAGGATCGATGAACAAATTGTTCGCAACGAACACCTTGATAATCGATTCTTTACCACAGCTTTAAATGGGGGAATATTGATAATCGATCATTCACGTCACGCCACTGGGGTGCACTTGCAGCCAGACCAATCCAAGAGGACAAGTGCGTCCTGATTCGGGCATCTGTGCAGACTGTTTCTTAGGAGATGTTTGTATCCTCCGTAAGCACCTTCACAGATTCTATCTTGAGGTCACGTCCGATATCTTATTTATGTTCACCTCGTTCCATATTGCATCTGCTATAACTCCAAGTATTTTCACATGTACACTTTCCATATATTTTTTCAGTTTGTTTTAGTCGCACACTATTGGTAGCTGCAACTCTGATCTGGTATTAGGATATACAGAAAGAAACTTCAACATAAAAGTTTGGTTAATACGGGAAATAAAACACAAAATACTCCTAGCCTTAGGTTGATAATTTCAAAAGAAAATGTCAGCTAGTTTTCTTGACGAAATTAAATGAAGCACAAGTAGTGAATACGAACGTCGCAATTAGAGGAATACCTTCTTCCAGTTTCGTCATCGTTTTATGCGCTAAATTCACCGCAAACTACACCAAAATCAAAACAAATTTTGTATTGGTTTGTGTTTCACTCACTATATTAACCAAAAATAACACAAGAACACAATTATTTTTATCGGTGTAGTCTTTTAGAAGAGCTCTTAATTAAAGTTTCAGCATTAATTTTGATTTGATGCTTGGTACGGGGTGGCAAAATTTCATGAAAAATAAAATCTTGAAATTCCACGTGAAATATTTCATGAAATTTTAGAAATTTATGAAAGATATTAAAAAATACCGGTTCCTTTTCATGCTTCGCAAAATGATAAAATAGTGACTTTCTTCTTTTTGTGTGTGTTTGAGTGTGGGTTGCATACTCAAGCCCCTGAATTTATGAAATATTTCATACCCTCGTGAAATTGTATGAAATTTCTATAGTGTTTCATTTCTTTCTTACGTTGCATTACGGCCTGGAAGCCGCAAATTCTTCGAAAGAGCTTTAGGTTGATGCGCACAAAGATTCTTTTTATTCGCGGTTACCATCAATTTTATCTTTACATCAAGGGTCAGCCTTCTGTATTTTGCAGCGTGTATACGGGGTCTCTCCTCACAGACTAGATTCAATGAATTGTGCTCATCCTTCCTATTTGCGAGAGGTACTTTTACAGATTTAGAGGCACTCAGTTTTGTTTTATCGTTCCGGGTCCAATTATAAATATCTGATAAATGTTGCTGCAAATTATTGCGCGCCTCTCGGCAGGAGCGCGAAGGAGGGAGCGCGCTAGAGTATCATTAGCGAAAACGCCGAGTTTGCCCCCGCTTCGTGACTGTGGGATGTCAGAAGTGAAGAGGGCAGGGAGAGAGGGGCTAAAACAGATCCTCGCCCAACTCCCGCCCCAATATCTCTAAATATCGATTTTGCGTCATCGAAGCGTATTTCGAACTTACGTCCTTTCAGGTATGAAACGAGCTCCGCGAGATTGGACGGAATCACTTTGTAAAGTTTACGTATTAATTTTTCATGCCAGACTCGGTCAAATGCCCGAGCCACGTTAAGGGAAACGGCCACACAGAGTTCACCCTTTTCAAGCGCTTCCTCCATCGCTTTGGTGATTCTGTGCAGCTGTTCTAACGGAGAGTGTTTCTCAGGGAAGCCGAGCTGTGCATCGCGGAGCAATTTTTCTGTTCGAACAATTTTGTTCAGGCATTTGATATATAATCCCTCAAAAAGCTTTTGTATAACTGAGCGAAGTGAGATGGGCTGACGAGACAAAAGGTTAGCTAGTGCCCCTCTGGATTTTAGTCTATCATTTTTACTTTCCTCGATTGGTGCGGCGCATGCCTCAGACGCAACGTAGCGTAAAAAATGTTTTAATGTCGTGATAGCCCTTGGCGGAAGATTTTGAGCATCATGGATCGCATTTTGCAAAATGGGATCAAGAGCATTCCAATGTTGCTGGGATCGTGTAACTTGCATTATTTGCGATTAAATCACTGAAATCATGAAAAAAAATTAAGTTCCCGAAGGTAATTTTCATCTTGAGTTTATAGTTTATGGGGAGTAAAGATAAAACTTTTCAAGATAATCAGCATGTATTTTAAAGGTAAAAAAAGTTGCACAATTTGCGACATTTCAATGCTCTTGGGTCCTTTTTGCAATGCAATCCATATAGGAGAAAAGGTCGAAATCTTTTTCTTTTTCTTTCTTTGCTGGAGTTTTCTCTTCAATTTCCCAAGTTACCTCGCAGGGAAAAATATGTTTAATCTTACTTGTACTTTTTATTTTAAGGACTTAAGTTTCAAAACCAATTCTTCATTCCTTCGAGAGTCAATGGATTACGTGTGCGAAGAGACCCAACTATACAGATATCAACCACGTATCTCGTTTGCGGTGTTTGAAAATCTCCGCTCTTATATTTTTTTTAAAAAGATAACAAAGCGACATCATTCTTGGAAGTTCTCGCAGAATTTTCTTTGTTTAGGATAGAAAAATCACAGCGGTTTTTAGGAATTCCCATTGATTAGTCTTCTATTAAAAGAATAAAGTATGACAGGAAGTCGCAAACCAAGATACGTGGTCGCGGAGTCACACCGTGGATTTAACTGTGAAGAGAACTACCACAAAGAAAGCACAGCCCTACTCGAAATCTTATCACATTGTCATGAAACAGAATGAGGTGAAGTATAGATGCTATTGAACTTGACAGAAATTCCCTCAGATTTCGTCGAAGATCACCGAATCGGGATTGGCATCGTTTGGTCACAATATTGGCGGTGTACAGACTCCACAATTTCCCTGTTTAGGTTTTGAGGAGGTTCCGAAAACTGCTCCTACAGCCTACACACCCTTCGGTTCTCACATCTGAAGTACTTCAGATGTAAGAACTGATGTTTCAGATGTGTGATCCAAACCTCAGCAGCTGGACCTTAAGTGTTCGGATGCTCAATCCGAAAACTTCAGGGATCCATATGACCTAAACTTCGGGTCCCACGCACGAGGTTTTTTTCTCCGTGCACTGACGTGGCATTGAGCTTGGAGGCAAATGAGAATCCCTCCGAGCTAACCAAAGCTTATGCAATTCTGACCAGCGAGCTCGGATACCTGCACGGGTTCCGCGCCGGATTCACGGAGCCGCTTGAATAATTCATCGGCATTTATCAATTTATTTTTATTATCATACCCATACTCGAGGAAATTGAGAGATTTCATCGCCGCGGACACGACTTTCCCCCGATTCCCCCATCTTTACCCGACGAATGGGCACCTTTATTTTTCAGGAAGCGACCGTCGAACTCGGGTATCGAGCGCGAGCGACCCGACATTTCGTCTTGAAATGTGCACGTGACTGTACGGTCCCATCGATCCACACGGGTGTTTAGGAAGGTCCAACGCGCACAAAGGCCCAGGTATGACAGCGTATCCTCGTACACGTCCGCTATTGTTATCGCGGAAATGAACTAGTTCTGATTCATGTAGAAAAGTCACAAGTTCTCACTTTCGCGTCCGAGACCTAAACTCAACCTCACCCCAGAGCCTAGAGTATCGAGAAAAGCTCCCCTCGGGTGGTGAACTCGCCTTCTTCGTCCAAGTAGACAGAATTTCCTTTCGAACGAATTTTCTTCAGAATTTTTCTTTCTGCGCTCTTGTCCGAACGTACAATTCAAACAGGATCGTTTGACGGTGTATTCAATAGAGAATTTCAACTTTTTTTAATTTATTTATTTTTTTTTCCGGGGGGGGGGGGGAGGAGGTGCTGACAACACTACCTCTACCCGCAAGGAGAGCGAGAAAGTAACAGTTTCCTCGAAATTACCTAAATGACCTCAAACTTCGACGCGATATTTTCGTTTGTTCTATTTTCTTTTAATGTAACAAAATAATTGAATATCATCCGAGTTTCTGAATCGTTAAAATGAGGATACATATTGTTCCTTTAACTGTGGTAAAAACTGGAGCAGAAAGTCAAGAATGATAACACGCAGTCCTACAGAATTCCTGCAATAGGCGCTAATAGGCGTTTTACGCCAACTGAACGACTGCGCTGTGTTTGGCGCAATGCGAGAAGTATTCATGCAGTCTTGTAGGCGCTAATATAGGCTTTGCGCTGACCGCACTGTTTGGCGCAATGCGTGAAGTATTCCTACAGTCTTGCAGGCGCTAATATGCATTTATCGCCAGCCACACTCTGTATGGCACGATGATTCGAACTCGCGTTAGAATAATCGCGGCATCGAATAATCCGAGTACCAACCTCCGTTACAACAAAACGAAATTCCCGTCAGGCGACAGTGTGCGCTTACAGCATTTGGTTTCCATGCTGGCAGCAATGACGACCATTTCGACCCGCCTCTCGAGGTGGGTTAAAAAGTGGATGGATGCAAACGTTGGCCGAAATTCACCAAACACCCGAGTTTAGTTCTTGATTTCAGCAGAAAATTTGTCTCCCTCGATTTGCAACCCTGCCGATCTAGTTGAAAAAGTCGACCAATAATCCACTCTCAAAAATTCGCTTGATGCGGCACGGAGCCCTTATTAGTTGACGAACTTCATCGAATAGTATCGTCCCTAACTGGTGCACTGACGGAATCCTCTTCCTCTCGGGGTATTATTTCAACCCGGTGAGGGAATTTCTTCAAGGCTTAAATTGTAGCTGGATCCGCAGTAATGGAATACGTTTAAATTCTTTACGTGTCTGTACTTCAAAATGCTTACTTAGAACAGAGCCATACGATGATTTGATCTTGTCTTCGCCGTCATTTGGTGGTCTTAATCTTAGACTTACTCGATACCGAGTTGCAAAAATCTTACCGGCAAAGCCTCGCATTTTACTTAAGCAAATAAAACGATCCGAATTTTTATTCCGGTCTTCTTTATATTGTAGCACTCAGCAATTCTTCGCCCCAAATCGCTCATACTGTTGAGAAATTGTGGTATACCGTACTTCCGCGTCAGAGCTTCGGCGAGATCATCCGAAACAAAACAAGGATCCTCCGTGACCAAGTATCATTTTCGTGTACAAAGCAGTTAGTTTTAATCTGCACACTAAATTTTTTTCCGATATTTTTTCTGATATCGCTCCCCACCAAAAATAAAGTTCTTATACCTACGTCTTCATCCTTCGTGCACTGATAAAAATATTTGTGTTTTTGTGTTACTTTTGGTTAATATAGGAAGTGAACCTCGAATCAACAGACATTTTGTGTTCATTTTGGTAATTAATTGCAGAAAACAATGGAGAGACTGGGAGAATGCACTCCTCCGATTCCGACTTTGGTATTCAACACTCGTTTCTCATTAAATTTCTTCAAGAAAATCAACTGAAGTTTTCTCCCGAAATAATTGCCAACCGATGGCTCGGGTTATTTTGTGTTTTACTTCCCGTATGAACTAAACTTTCTTGTTGAAACTTCTCTCTGTGTGGAAGGTGGGTTATGGTCAAACTTTAAAATAGGTATCCTCAAACGACGGAGGTGTATTTTTACCCCGAAGTTATACACATATTCGCAGTGTGTTCTCCTATGTGGGCTTCTTTTTTACGGATTTATTTTCTGTTTAAAAAAAAATCACAATATAAGAAAGAGGGAATATACAACATCATGTAGAATAATTTCTACCTCCTCAGTTCTTTTTGTAGACTTCCCATTTTTCAACGTCTTGAAGGATAAGCTCCATCATTGCATGCAGGGTGGTGATTGCACTGTGTGGAAGTATGAAAAAAAACAAGGAAAGAAGGAAAAAAAATGGCTAGTCCGTCAGGACATAAACGAAGTGTTTGATCATTCATTACTAAAATTGATGCGAGGCAATTGAATGGTGAAAATTGAGCAAATAGGGAATCAGAAGTCCGAAATAGGGGGGGAAGGTCTCTTAGAAGTTGAGCCAGGGGAGGGGGGCAGCGGCCCCGGCGAGAAATAAAGACACTCAGAAGGGAGATTAGACAGAGAGAGTGCGAGGGAGGGGGTGAAAAAAGAGGGTGTGCGTGTATCTGTCTCGCATTAGTTTTCGACTCATGCCCTATTCATTTGTTATCGAGCACCCTGCCGTGATAGCGAAGAGAGCAGTAAGTGCATTTCTGTATGAGCCATGATTAGCACATGTTTTTATGTGTCTCGAGGTTCATCTCAGCATGGACTTACTGCTCTCTTCGCTATCACGGCAGCACCGGCTACGATCGAAGAAACGCGGCAAGACAGTATCGGCAAACAATCAATAAGGGTGCAGCACGATAGGTACTCTTGCAGTCCACCGGCAAGTATCGATCCGATACTTCGACATATCGTCGTCGCGCAAGAGGAAATGACGGGTCTTCAAGGGGTATTTATCGATCTAGCGAGGGATCGAGCCGAAATCGTGGCGTGACAGTTTCTCTGAAGAGTAAATATTATTTTTGGCTTACTACGGCGTTCGGAGGCGGCGGTCGCGTCCGAGGAAGGCGGTGACTTTCACAAGAAAGGTTTTCCAAGTCTCATCGTTCGTCGCAGAGCTGAAGAAAGTGAAACTTCCCATGCAGCGTTTGAATTTGAATAAAATGCGTAAGGGGAGAAATGAACTTACAGGGTGTCTACGAGTTCGGAATTTCCGGAAAGTCCGGGAAAAGTACTGATATTTTCAGAGCGATCCGGAAGTACTGAAAAAGAGCGGAATTCCGCAAGAAGCTCCGGAAGTTTTTCATTTTTTGTTGTCCTTTTCGTCGCAGTTTCAGCGGGAATTTCAAATTTTTGAAATTTGCCTAATTTCGTCAATTAGAGGTACTGAAAAAGTACTGAATTTTTCTGTTGAGGAGGTACTGAATTTCTTGGGAATGCACTGGAAAAGTTCTGCATTTTTCCATTGTATTACATTTTTTTGTCTAAGTTTTGCATGTTGACATGGTATCAATGAGGCACAGTGTCTCCTGCAAAAGAATTAATGAATACTCAGAGCCAAAATGCTCTGAGAAAATGTTTGAAATGCTTGTTGTATCCTCGCATCAGAATTTGGATTCAATAGTACCCTTCTTTATTGACATAAAAAAACGTTTCAACGTGATTTGTACAAACTGAGTATCATTCACCAAGATAATTTGAAAAAATGGGGTTGCAGAAGACTCACCCTCTGATTGAGAGGACCCGCCATCTTTGAAGATAAGCAGCACCAATACAGAGTTGCCTCTGAGGGCATCGTGGTTTCAAGTTCACAGTTAAGTGAAAAGTTATGATGAAACGACATAGAATTTTTTCTCTTCATCCAAAATCAGTGAATCCAAATTCTTCCTCATCTCATTTTCGTTTAGATAATTGTTTCTCTTAAAATTCACATATAAAATTCTTTTGAAGTCCTATCTTGACTGTTAACCAAGAATAACAATCACTTACATTTTTAGGGAACCTCCTCGGGGAAAAGACTTGTTTGCTATGTATTAGTTGTTTCGCCACGTTCTCTTCATCCTCTCAGGAAACACTCAAAAACTTTCTGACGGATGATGCCAGAGGCAAGCTTAGTAAGGCAAATTAAAGCACATAAATTGTTTAAGTATGCTCGTAAAATGAGTCATAAAATTCTTAAACTGAAATGTAGCATAAAAAAGTTATGAAGGACCAGCCTGCCGTTAAAAAATAGACTTAAACGTAAGATTTGTCTGGATGAATTAAATGACAAAAAATGATTCGCAATTTTCTTCAGATGGCAGCTCAAGCACGGATGTTTTACGCCAAATTTCACCTGAATAGGTAGCTATGTTATTTAAAAACTGCCTAAAATTCGACCTACGACACCCCCAGAGGTTGAAAAAATAATGACAAGCTCACAGCCTTGTTCTCTCGATCGGAGCTCCTGGAGTGAGATGCACTGGAATTTTTTGAGTGGTTAACTACTCGCGCTCTCGTGAATGTATTTTAGTATACGGCAAAATTGAAGGCGAACTTTGACTAAACAATGCGATGATACGACGCAACGTCTGCTAGTTTCTAGAGAGTATTCAGTGATCCCAGAGAAGTATGGAGCAATACAAATGTATGCGTTTTGAGATGATAACTACTTGTGCTCCTCGTCAGGTTTGTTGTATGTTTATACTGCGAAATTGAAAGCGAAATTAAATTGGACGATACCTACTAATAGCTTCACAACATCGTGTATAGGTTCAATTAAAGACAATAACTGTGCGTTATAAATGCGAGGATTTTAAAGAGTTATTTTATTACCTTTATTTTCGCTTTCTGATAAATTTGTTGCCAATACGCTGAAATTAAGGGCAAAATTCTAGTATCTGCTGATAGAATTACACGTCACTTATTAGTTTAGTCAAATGGATCGCATTTAGCAAAAAGGAACCAGCGTGATTACAGTGTTTTAAAAATCTTGCTTCTTCATATCTATTATCCATAATTATCTATGTAATCTAATATCTATAATTATCTAAAAAATCTCCCAGAATAGTAAATCATTTTTACCCTCCACCAAAAAATTGATAACTTTTAAGGAAAATAATTGTGTGATGTTTAATACTGCGTACATACAGTAAGTATTTTTATAAAAAGAAGTTGCCCGATTTTGAAAACACTGTAATTGCGCTGGTTCCTTTTTGCTAAATGCGATGCAAATCATGCAGTGAGATTACTTTATATTCTTCAAATAGCATGATTTTCGTGCTCTATGGCAGACTCATTACTTATCTGGAAAAACTGAACGGCAACTTTAGTGGACAATATCTGTCAAAAATAGGGGAGAACTTCAATATTCTCATGCGTGAGACGCGTTGCTGAGATCCTCTTCTTTGAGAGAGTTCTCTCAGAGGAATGTTAATGGTTTAATTTGCTATTCATCCGAACTTGGACTACAATTTCTCGTTTCCTTGATGCCAACCTTTTATAAGACGTCCGCGCCATCACGGGAGGAATCCAAGCGAAAATCTTCTTGGGCAACCGATCGTCTGCCATCCTCCGCACACATGTCCATACCAGACAATGTCATTCCCATCCCCATTATCTCGCGCACCTTATCATTTCGGTTACGCTCTTCTTTCGAGATTCCAGATAGCCTCTGCCAAAAATCCGTCCAGTTGCCCAGACCATACCTTCAGTTCTTTTCTTCAGTTGCCAGAATTCACTCCCGTAAGTCACAATACTCTTCAGGATGACGTTGTGAATTCTTCTTTTTTCCTCCTGAGAAATATCTAGGAGTTAAGTTAACTAAGGACAGACATTTATACCGGGCCATAAAAAGATCGGAATGTGCAAGGTAAAAGAGCAATCGTGATTTTAAATAAGGTTCTCTAGGACCAGAGCACCTGAAAGTGTTACTGTGTCGAAAATCAAGTAGACACTTGGTAGAATTTACCACACTTCCGGTCTTTTCTAGCCTCTTCTTTTTTATTTTACCTAACCTGAAAGATACATCAATGATGCTCTGAAAAAAAATATGGTAGAATATACCATACTCTGACACAGTGATTCGAGAATGGTAATAAACACCAGACTCTATACGGTAGCATTTACCGTATTATGGTGAGTATGACCTGAGTTCTAGTATATACTACTATAATTCTGGTTATATTTAATAAATAGTATCACTTTCGGAAAAACAAGTAGACTTATTATAGTAGATGTTTCTATACTTTTTTTTAGTGTGGGCCGTATCAGCACATTTTGTCGGAATGGTCCTTTTCTTCTTCCTCCTCCTCTTTTTTCTTTTCAGCTGCATTGGTACCATCTACTATCAATTCTATTGCTTACAGTGGCACGGTATGACTGATGAATTATCGATATTTTTCCATTTGAAGCTATACTAAAGAATCGAGAATTGAGGTGTTCGTTGCGAACACCCTGTTCATCGATCCTTTTCCCTAGGTTTAAATGGCAGATCTAGAGTACCTGTATGGACAGATCGCTTCATGGAGGGCTTAGGGCCCAAAAGTGCAGCCACCCTTCTAACCAACTTCTAACGCACAAAATTTCACTGCCAGTCTGCAGGTTCCAATTCTAACCAAGATGGCCAAGAATGTACAGAAATGAGCGTTCTTCCGCAAAATTGAGTAAATTTATGCAAAAACTGAGTCAAACACGTGCTTAATAAACGACGGTTCGTAACAATAGTATTAGTAAATCGTTCTGGATAATTGAAATTCATAGGTTGGCTGCATTTCTGGGCCCTAACTTTATTCGCAGAAGCATCGGTGAAGGCCTGATGGATTTTCGGAGTTTCACATCTGTCCATACTCTCGCTATACAGGTACTCTAGACAGATCAATCGATTTCCGCCACGCCACTGATTGCTTCGCTTTTCCCGGCCGGTGATTAAGTGTAATCACACTTTGGGCGGCAACGCTGCTCCGAAATTATGCCGAAGCAATACAAGCACCTGCCCGCTCGTGTAATATATTACTTGCCATTCCTCCAGAATCAAAAACCAACATGCTATTTCTGAGTGGTTTATGATTGATGATGTACCCCGTTCCTGCACTTATATGTAGCTTTTAAAATATGAATATCCCTCGATAAAATCCCCTCGTGTCTCCCTGATATGCACGTAATAAGTGAAGCAACGCGCTGAGCATGGTGGCCTCTCCGGCGAGGGAAAGTATAGTCGTAATAACGGGAATTTGCTGGATTGAATGTAAAAACTCATTTTCCGGGCTCAAGTGCTTATTTTCACTGCAATGTGTTTTCACTGATTGATTGTGCCTTATAAACGATGTTTGATGTCGCGCTTGGCTCATTTGTGTGCCCTACGGTACGGAGGGGTTGTATTATTCACGGCCGTTCCTCGCACAGCTTCATCCCTTCGGAGGGTCCCATATAATTTTCATTGTGTGATTGAGGGAGGTTTAAACGCTCGATACGGATTTCCTTGGTCCACGGAATGTTGATAATTCACGATCGGTGGACGAATTCGTCGTCTGTCTGACATAAGAGCGCAACTACACTCTGCAATGAACCCTGTCCTCCATACAATTCAACGTGTTTTTGGGCTCACCTCAATGTGTGGCTACGCTCTTATGTCAGCCAAGCGACGAATTTACTGTGTCTGGATTAAGCTGGTGGAGAGATCATGTCAGGGTATTATGGACGTATATCGGCGAGCCTGCAAAGAGGTGCGTGGCCAATCAGAACCGCGTATTGCGTGTAGCATAAAAGAGTCTTCTTCTTTTTCTTCTCGCGGATAGGATCCTTGATGCGTAGACATTATCATATGAGACGCTTATAGGGTGAATATAATGGATAAACATCTATAATTTCGATGAAATAAATCAAAATTGATACAAATTTATGTTTTTCCTAAATGAAATTCGTTAAAAATTAAAACGTAAAACAAAAAAAGAGCAGCAATAAAGAGAGGACCTATAAAATATTTAGGTACAATTGCGCACTAAACTGTGGTAAAGGGTTGGCTGTAAGAATTGTATATATCTTTTCATATTATATATATAGACGGTGAAACTACCAAACCACGTATCTCGTTTGCGGGGTTTAAAAATCTCTGCTCCCATTTTATTTTCTTGAAGGAGTACAATCAATATCTTTCCTTGAAGTTTTCATAGCGTTATCTTCTCGAAGCTAAGAAATATAACGGAACTTTTCAAGAATTGAAGTTAAGTAATTTTCCGTTTAAGAAATGAAGTACGGCAAGAAGTTTGCAACGTCACAAAATGAGATACGTGGTCTGGTAGTTCCACCGTCGAATTGAAACATGTTGGATGGAGAGGGCATAAAGGCACTTTTTCCAGTTCCTTGAGAACTGCAAAACCGTAACATTTTTATCGACATTGTGAATTTTTTCGAACTAAAGTTTAAGTCATAGTTAGGACCTCTGCTTCGACCTTGAAATTTCAAATTTCGTAGTCTGCATCATTTCGCAGGTTTTATAAATTGAGGAATGGATTTTTGAATTTTTTTTTCCATCTCTTTTGTGCATCCCATTAGGATTAATGCCACTTAGATCCTACCACTTCAATGAAGTAACTTAAGTCATTTTTCGGAGGGCACAGCTAATATTTTACGAGGCAGTCTTAATCAAAAACATCATCAAATACCTTTCAGTAAATTCAGGTTCTTCAGCCGACAAAATCGATTCTTTTTCACCGCACACTGGAAAAAAGTCACTTGGATCTAGAGTCCAGACTCCTGCAAACAATGACAAGAAAAAATACTCCTGATTCAATCGGATTTTTGCTTGGATCAAAAGGAAATCCGCTTAAATTAAGAGGCTTGGTTCTTGATTTAAGCTAGATTCTGATTGAATCAAGAGTACTTTTTCTTGTCGATGTTTATAAGAGTCTGGACTCTAGATCCAATGTGTTTTTTTTTCCAGTGCGTGTTTCGGTGATACAAGAGACAGCGCCTTTCATTAGTCTAGTTGAGAGAGAAACCAAACACGCAATTTGGCTTAGAGCGGCGCAGAAAACAATGATGACGAGGACTCGGCGCGTCGGTCAGCATGAAACACATATTAGCGCCTACAAGATTCCATGAATACTTCACGCATTGCTTCAAACGTAGTGCGGTCAGCAGCGGTTGGCGTGAGACTCGTAGTGCCTACAAGACTTCATGAATACTTCACGCATTGCGTCAAAAACAGTGCTTAAAACAAGAGGAGTGGTTCTCGATCTAGGCAAAAATCCGATTGAATGAAAAGTATTTTTTCTTGTCAATGTTTTTAAGAGTCTGGACTCTAGATCCAAGCGACTTTTTTCCAGTGTAATCAAGAGGAAAATCCCGTTCTGTACCAAGAGAATCTAGAGCAACGTGAAAAGGAGCCGCGGGTTTTCATCTAGGAGTTTTTTCACGTAAATCAGGATATATCATGGAATGAAAAACATGAAAAACCCTAGACACCGCAGAGATTACAGTGCTTTAGACGATCTCGGCCGTGGAGGGCGGAGGATGAGTGCGATGACCAAAACATGAGAGGCGGCCGGCTGGGAGGCGCGGAAAATGGAGGAACGAGAGCTTATAATATAATAAAGGGGTGCACCAGAGTAGCTGCTAATGAATGTGAATGACGCTGCGAAGGTGGTTAATCATGAGTGGCAAGCTACGGGTATAATCAAATATTAGCGCAACGCGAAAAAGCCATAGGTTACGTTAATCAATTTCCATAACGAATGCGCCATGCCATAGTCAATTTTCAGCCGTTTGAAATGTTTGTATTTTGTTGATCGCTCACTAGCGGTTTAGAAGCCACCCGACACCCCCATTCCAACCCCGGCCCGCACCCACCCACGCGCTCGAGGGTAGTCACACATGCGCGCCCGGACAAAAGGTACGCAGTGACAAAATTATAAATGAGTTTTCGCCAAGTCCGGCAAAGGCAGCGCCGTACCGCCGCCCCCCCCCCGGCCCCGTCACGGAGCGGCAATATGGAAATAAATGCATTCCTGCAACACATGCTTACGAATTCATTATTCGAAAAAGTGAAATACATCAATTACTACTCGCCGAAAAGCTCGCCAGGGCAGTCAGCGCTACGCTAAGGTATGCGGTGGAGAAGGCGAGGGAAGGGGGCGACCACTTGACGAATCCACTTTGTCCGCATGAAGCCACTTAAGGTTTGGAGCTTTGTTCACGATGGGAAAAAAGTAAAATATAAATGAAAAATTGAGACAAAAAATCGGGACACTGCATTTTTCGGAGCCGCGCATGAACTGAAAATATCTCGCCCGGATGTTGAAATTAAAATAATGTGACTCCTCTTTACCGTGTTCTAAACTTTTATCGTGAATCCATCCGATCTTTCGAAGAAAATTGATTCTCAGAGGAGTTCTTTTTTTTTTTTTTTTTTTTTTTTTTGTTTGGGTGGAAATTTTAGGAGAAAATCGGTCGATGATGAGTGTTATTCAAAAGAGTGAAATGCGACGGAAAGAAACGGCGAGAGCAGAGTTGGTTTCCTAAGTTTCATGATCATTTTGCTAGATGATCGTAACTCCTAGGAGGTTGAGAGCTGTTTTTTCCCCTTTCTTTTTTTTCTTGACACGTCGAAATTTCGTAGTTTCTCACGTGTGTGGAATGGATATCTGACAGCACTGTTCAATCAAAGCATTTGGAGTGAGGTGGATGTGTGTTTTTTGAATAGATTAACTACTCTTTTCCCCCGAAAGGTTTGTTCCCTGTAATTCAAAATTGAAGGCGAATTTGAAATGGACGGCATCCACCAATAGGCTCACAACGTCATGTGTCGCTTTTGTCAAATCTTACGGATTTATATAATCGTGTATTTTTCGAAAAGATAACTATTTTCGTCTCTCGGTATGCTTGTTGCCTATGCGGCGGAATTGAAGGCGAGGCTCAAGTGTCAATCTCCTAACGGGTTTGCGCATTATCTAAAAGTTAATGATGTAACATTCATCATAACTTCTCCTCTGCCGGCACATTTCTATTACATTAGTTCCCTTTAATTGCGTTGTTACTCAAGATGAAGATGCACCTACGGAAAGAACGTAAATCAATTTCTGTTACATTTTGGTAAGCCCCATTAGCGATGAACTCGGCGTGCTAGTGACGGCAAAGCGTCATCGATTTGGGGTTACGTTCAAGGTACAGAAAGCGGGGGTTGGCAAGGGAGACTGGACAGCTAGGGGTGGGTTTCGGGCACGCTGCTGCCATTGGTTGCAAAAAATACCCTCACTCCTAAACCCTCCTGGTTCAACCCTTAAATGTATCTCCAACTGTTTTATGAAGCCCCTTGACTAAAATTTAGGCGGGAGAGAAATACAAATGTAATTTTTTTTAATGAATTTAATTTTTGCATGTAATCTCTTACATTCCGTTTATTTTACCCCAACTTAAAATGAGAATTACAAAATTTGCCGTAGGTTCGAATGTTTGATAAAAAGAGGGTCAATTTTTAAATCATTCATGGCAGTTTCATCAAGTTTAGAAGCCTATTATAATTCAGAGCGCTAGGAAATATTATCCGCCTGAAAAAAAAAATTACCCATTGACGAAAGNGCATATCTGCACCTTAGGTCGACGAGGCACGCAACCCGCGACTGAAATGGACTTAGGTTAGGTTAGGTTAGGTTAGGTTTGGTTAGGTTAGGTTAGGTTGGGTTGGGTTGGGTTAGGTTAGGTCACACGGCAACGCTGTACTTGGGTTAGGTCACACGGCAACACTGAACTTAGGTTAGGTTACATTCGACATCTCAGGTGTTTGCAAATCGGCATTTCCCCTCTACTGACGAAGCGAGAGACACTTGAGCAGAAAGAGCTCATCTCACGAATCGGTGAGATACTGAACCTTCTGATATGTGCCAGAATATCGGAATTGCAATCGCTGAAGTCCACCAGCTTGTATCTTCATTGCAAGTGTTTCTAAGTGTCTGCTTCTATTTTATTCTTTCAAGGGAAAAAACCCAATGGGCTCGTTCCAAACTTTTGCTAAGGCAAAAAAAAGAGTTGTTATACTTATAGAAAGTGTCTCAAAAATAAAGATGAGCGCATCGGCAAAGTCTGAAATGCACTTCTAACTTCACAATTTGCATAAGAAATTTGCGTTTTTTTGAACTTCCCGCTTCAAAAACGATACCACGGCACAGGTGAACATTTCGTTAGAGGAGCTAAGTTGTGAGGTTAGGAGTGCATTTCAGAGCTTGCCGATGCGCTTATCGTGATTTTTGAGACATTATCTATAAGGAACAACTCTTATTTTTTCTCTAGCAAAAGTTTGCAACAGGCCCATTGTATAGCTTGAAATGTATGAAGAATATTCTTCTAAAACAAAAGACAAATCAAGGAAGTTTTTTTTTTTTTTTTGGAAATCACGTCGAATAATTTCCCACCGAAGAAGTAAAGTACTACAGGAAATCTGCCAAGTCGTAAACTGAGATATGTAGTTTTGCATTTCGGACATCGATATTGATAATCGACGATTTATGAAGATGAAAAGACGGCAATATGACAGACCAATCTACGAAGTGGAAAGTTGTAGGATGACCCAAGTGTAGGTGAGAATATATATATTAAGAAAAAGATAAATAAATAAATGAAAAAAAGAAGAAAAAAAGGAGAAGAAAAAAAAAGTATCAAAGCACCGATGATGCCGAGCCTCGACGCGCTCTAAGCTGGATATTAAGGATGGAACACTCTTGAAATTGTTCCTCCGATAAACTCAGAGGAGACATCACATCGTTCCGTGCATAATTCTGCTGAAACAGTAAAACGGCTGTCTCTGACTTTTCCTGGCCATTCAGTCCTTCGTATCTTTTTGTCTCCCCTCTTTTCTCATCCCCCTTCTTGTTTAACGCTTTCATTAATTATGGGATCTCGGCTGTTTCTAAGTCTTACTGCAATTGGTACCCCTGCGTTATTCCTACTCTGGTAAATGAAACCTTGTAAATGGACTGTAAATGATTCATGATGTGGCGTTAATGGTTATCTTTAATATAACAGGCGTAACTTTTTGTTACTCTACTGTATCCATCCTGAAAGCGGCATATCGCGAGGTTTAAATGTGGAAGATATTTTATTTTTAACAATCGAAAATTGTCTTCCCAACATTGTTCGTACCCAGGTAAAAGCCGAAAATACTGTAAGTGTCAAATGAAACGTGGTAGTCATTTAATTTTTACATATCGTGCTTTAGGTTTATTACGTCGTAGGGGCTCTCTAAACCGTTGCTTTATTAAGTGTTGGCGTTTACAATAATTCGTGTACTTTCGTTGATTTCTTAATTATTCATCTATTTATTATTATATTATTATGTTCAATTATTATGTTAATTATTTATTATTTTTTAATTTTGGAAGCAAGGTCATTTGCAATCTTCGCGATATGATGTTCACAATATTCCCAATAGTATACTGGTCTTTCTAAAAATGTAAGACACCATCACCCAATCTTGTTCTGAAATATTCGCATTATTGAATCATTTGAATCTCTTTAGCATTGTCATATCGTATTCTTTTTCTATTCTTATCTAATTCCGGTTCACGCATGACGGGCTGGAAGCATAAAGCACTCCCTATTGACTGAGCGCTTAACGGGCAGCTACGTTCAGTTTTAAATGTGAAAAAGTGAAAGGGTCAAACTTCGTCAATACGAAGGAAGAGAAAGAGTAAAATGCCTCTTCCCTCTCTTTCAGCAGACACAACGCAACGCACCCTCGTATCTCCTCGCCGCAATTCTAACGTGAGCCTCAGAAACTTCCATCAACCATCCCTTTTCAACTTATTTTCCCTCCCATACTCCCGAGAAAATTTACTGCTGTGAAAAATACTGAGATTTAAGTTTTAAATGTTTGCCGTATAAGTATTGCGTGCATGTGTAGTCAATTTTAACAGAGTGTCCAATGGCCACCGTCAGTAAAAACCGGAGAACCCAGAAAATATCAGGAAATTCGATGATATCAGAAAAAATAATGAAAATCGGTCATGGTTCAGGAAATTCTGAGTGTCTCAAACAATTTTTAAAAAATTGATTAATTTCATAACACTTTTTTTTTTTCTTTTTTTTTTAATCAAACGAGTGTCAATTTATTTTATAAAACTAAGACATCCGATCTAAAATTTCAGGAAAAATCAGGAAAATATCAAGATTATCCAATTTGTTTTTTTTAATTACATTTGTTTTAAATTTCTAAAAATACTGTCCCAGAGTCCTCCCCAAGTCTTGTACTGACACTCATTAGAGCTCAACATTTTGGACTCTAATTGAAATTTTCGAGCTTTTTGGCATTGTTTTCCCTGCGAAATGATGTGGATCCAGCACCATTTCACCACCTTACTACATAGTAGGCACCCTGTTTAAGAATTTTTCCCCTCCTCATCATCCTCTTCCTCTCCCTCTAATATTTCTCCGTGTTTCCGTTATTCAACAATTTGTTTGAGAATCTGGTAAACGTCACGTGGTGGATTTTCCTCTCGCATATAGGTTTACCGCCCTCTCAACGCCCTCCCTAGTTCTGCCGTGCCCTCGTGCTCTTCTCCTTCCTATGAGAGCTCTTGCTCATTATGAAGGTCTGAAGTTTGATAAGCTTTGGTTGTTATAAACTGCTTATCCAAGATTTTTGTCCTGTCTCTCTTTTTCTTCCCGCGAGAGGAGGTAAACTCTGAAAAATGAGAGTTGAGGGCACTCGCTCTCGCCTTAACCCTGACTTCCCCACCTTCCGCCCATTTGAAAATAATTAATGAGTAAGTATAGGTCTGGTGAGCTTTGCAAACTCTTCCCGCGGCTTTCGCTCACTCAACTCGCAGCTGCTTTGCCGCGGTTGGCAAACATTCCCGCTTTTCCTATCGATCCCTCCTGTTTTTCAGGATGAATTTGATAGCCCCGGGGGTTAGACACCTCGAACATCACCGAGAGTCGGTATTATGGTGTGCTTCTAGACAACTTGCAGCTTCTGACCCGAGCTCGAGTGATGACTGTCAACCGCAACTTTTAACAAACATCATTGCACATCCCATCGCTCTGTATATTCCCATTCCATTCCCTTGCTTCACGTTTTACTGGTCTTCGACCTCTGAAAGTTACTATCCTCTCTTTAGCATTTTGCCCCGCCAGGAGCTACCGTATCGTATTGTCTCTCCTTCACCTGAGACTTTGATTTTTTGGGAAATGCGAAAATTCCCTGACTTTTATAACATATGACTTGCTCATTGCGGTAAAGCAAACAGACATCCTTCGAAACATAACATTATATTTTTCCACTAGATGCATAAGCACTTTAAATTTTCACTTTTTTAACAAAGCCCTTGTTACATGATGTACCTTTCTTCCACTTGTTTCAACGTATATCTTTTTTAATGAAATAAGCACTCTACTGAAATGAAAAGGATCACACCGCCAAATTTTAATTCGTTCCTCCAAGAAGTATCTCTACCGTAAGGGTGCATACTTTAAGAAAACCCTTGAAAATGACGAAACAAAGTTATGAAATATGCGCAAATAATCATGGACAAAGGAGGCCAAACGGTTAAGATCCGCTCCACGAGATTTAAGTTCTTGGAAAAACAAGGAACCAGAAATGAGTAGCTAGAGGACAAGGCGTACAAGTGCAGTTTTTGCTATTTCGAGAAACACATGTTCGAAGTTTCGAAATTACATGGATCCTTATAGCGGAAAGAAAGTTCAAACTGACTTTTTGATGCTTTAACATTGGATTTTGGGAGCGAATTTTTCACAGAATATACATCAAGACTAGTTATACTTGAAATCATTTGTGACTCAGTATTTCCAAAAACTGCAGTTATGCGCCTTCTCCACCAAGTTCCTCAAATTGTATCGAGCATAGAAGAAAAGAACATTGACATCCGTACTCCAAGTGAAACTAAAAACGACTGAGCTGGTGGTAGTAAGTTGCGCGTAACTGGCTCTTTAGTTGGTCGTTCATAAAAATGAAAGAGGCTGCTACAGAAATTTCAATCCATGAAAATCCTCTTGGCAACATCACTAATATCAAATATTCAAACAAAAGGATGCTTCCTCTACAGATGAATCCCGGTGGTGAGAGATGCATTTGATATCAGGCTTTGCACCGCATTCAGGTAGAGGGAAGCAGGAACAATCTTTACAATTCCTGCCGCGGCTTGCAAAATGTTACTGACTTTCTACCGATACGAAAGAAATTTATCTTGTTAGGTGGAGTTGAAACTACGCCTGAAGTGAAGAACAGATTTAACAAACTCGCTCTTAATAATGACAGGGGTGAGGAATTAGTGTAATGGACGATTAGACTGGGTACGAAATTGAGAGCCATTGTGTTTTACACGGAGACGATGCACGCGTCAGCGAGTTGATTGTTGAAATTGATATAGACAAGGCTATAGACAAAGAAGACAAAAGGGATATGGAGGGATCCTAACGGTGAAAGCGGGTGGTTGCGATGGACAAAGAAAGGTACATAAATAGACTAACTAACGGCAATCCACGAGAGGCCGTGTGGTTAGCAGTTCATCATTTTCTCCCTTACTCAATAGGAGTAACCAATTCATCCAATTTTAGCCCATTTCAACCAATAGGAAAGCTCTATACTCCCTATTACCTTTTTTTGTCTATAAAATTCAACAATCAGCCCACAGGACTTTCCAAATTCAACTCATAATTCGATAAATTGCGTTTAATTTGTACGTTAATTCGGATTTTCCGCTCGCGGAAAATCCCGTATCAACTCGAGTAGAACTAAGCACTAAAATAATTGCCGTATATTTTACGGTGGAAGAATTTTCCTGTGCACTACTTTTCTTTTGACAAAATTAAGGATACGTTTTTTTCAAAACAGGAAAAAAATTTGTTGAAACCATGCTCTAGTCATTTGCTAAACGTGTAGGTTCTTTTGAATGCCTAACTTGTCTCACATTGATCATGGTTTTTCGGTAGCGGGCAATTTGACTTTACTATTTGTTCTATAAACTTCGAAAGTTTATTGCTCGTATATGAGTCAATTTTAAAAGTTTTTGGTATGATCATCGGGTTTTATGTTGAATTTTAACGAGAGAACTTGTTTAGCAGTGTTTAATATCTTACTCTAAATTGTGGTCCATTTTGAGTATTTAACGGATCGAGAAAGTTGACCACGTTTCTACTCCTTGAACAAAGTATAGTTCACCTGGACTAATAGTTGAAATCAGGCTAAAATGATTGCCCATGTCATTAGCAATCCCACCGAATCAGTGGCGTGCCGTTCTTTGCGATGTATCGATTAAGCTTTCGTTTAAACCTATTGAAAAGGATCGATAAACAGGGTGTTCGCAACGAAGACCTTAGTAATCAATTATTTACCACGGCTTTAATTAGGGCAGTATCGATAAGTGATCATTCATGCTTTGCCACTGGACTAAATTGAGGTAGATTCGGAAAAATAGGAATAAACATTATAACATCCATAAAAATAGGAATCAATATAGGGTAAGTTGTAAGAAACGATAAAAGTTCCAAATGAACAGAGATAAAAGTAGGGATAAATCGGGACGCAGCTGGCAAAATCGGGCTGCGGCATGAGGAGGTGTGTATTGTATTTAATGAAAATATTACGGAAATTTCAGGGATGAATCAGGACACGGTAGGCTCAATCAGTATGAAGGAAGATTAATCAGGATAAATTAAGAAAACCAGGAATAAATAGAGATAGATGCAGGAATAAACTGGGAGGCATCTAGGTAACTCGGGTGGTTTTGGATAACCGAGAATAAATCAGGGTGATTCGTGATGAATAGGGATGAACTGGGATAAGTCGCGACAAAACTAGGAATGGTATGTGAAATTGTGGAATGCCAGTTACTGGCCTCTGATTTCGCATTTAACTACCAACCAAAAATCAATGATCCCTTTCCCGCACCCCACAAATAACTGGACCACATTTTGCAATAAGGAACCACTATCTCCGGCTCATTTTAGAAACAACATATATGCCATTGGTTTCCTTATGCAGAAAGGCGCTTTTATAAAAGAACCAAAGATGGTGGTTCTCTACTGCAAAATGTAATGCAACTGGCCTTATTTTCCGTATTGCACCTCCGCCCGGTCACCTTGCTCGAGACACATCGCGCTCTGATCCGCTAGTCTTACATCTACTATAAAATGGTCCCCTCCGTCAAATTTAATCGACTACCATTCTCCCCCTACCTACCAGCGCCACCGCCTTCTCCACAATTGATCAATAATGTGTACCCATCCTCATATTTCAACGAATATACGTCCCCTCCCAAAGAACTCATCAATCACGGGCAATCTCTCTAGCAAGCGGCGTCGACCCAATAATCCCAACGCACCCAATAATCACATCAACTTCGCAATACCTTCAAAGGTCTTTTAATTTTCTGTCATTCGATGTTCTCCCTAGTGTTTTTGTGAAATTCAAGCAAAACCCAATGCAATTTTCTTGCCTTCAAATCGTATCTTAGATTGAAATGCATGGGGTGCTCTCATACCCAGACACGTACACATGGATCGCATTTAGCAAACGGGAACCAGCGCAATTACAGTGTTGTAAAAATGTTGCTTTTTCATAATTATCTGAAAAATCTCGCAAAAGAGCAATTAAGTTTTGCTTCCCACGAAAAATTGTTAATTTTAAAGGAAAGTAACAGCATACATTTTAATCCTGTACATATATTGAGTATTTTTAAAGGGAAAGAAGAAAGTGCATGATTTTGAAAACACTGTAGTCGCGCTGGTTCCTTTTTGCTAAATGCGATCCCCATTTACCCGTGTATGCTTATATTTTAGTCAAGTATAACACCAACTTCGTGTTCCTTGTTTCATTTATAAACTATGTATGATGTTGCTGTCGCAGGCAATAAGCAATTGCCGTCAATTTACAAGCGGTCCACATGCTGTTTCTCAGTGTAATGAAGATTTCATGGGTTGGAGCCTTCAAAAGCATGATCATTTTTTCGTCACACTCCACGCCTTGCCACAGAGTTCGTTTAGTTGCCTATCCCACCCAAACCCACCGAAGGTCTCGGATTTCACTACACGCTTTCCTGAGTGTACTGAGTGCAGTTTTTCTACAATGTTTATGCGGAGAGAAAAGTGCCGCTTTTCATATAGGCAAAATGTTCTTTATTTCTGAATTGTAAGATTTTCTACCTCCTCACTAGTGGCCCGCTAATTGCCCGCGATTGCTAATTGCCTGCGACATTACTAACCCGCAGAGGTGAAATTACTGCATTCTTCCTGTGAAGGAGAATAATTGCTCAGTGCATGTTGCAGTTATAAACCGAAATTTTAGAATTTTTATCAATTTTTTGCACAGTCCCTCATACTCGAAACCGGCAATCAAACAGTAGACCCTGGGAAAAAATCGATTAGAAGCGTTAAAAAAAAAAAAAATTAAACCGGTTGCATGATAATCGGAAGTAGCAGGTTACGAAAATGATGCGTATTTGGGGTTAGGGCGCCAACAGAACCGTATGATGTATTTTGAGTGTTGGTATGTAGCGATCCTGTCCCGTGACGTGTCGGTTGCAGGAGAAACAGCTCCGGCGGGACCCATTACATATGACACTCACAGTGCCCAAAGGCCGTTATTATTAATTAGTACATGCTGCATCCTGTAGTATATGTGAATACTCGTATAATAGCGAGCATATAGGCAGATAGGGCCCGTGTGTGAAACCGCCCCCTAGCTGAGCCCCACACCGCGCCACCCTCGCACTATCTCGATTGCCTCTTTCACTTTTTCAATTTCGAGACCAGGCTAGCAAAAACGACCCCAAAAAGCAGACGTGCATTCTGAAATCTTTATCTCGATTTTTGTACGGCGGACATTCCGGCAATAATGGGTGAATTCGTCCGCGTTTTTCCAGCAACAATGCTAATATTCTACCGTGTCACCTTTTTTCACGTTAATTTTTATTGTTTCGATCGTTCCATTGGTCGCTTTAGCATTCCACTCTTCCATCCAGGCTCCATTGGAAGCTTAATTAATGTAGATTTGTTTTTGCTACCAGCCTATGACGTGACGCATCGCGCGATCTGCCGACTGTTGGTTTGTTTCTCAGCAAGTCACACTCTCTGTATCTATAAGACTGCAATCGTTACCGCTAAAACAATGAACCACTAGGCAAGGCACAAGTTTAAGTAGTCTTAATATTTATATACTTCCCTTAAAATTTCACATAAAATATGATTCGCTCAACGAAAATTATTGGATATTGACTCCTAACCAAGATATTCTTCTTCTTCTTCTTCTGATGGTTTATTGGCTTATATTCCAACCAAGATATTCAAGTTTTTATTCAACTCTGATTACGAAACATTTAAAGTTCCCGCACCTAAGATAAGTCTGAGTCTACGTGAACCAAATTGCGCACTAGAACGCAGTTCTGCCTGGCTTCTTACTAAAACTGTGTTATTTACCCACCATGTGATGCTCAAAATGCAAACAATGAGCAGCAGCCGAGTCGAAGTGCCGAAATTTTGGTTGTTTTATTTTCATACCGCAGGGACTTTTACGGCAACATTTAGTGTGCGATTTCACTAAAGTAGATTTTGGTTTCTGTATGAACGGAAAGTTTAAATTAACGAATGAAAAAACGTGAATATTTCGGTGAGGAGTTACTTTTAATCATTCTCTTTGCACGACTCGTATTCAACATGAAATTTTGATCAGTAACCTTACATCATAATGTTTCAAGTCGCACCTTTTCCAGTGACTTATTGAATGCCAAATTCTGGCAACTTTTCATCAGTGTGCAAAACGTAATTAGGAACTTTCTAAAGTGTCAACCAAGAAACTAGGTTTTATTTCAACGTCCTGTCACAGATACAGGATCTAACATTAGCATGCAAACTTGTATTAACATCAGCGACAGAAATCAGTAGTCTCTCGTTGATAACAATGTTGCAGTAGTAATTGTAAAAACTACGAAAAAAAATACCACTGTGTTCTCCATTATCAATAAGACCGACGCTCCGCTTCATACGTCATCGAGGCCAGGCGATCGATTATCGATATTTCTTGATTTGAAACTGTGGTGTAGAATCTATTATGAAGGTGTTCGTTGCGAACACCCTGCTTATCGAAAGCACGCCACGCCACTTTTATTCATGACTCATGATGTGTTACAGAGGAAGATCTTGTGATCGAGTCGATTGAACTTTCTCTATCATCGATCAGTGTTTCAGATAAAAAATGACGAAGTTTACTCGTAACTATTTGTTCATAGTGGGTTAAAATGTTTTATTTCGTTCATCCTCTTTTGTGGGTTGACTTCACCCCAATACTCAGCCCCTTAATATAAAAAGAGTGGCAACAAACATGAAACCCCTTGACCCATGCAAAATCGCCGTCATTTTCAACTTCGGAAGAGCTGTTATGTGGAGTTAAGTTAGTATCCCCTCTCCTCTCTCTCTGTGAAACAAATGAATAAATAGCAAGCTTGAACTCGAAAAACACGTCATAAGCTGAGTCTAGATTATTCAGTGCACATCCACGGTTGTTCGTGCACAGTGAAACCGACCTCGGTATGTTGTTTCAGTATTGTCGAAGGAGGTCAACTTTTTGATCAATTTAAAAAAAGAAGAAATTGCAGCTTTTTAGAGCGACTCTTTTTAATTTTGAATAGAAGCATTCACGTGCACCAATTGTTACCTCCGGCACCTCTCCGGTTTAGTCGTCCCTTACTAAGAACCTACAAAATCAAAAGTCATTCTTAGTAATTCAAAATTTGTACGTGGGTACCGTTTGCTTTTTCGAGCAGACGGCAAAATTAGTAACAACAGATTGATATCCATCTATGAACAACAATCAATATCAATTATTTAATTTAATCAAATTTAAGCTGCAATTGAAAACTGTCAATGATCATTTTCACGCTCACAGTATTATTTGAAATTTTATTCTGCGCCAAAGTTGGTGGACGGAAAATCATAGCGAATATTTGATCAATGTTAACCTTTCATCGTATAAGCGTCGGCAGGGAAGGCTCACCTCGTACTATGCTTTTGGCGGAAATTGCCACCAACATGTTCCATTATTCATTGAGTCGTTAAAAGAGGAAGGGCACTAACAGCTCGAAATCAATTGTTTTGTATTGAATAATCGCAATATTGCCAGGAAAAGTTACCTCGGACTTTCATTATTTTAACGGCTAACAATTATTTAATTCTTTTTTTCTTCTTTTTTTTTATAAAACCAATAACATCTGCAAAGAGCATTGAACAAATCATCAAATTGGCAACACTCATTTTCTATTGATTAAGCATCTACCAAGGGCGCAAGCGCGAATGTTGCGCGATTGTGGATGATGTCTCGTATGTCCATCTTATTCTTCCCGAATCAATCAAAATAAAATATGTTCATGTACGAGCTTAAGTATGTTAAGAACCAGGCTGTAAAGGAATCGTTACCTACTTTTTATAGAATTTTTGTTATGCTCGGAATTCAGTCCTTACGTCCTTTACATTCATGATTTTGTCTTGTTGCAGATCGAAGACGCCATGTTAATGTTCGACAAACAAACAAATAGACATAGAGGTAAGTTGTAGCAAGTCTTTCATAAATCACATTAATTGTAGCAAATATTCTCTTTGGCCATGACAGTCTGAGGGGTTTTCCCCTCTTTTTAACTCACAGCGTGAACCCGAGCCCGAGCGAATGTTTTGTTGTAAAAATGGAGAGCTGAACTTTCCGGATCCAACTTTTACACCCGCGCTGAAGCTGAAAGCGTGTTTGCGTCATGGACTGAAGAGTTGCAAGCTTCCTACGTATGACCTAATTCCACTCGCAGCATTGATGAGTCAAAATTCGAGCCAACCCAAAGGATTAAAACTACACACATCCCTCTTGAATTTCTTTTTGTCGGGAAATCAGAGTGTCAAGCACCGCCGAAATGAGTGACGGGCAGCATTTGCAGATTAAAATGAACATGCCGTATCTGCATGACATTTTAAACGAAAGCCTTGTTTTACCACTATCGCAGTTCAAAACACTTTACCCGAAGTTAGTGTCTATATTGAGCATTTCCCCGAACGTGAATTGAAACTGTTGAAAAGTTATTTTAACATGCGACTGAGATGATTATCTGCGAAAAAAATGGACCTCGTCAGAGAGAAAATTAAACGCATATTGGTCTTCAGGATTGGAATGAAGTAGGCGTAGATTGAGAACGTTAATTGGAAATGTATTTTTGCTAGGAAATGACTGGTTTTCTTCCTAACCCAGCAAGTGTATGGAAAGTCAAGAATATTACAAAAATTAAAATAAGATTTTCATCGGAAAGTTAGATTTTCTGGAAGTCTTATGCAAGTTGAAAAAACAATTAAAGAAATTTTCAGATTTAGCAGCCATTGAAAAAAAGAAGAGAGAAGGATAAATGTTCTCTTATTTTAATGAGAAATTGTCCACGCTTTTTCAGCTAATATAACAAGTTATATTCGGTAAATCGGCACCAATCGTCCATAATCCACTATCAATGCCCAAGAAACAATACCGCCTGTTTGCAATTTGTTTTAAACATTACAGCGTCATTACGGCGTCACCATGCGGAATTGGGAAAAAAACTAAAAACATCAACTCGCGTATTTTATAATTTATACTATGAAATGCGGAAAAGTTCCTAATTTATTTCCACCTGAATCGGCCAGTTACAAAAGAGCACAAACGCCTAGACTGAGAATTCGAGAAAAACAGTAATAACCGTTTTACGAGTATTTGGCCCCATATAAATCATAGAGCTCTAACATATTAAAGTGGTGAATCAATTAATCACAGTATTACTTAATCTGCATTTTAAAGCGGGTCGGTTCAAACAGTTTCTACTGTTCTGCCGTGCTAAGGAAAAACGCCGTATGAGCTTTCAGGCGTTGCCGAAATTCCCATGATAAAACGCGAATTTCCTGGTAAACTTTTGAATATTTTCCTCCCAATTTTTAAGATAATTTTGCTCGCAATTTCACCTAAAAATTCTGAAAATTTAAAGGAAGCATATGCATAACTACCATCGAAAACAAACATTTTATCGGTGGAAATTTGGCAACTTTCAAATGCTCATACGGCGTTCTTCCTTAGCACGGTAGTGTTCTTTTCGTATTTATTTATATATCTGGCGCTTGGGTCTTTTTGTAACTGACCGATTCAACTGTGAAATCGTGATGTAAATCTGATCTGAGCTTTTTTTTTTTTTTTTTTTTTTTTTTTTTTTTTACTAATTACTCTCCTAATTCGATCATCTAACGTTAGAAGTCCTCGGCCAAGTAACGCCGGACGTGGATTTCAGATTCGACTAAATTACTTCCGACCAACAACGACCATGATTTTTCGAGTCGGTTGCAGACTCCGGTTGTCGCGTCGCCGGCGGGGAGGGCAGCAAATCACTTTGTTTTTCATCCAATAGCAGAGCGTCATCAGAGCCTCCGCGTGAACGCTCATAAGTGCTTGATTGTTAAAGCACCCCTATTAGCTTTGTAACGGCGAATAAGGGTCCATTAATTGAGTTAAGTGAGGGCGTTCTCGCAAATTGGGTGCCCTTTGGGTTGGCTGTACGGTGAAATTTGCAACGCAACTTTAATTGTAAGTACTAAACACGAGGTGGAGCCGTGTATATCTCTCTCAAAGAATGTCCTAAAAAATATCTCAATTAAACTGATTTTACACAGCCAGCTGGTGATCCTTTAGTGATCGCGGTATACGGTGTTAGACTTCGCATGTATCATCCTGTCCCACATTGCGTTTTATCGCACCATTTACACAATATTTTCTAATACACGTTCTGAATCTGACACAGCACTTGCATCGTATTTTTCTATGATTAAAACTTTTTAAAAATTATTAACAAAATAGGCTCTGTGTTCCTATAGATTTTAAATGGAGCTCCGAAACTGTACCACTCTGTATTGGGATTTCTTTAATTCCTTTTACCCGCCACATTTTTATAATTTTAGAAAATCCTACTATAGTAATCCCACTTATTTCTAATGATCCCCGTGTCCCAACCAAAATGTTGAATTTTTCTCACATCCATTAAGTTGAAAATCCAACTGTTTTGTATATTTATCCCTTTCTCATATACTCTGTGAAAACGTTAATGACCTAAGTAGCTGAATGTTGCTAAACAATAATAACTAACTATTTCGTTAATACGTTCACGGAAACTATATTTACTGCATACGGTCAAATTCAGAGGGAAAAAATGATTAAAAGGATACCTAAAAAGATTTAAATATTCATAGTATAAAAAGATGCGGAACATCAAACGTTGCAAGTTGAAATTCGTGATCTGTAGAGAAGTTTATAACCTCCAAAACCGGAGTCGGAGCACCTGAAATTGCTCGTCATATTGTCCCTCTTCTGACGTAAGGGCGTTTCTCAATTTTCACGTGAGCCCTAATTTACATGTAAATCCATGCTCTCTGGGGCTCATCCAGAAATCAAGATACGACCCCAGTCAGAAGTGCAACGATATTTTGACCGCGTTAAGCAGAAATGATCCAAACCACTTCTGCTACTGCCAAATTCAACTGGGAAGTTAAATTTTCCACTAGGAAACGTTTGTGCGTATTCATTTGAAAATCTTGAGGAATTTTCATCCTACTATGCAAAATATTCCCCAAATTTTGCACAAAAATCCGTGCAACGGTTTTCATGTAAAAAATTAAAATGCCCAATTTGATCTGACAATAGCTGATGTGGCTTGGTTATTTTCTGCTGAACGCGGTCCGTTTAAAAGGAAAACTTACAGTGAAGTCAAATAGAATGAGAGCGAAAAGAGCTTGTTGACTGGGAGCCAACAGATCTGGAGAGCGTCATTTACGTGAAATTAACTCATTTGAATAAAATAGACAAGAGAACTATCTTCGTTTAAATGCTCTGAGCTTGATAGATAGGAATATATTTTGACATAAAGCTGGTAAATAACTTGACCTCGTGCCAATTGACACGAAGGGTAGTCAAAATACTCAGTGAAGTTTTGTTAACAGTGACTCTTTTCTCGCACTGACTTAGTTCACCTGAGTGCGCTATCGATGGCTAAAGTGCGAGACCACATATCTCCGTTTGCGACGTTGTTCGCTGATAAAAATATCTGTGCTCTTGTGAAACTTTTGTTTAATATAGGAAGTGAAACACAAACCAACGCTTTTATGTTGATTTTAGTTCAGTTTGCGGTAAAATTAGCACAGAAAACAATGGAGGGACTGGGGAAATGCATTCCTCCGATTGTAACGGTGACGGTGGTATTCACCACTCGTTTCGTAATAGATTTCCTCAAGAAAACCAGCTGACGGTTTCGAGATTGTAAACCGAAGGCTACGGTTTTTCGTGTTCTACTTCCCGTGTTAACAAACATTTTGTGTTGAAACTTTCTGTGTTGTAGACTTCCAGTTATACTTTATTTTTTCCTCGGAGAACTAATCTACGTAACTTCTTGACAATTTCCTTAATTTTTCTTCTCTATTTGTAGAATTTTTGGCGCAAATTTCAAACTAGAAAGTTGACTTCCTCCTCTTCCAAATAATAAAATAGGAGCGGAGATTTTGAAACACCGCAATGGAGATAATTTAGCCATCGATATGCTCCTTGTGCGAGGCGGTTCACTCTTTAAATACTTCCATCACCATTGGACTTCGATCAATTCACCTTAAAACGTGTCGTTTTTGGCTCTAAAATGAAATTGATTAAGTTTAATAATTTTAACAAAAATATTTAACGTTAACTCCCAGTTAAGTCGCAGGTTTTAATTTCAAAGTTCATCCGTGATTTTCGCTCGATGATGATAGATGATCAACTTTCTTAGTAATTTTTGCCCCAATGATGCGTCTAAAAATGTTTACAATTGATCAGTGGCCGATAGAATAACTGTTAAAGCAAATCTTTCAAATATGTCTTATATGAGATATTAATTGCTTTCATCAGTATTGCATCGTATCTGTTCCGTATTTGTATATTTCAAGATATTTTTTTTGTGTTGTTCGTTGTTTGTGTGCCGTTTCGAACAGAAAATATGTGGCATACGGCTTCTGGCTGACTCTTGTTGTCTCGCTGATGGAATGCATTTGATTCAATTATTACTAAGTCCAGAATTTTGTTTATCTCGATGACTTGCGGTTTTTTAGGAGAATATTTCGCCAGATCAATAACTAAACGCTCTTATTCATATACCTCCTGTATTTCACTTTGCTTCCTCCATTTTGAATGAGCGGCAAAAGAAATGCAAGAAGCTTGTCTGAAGTTTTGCGGGATGAAGTTTTTGGAGAGAATGTCAATTACTGTCAGTTACTATGCAGGATGTAAAGTTGAGAAGACTTGACTTACGAGAATGAAACGTTGACGACGAAACTTCAGGAGAAGGGCTCAAAGAAGCAAAGCGGGTGCGAGGAGGCTCGGAGATCTAGGGAATGAGGTGTTATCGTGAACATCCCGACAGACACCGCTCAACTCCTCCCAACTCTTTCGCTGGTAAGCTTGACGTTGAGGAGTTGAAATTTTTGCCCGGGATGTGAAGAACTGAGAGAAATAGTCGAGAGATTCTGCCTCGAGTCTACAGCTCTGTTTCAGGGTGATTTCGCGACTTTTATTGCTGGTCTGATGCGTGCCTGAGGCAAAACGATTGAAAACCGAGGTGATATACTTGGAGGAATGATTTTCCTATTCATACACTTTACTTATCTACATTTTCAACTATTTTTTATGTACACGCATTTTTAACAATCATCCCTGAGCCATGTTCAGAAAGCACATTACAATAGCAACGGCTTACCAGGAAAAACGAATTCTCTTCACGCTTTTACCGATTTCTTCTACCGAACAGATAGAAACCAGCCCAAATTTTCGAAAAAATGGAGTCAAGAATATTTTAGAGTTCCACTAGTCTTACATTTTCTGCTGCCAAAAGCCCAAAGTCGGAAAAAAATTAGTTTGTGAAAAGAGTTTATGAAGTTTATTTTCTTCATTGAGCTTTACGGAGGAATAAAACTTCAAACCTCTTTTTCTCAGTTTCAACTTCAGGGCCGGATTTACCTACTTGCCGCCCATGGGCCGCCTCTGTATTTTGCCGCCCCCCTCTCATTCGTTTCGAAACATCAATGAAAACCATCAAGTGAACATGCCGGAGGGGAAGGGTGCATAAGACGCGTTTACTCGTGTTGGATACATTTTTTACGAAAGCCCTGCCAACACTACTATAATTATAGCAAAATTTCATGGAACTTGGGGAGAAAGTTAAGTTGCGTTAATCTATCTCTGTGTGGACAAGGCCCTCCACTTACAAGAAATGAACGAAAAAATTCGGAAAGAACAAACATAAATGTGGTTTCATAATTTGAACCTCCGCCGCTGCGCCGCGCTGATTGCTCTGTGTTTGGCGCAATGCGTGAAGTCTTCCTTCAGTCTTGTAGGTATTATGCGTTTTACGTCGACCACTGCTGAACGCACTGTGTTTGATGCAATGCGTGAAGTATTCGTGCAGTCTTGTAGGCGGTATGCGGTTCGCGCTGACCGCACTGTATTTGACGCGATGCGTGAAGTATTCATACAGTCTTGTAGGCGCTAATATGTGTTACATGCCGACCGCCGCGCCGCGCCGAGGGCTTGTCCTTTTCATCTCAAGTCCTCGTCATCATTCCTCTCATCATTTTCCTCTTTCACAAAAGTAGAAATTATTATACTCTCAGGAAAGAGAGATTTTGTCCCCTTTTCCGATCGGTAATTTTTTTTCCGAGTCCGATTTGTTTTACCTACAATTAAAAAAATTGCAAAATTTGCCGCCATGGGCCGCGGCCCATGTGGCCACCCCCTTAATCCGGCCCTGTTCAACTTAATGTGGGTTGGTTCCTTTCTGATAAACTCCGTCCATTTATGAATCAGTACCATTACAGACCATACAATTTATATCAAGTTGGGCAGAGATTCAAGCCTGAACCCGAATTTAGTTTAGGAGAATGGGCCACCAGACAAGTTATGAATTAAAGCAACATGATTTCTCTTCGACATTTTACGAGAAAAACGAATCACACAACGAGAAGATTGAAAAACAACTCCTGAAAAAGATACACGTGATATCTATTAACACTAGTTAAATGGCACACATAACGCATTTGTATGATCCAATCTCCAATTTTGACGTGTGTTGAAAACACTTGATAATATATTTTTCTGAAGTTGATTGCCGAACTTCCTGCTGTGTGAAGTTTTCAACGTAAGATTCCAAAGTAAAATTATGTGACACTTTCTCTAGTTCAGACCTTCTCTAGTGGCCCATTGCGGATGGGCAATATTTTTGGATAGGCACATAAATCGTGAATGGATTCAATCAAGGCATGGAGTGATTTTATTTCTCTTTTTTTCTCGGCATTCATTCCGCACCCTCCAAATTTATTGTCCTTCCGATAACAATAATATAGAACAATACAAGGGCGGAAGAAAGAATTTGCCAGCTGCTGATATGAATCTGAATCAGTACAGCAAAAACAGTATGCAGCACAGAGAGTCCAGCTTAGAGATATCGTCATTTGATGGAAAGAGTTACATCCGTTGAAACTTTTTGTTTCAGGAGCTCATTTCGAATTCTGCGCTAATTCCTTTGCGTCAAATGAAGTGCATTTTCGTGTACTTGGCGCCGGAGGAAATAGATAAAACAGACCGGGTTAAAAGGCTGGGGAGGAACGGCGAAAGAATCCGGGTGAACATGGCGAACATACAAATAAACGAGACACTGAGAGCTTATTTAAATGATTTGTCTTAAATAATAGAGGAAGGGACTGGATTCGAGGAGAGGTTGCATGTTAGCGAAAGATAGACGCCAGTCTCAAAATGAGGGAGTGAAAGTGAGACAGAGCGAGTCGGACAACCGGGGTTGGAGAAAGTGAGAGCTAAAGCAAAGGGAGGGTGTCGGAGAAGCTAGCGAAAATAATGATAAAATAGATTGTCTGCAGTTTGTGAGACTATTTAGACCGTAATTTATTTACAGCATCTTCTGCCTATTCCTTAGGAACTGCTCATTCCTCTCCCCTATCTCCTGCACCACCGCCACCTACCCAAGTACCCAATAACCCCCATCCCCGAACCCCCCGACCCCATCGGAACCTCCATTGATCTCCTCCTACACTACTCATTTCTGCCAAACCTGAGATTCCAATGAACCACTCATTAGTCTTCTACCCTTTCTCTAACTTATATATTCCTTCTTTGTGCTCACTCAGGAAAATTCAAAATTGCTCCAAGACTTTGCTTCACCTGACTACTGAGCCTCATTATTTAAGACCTTTCAGTCTCAGAATTTGGATCTTGCTGAATTATCACTCCAAGGTTAATGTGGGAATTATTTTCGATTATTTCAGTTATACAAATTGGGAAACAGTATTCTAAAATTGTTCACTTTTTTGGGCTCTATTTTTATCCATAGTCTATGCCATTTTAACTTCGGCAGTGGTCAAGAAGTTAGGGGTCGTCTATCAATTGCGCAGCTGCCATGGCGGTCAGGAGGGTGGTCTTGCATGACGGATGCCAGACGAGAGGAAGATATGCAATCTATCGTCTTGGAATATACGTCTTGGAAGAATTAGCGTTTTCTTTTAAGAATTTTCATGAGCTCAAATAAGGGCCAAAACAACAACTAATTATAAGCCGGAAACGGTAATGCGTAGTTATTGGAGAAATGCTTAGCGACCAGCCGGATTTTAAAGTGAGAGGTGTATTTGTATCCATTTGTGCTTTATAACGAACAGCAAGTCGATTCCTGTAAGAAAAAGTATCGTCCAAACATAAATGTGGTTTAAAGCGGTGTGGTTTGTGGTGTAATTTTAAATTCCGCCTCCGGCGCCTCGGCGTTGACCGCACTGTATTTGGCGCACTGCGTGAAGTATTCATGCAGTCTTGTAGGCGCTATGCGTTTCTCGGCGTCCGCAGCTGGCCGTAGCGACCGCACTGTCTTTCACGCAGGACGTGAAGTATTCATGCAGTCTTGTAGGCGCTTATATGTCTTACATGCCGACCGCCGCGCCGCACTGCGCCGAGGGTTGCTCCTTTTCATCTCAAGTTCTCGTCATCATTTCTCTTTGCGCCGCGCACCGCTTTAAAATAAAATTATTTTACTACTACTACATTCCAGGCCAAATTCCGTGTTCGGTTTCTCTCTTAGTCTTAACTCAACTAATTAAAGGTGCTGTTCATTGAATCACAGAAAGACGACAAAATTAGAGATACACTCTCAGGAAATGAGAGCTTTTGTCACCTTTTTCCGTCTGCAATTTTTTTTCGGAATCCGATTTTTCTTTATATCTCCATTTAAAAAAATTGCAAAATTTGCCGCCATGGGCCGCGGCCCATGCGGCCACCCCCTTAATCCGGCCCTGCCCAGGTTATTAATTAAATTAAAAAATACAAGAAAACGGGTTACCAAGGCTGAAAAACAGCAAAACACAAATCCTGGGACTTTTGGGGTAGTTTTAACCCTGTCCTTGACCAGGGAACAAAAATACATAAAAATTATAAAAATCAAAATACCCAGACCCCCATTTTGTTGTAACAAAAAGTGAAGTTATCCTAAGGTTTTCATCACAAAGTGGAGGTCTAGGTCTTGAGAAGGAGGTTTAAACGACTTCGAAATGTCCCAGGCTCTGTGTTTTGTTGTTTCTTAGCCTTGGTTACCGTTTTCTTGAGTTTTTTAGTTGAGCTATTCGGGTTTTTTTGTGTATCTTGTTATTAATACATATGAAATGAAAAATAATGAAGAGATAAACAGAATTTGCTTACACCTCATAACTTCGCATTAACAACAATAGATAAATTCTTTAATGAAAACTCATAAAATTAAAGAAAGCAGTAGTTTAAAAGTAGTTTCTAGTAGTTTTTATTAGGTATTTCTTACATGCCTCTACTATAAATCCATGACGAGAAATTCTCCAATACATATACAATAGCTCAAAAGATCTCGGTATTTGCAAATTTCTCCGCTCCGATTTTGCGCAGATTTTTTTCAATATGACGGCACTTACTTCCCCTCCGTTTCTCATTTGAAAAGTGTGTCTGTCAGCTGCAGATGGCTCCCAGGAAGAAGAATGTTTTCGAGGCAAGGCGTAACTTCAGGAATGCTACAACTGATTTAGTTATTTAACTGACAAGAATAAACAAGCGCCCCGAATTGAGAGATTTCATCCAACGATCTTTGACGTCATTTTTTCCCCTTAAAATCTCCGCGATGCTAAATTGCTTCCCTTTTAAACTTTGTAATATACGCCCTAACTTGCACGTGCCAACTACTCCTTAAAATCATGAAGTCTAACTTAATGTATCCACTGATCTGCCATGCAACGCAAAAACGCCGTAAATGCTTTTCTAAATTTTTCGAAAACCACGTATCGTAGCAGGAAAACGTGTGTGCCTCGGGAAAATGTCTTTACACAATTATTTTTGCAAATACTATCAAGCGCCTAACCTGAAAATTTGAGGTGCATGGGTAAAACAATTTGTCTTTTATAAAGTGTTAAGTTCCAAAAAACTAGGGAAAATCTTGATGGATTTGCGGCGTTCTTGCTTAGCACGGCAGGAATGTATGACAAAGAAAACCCTTTCGCACATCGATGCCTAACGAACAATACCACCTATATGCAAACTGACGATGCCGAACGAATATAAAGCTTCGCCATTTTTGTAATTTGAAGGTTAGCTTTGCTATTTGTTCATACATCGCAGCGTCATTGAAGTGCTCCCTTACAAAATTGGAAAAAATTAAAATCATTAGCTTGCGTATTTTATACTGTAAAATACGCAAAAAATGAAATTCTGGATGACCCCGAATACGAGAGTAAATGAGAAGGCAGACAATGAGCAAACGACGGTGATACCGATGTGGCTTAATCGAAGGTACACCATTGGTTTATGAGCCATTGCAGTACCCACGGCAAGAAACGGCCAGAAAAGTGGTCCTCAAGAGGGCCACTAAAGGAACGATACATTATGTAAAATTGGGAAGTGAGCAGGTGCATACGTACTAAGTGGATTTAGAATCGGTTCAAGAGAGGAGGGTTAGGGGTTGAACCTAGAGACCACACTTTTCTCCAAGGATTCTTGCTCTCTCTCCCCCATCAATGAAATTTTTGAATATTTTGTATCTTTTTTTCATTTTTATGCGTTAAATCCGTCCACCGCCTATTTCGGACAAATTTTACCCACTCTCCAAAAGTACGATATTAGCTGCTGATAGGGAATCGTGGTTTGGATTCTCAGAAAAAATCACCCTCCTTGCATATTTTAGGCGTAAAGAACCGAGGAAAACATATTGGACTTGAAATGAACGGAATATTGTTGAGATTTTTCATTTCCAGGGGTTCTCCTCATTTTCTAGCTGGTTGAGAAAATTCAAATTTTGGGTAATACTAATACAGAACAATATCTTTTGAATGAAGTAAAAATTTGTTGGTCTTGATTTTCCCGCTTTATTTACAACTGAGCGAGTAATGGTAAGAAACCCCGGCAAAAACGGTGATTTTTATACAAGCTGCAACTTTAGCACGCTCGAGCGGCTGTAATTTTAGTTTTGGCTAGACCTATCCTCCTGCTCCCTTCCTCCCGAAGTACGTAATACTCGAACGGCTCCGAAGATCTAGAATGCTTGGCAGAAGCTTATCTCAGTTGCAGCTGCAGCGCGTTGAATATTGCCGGTCTCGTTTTACAGCAGGCAAAATTACACGCTTTCGGTAATGACACAGATCTCCTTCGGATATTTACTTACCCAATCCTCTTTTGCTTCTGAGGTGACGAACAGAGTACGGACGATTCCAGCAATTTCAACATTCGAGGTTTCATATCCACGGATTCAATCGTCAGGAACACCGTGGGTACCACCTTCGTATTTGATGAGCGAACATAAGTTGGTGTCATGAAACCGAAACGATGAAATAAATCGGCATGAAACTGCGGTGGCGATTTTCTCAGAGACGTCTATTTTAGAAGAGGAGGGCTTTGGAGTTTATTGAAAAGCAAAAAGGGAGAGTCTTGAAGGAGGAAGAGGGGGCGGCGGCGGGAAGGCGGGCATATAGACGCAGAATGATATTGACGCCGTTCAGAGTAGAAAAGCGAAACATGACGGCGCGGGCAAATGGTACCCGCGAGTGACTCTTTACCATAAACCTTGGCTATCGTCAAGTTTCTCACTAACCTGGCGATGTCCCTGTATGAAATTTGTCTCTTTCTGCGAGATCTGACAATAATTATTCGTTTCCCACAAAGCGCAGGCTGACTGGGCCCATTGGTAGATCCAGAAAATTGGCAACATTGTCTTTTCTCCATTTAAATCTATGGAAATGTATCGATATTTGGGAGGAACCAGGTGCTCCGACAAGAATTGATTATTTAGCATAGGTTTAAATGGAGGAAATCCGGCGTTGCCAAATTGCCGGATTCGCCTCTGACTCGTTGCGTGTGTTCCTTTGGATAAAACGTTGCATTATCTGGTTAAGAATGTCGAGTTGCGAAAAATTGTGTAGAGGCTCAGGTGGTATTTAAGGGTGCGCGGTTTTATTGCGATATTATTAAAACCTGGGGACGAATTGCGGATCTTTCTAAAGAAATGCAGACCTCTTTAGATACCAGGGAATACGCGGTATACGCCCTTTGGCCGCTCCGCAGCCCAACCCCTAGAAAGCACTTTGTGGGCCCTTATGAGTGATTCCAGACAGTGCGGGCTCATCTAGGGACTATCTTCTATAAATAGTAGCAAGAGTCATGAAAATTGGTACGGTGTCATTTTCGAACGAACAATGACAAGAAAATGAACATTTACATTGTTTAAGTGGGAGACCTCACAATTTTATCGCGTTATATAAAAAAAAATCCTGGGTCATATTTCCAAAATCTGAAAGTACGCAGGCCTATATTAAAACTAACACGTGTTGAAAGCCACACAAATTATAGAAGTCTGTCTATAGTATGACAGTATTGAACAAACTGTGACAAAATGTAGATGGTCAGTGAGCTCATAGTAATAATTTTTAAGATTTTCTGTTTTTTTTTTTTTTTTTTAATATTCTAAGCGAATACACATTCTATCTCGTATCATATATTTTTTGTAAACTTAAATTAGACCAAAAAAAGGCGTTTGCGGATGCTTAAAGAGTCGGAATGTCTAATTTAGCAATTATCTGCGGGCCTTACACCACCGGGCTTGTCGCAGTATTGACCTCCTGGGAGGAAATAGTTTGGTGGCCGACTTTTGAACGTTTTCAAAACATTCTTTATCTCCATGGATTTCGACTCAAATTATTCTCAATCTTGAATAAAAGCATAAATAGTTAAATAAGTATTCAGTTGCTGTATCACGAAACTCGTGAATTTCATTTTGGAAGCGCCGAAGAATTTTTCGAGTCTTGTGTTACAATAACCTAATGCACTTACGTATAATGACGTGGTAAATGATATATCAAATGAGTTAAAAGCCAAAGAATAAAATAATCGTTTAGTGTATTCAACTACCTTCATAATGATAACATAACAAGCAGAAAATGCACACGCTGAATTAATATTCTATTTTCTGGCTTTGAGCTCGTTTGATACATCATTCGGATCGAGTTCATCAAAAATGAACCAACCCACATCAAGTTGAAATGGAGAAAAAAAGGTTTAAAGTTTCGTTTCTCCGTAAGACTCAATGTAAAAAATTAATTTTATCCCCTTTTTTCACAAATTAAATATCAGTTTTGGACCAAGAATTTTCGGCAGGAAAAAACATACAACCAGTCGAGCTCAAAACCACTCGTAACTCAATTTTTTCCAAAATATGGGTTGGTTCCTTTCTGGTAAACTTGGTCCATTAACTATGTCTCTAATAGCTTAGCCAGCAAAATTTGGCATTCAAATGCACTCACGTACAGTTTTGTATTTTCCATGGAGATTGAAAGGTTAATTTGTGTCTAGGGATATGAAGGAATTTTTTACATTTGTTTGACATATTCATCTGGAATGTTTTACTTTTTGCTAGCAGGCAGAGTTCCAGGTTTAGGAGGAGCGGGTCGGCAGGGAATGCCGTGAGGATACAATTGAATCAATACTGCGGTGGGCCTGATCCTGGCCAACCGGGTCCTCCCCGAAAATAGACGTTGCAAAACTCTGTGCGCTCGAAAATACCGTTTTTACACTGTTTCACTTAATAGAATAGTCTATAATATTCCACATGACTAAATGTTGAAACTTACGCCAGAAAGACGAGAAGTCGATGATATTCAATTGTACGAAAAGGGGTTTACCTTGTCCTCGAGATGTTTTTCAAATGGATTTTGCAAGAGGGGTATCGTGAGGGCAAAACTCACTTTGATTGGAAAAGTGTCGTGTTTCACTCTCTCGCCGTTAAAGCTCGTAGAAAACCCTAAAATCCTTGAACTAAGTTAATGGCCACATCGATCAATCGATTTTTTTTTATTTATTCGTTTATTTTTTTATACGTTGTATTTACAAATATCGTAACGACCACAAGAACTTTTAATGCCTTGTATCTATCTGTATGGATCGAAGTAACAAACTCTTTATCTCGGAGACAGAGTATCCCTAGATAATTCACATCATCTAAAGGACCAGGAATTTTGGGATTCCGCATCTTTTATTGTAAAAAGAAGAAGGCTGTTACACCGCTAATGTAATTAACTTGTTTGTCATCCTTCCTTACACACTTCATTCACTCATCATACGGTGGGGGGTTTTTGAGGGTGTACATTAATATTGTAATTATTACTTTTTCTATGGTGGTTTTTCACGTGACTTGAATATTTTCAGGATTATTAGAGCCACAATTTTTTTTAGAATGACCCACACTCCTGTGATACTTGTATTGATAGGCTCTATACTGCTGACTTTCGTTTTGACATATTTTCTTTTTTTTTTTTTTAAAGGAAAAGTGGAACCTTAAGCAACTATGAAAGCAACAATAGTGTCCAGATACTAATTAGATTGTAAATTCCCCTTGCTCTTTAATTTCTCAGTTTATTGGAGCCTCTACAAACATAATATTGTCCAAAAAACATGACTTAGAATGGAAGTCGGTGCGATCTCCCTTTACTCTGCCCTCATGGAAGATAATGGACACTGCATGCCCTCAAACAATATTATATTGACAACCAACCTATTTTCTGATTTCATTCTCGGCGCACAAGACTGTGACGCCGCTATCCGGGGTGTGCCATGTTGTAATAATTGTGAGTGTTCGAACGTGAGTTACGGTTACATATCTGAAAGGCGCAGCGCGTTTTGCGTAAATCTGGTGACGCTACTCTAGTCTTTCTCGTTTCCCCTCATCATCAAGGTTTCCCTCCTTATTTCATTATATCTGTGTCGGAGAAAGTTTGAAATGGAGTCTTGTCACGCAAATACTTTTTTGTGTGACGTTTGACACCTACCCACTTTTTCGCCGGTCGTTGGCCATCATGATCCCTGTGCACGTGGGACTGGTCAAAAATCAATTTTTCGGAAGTTCGATTATTTTTTTCTCTCTTCTTTTTCTTTTGTTTCTTTCTTTGAGTTAAAGTATAGTACCTATATGAACCGTAAAACACACCTTGAATATGTGAAAAATAGTGTAATAATTTACAGAATTACAAACTGTACTAAAATTCGGGCACATCGACGGTGAAACTTTTCGACGTTTGAATTTTTCCGTTTTGAATTTCTGCGACTTTACTTAAATAAGGACAACACAGGAAGTGTGTATAATTTGTGTGTAATAACTTTTCTAGTTTCACCAAGCTCCTCCGAATTGTTTCCAAAATTTTCTTGCGCAGTATCGTTGTTAGGCAAACCGTTACGACGGACCTGGGTGTTTCCTTGGAAATTTTAAAACCACCTTGTGCGACACACACCACAAAAAAAAAAAAAAAAAAAAAAAAAAAAAAAAAACTTAAATCAGAAAAATACCTGGAACAAGTGCTGTAAGACAACGCCCATTGCGGAAGTCTCTGTAAAGACGCCAAAAATCGAATACTGACTGAACGATGGCCAGATGACGATTTTTTCCTAACAATCTTTTATTCTATTCTGCAGGCTAGTGATGCAGGTAAGCTCATGTGGTATGCCATACCCACGTACCAGACCATTTGGAACGGGCATTGTCCAATTACGTCCCGCGGTAAGCCTTCATGCTCGATTGAGTCCTCCAAAAATTTGATGGCCGCATTTGCTCGTTTCGATTGCGTCCCTCACCGATTTTATCCCGGAGCATTCTTATTGGGTCTCCCGCATCAAAATCTGAATGCTGTTGGAATCGATTTTTTTTTAACTTACGCAAGACTTTTTTTCTGTACAATTTTATTTCAAAAATACCACTCCTCTCTTTGGGTGCTATGGCTCCGAAAGTTTCTGTCCGGTAGATTTTCATCTGTATTCAGTATAGTCTGTTCACAGGTTTGCTCGAGTAACCAAATATAGTCGATCTTATATCAATTTCATTGCTAATATTTTTTTAGGTTTTATAAAATCGAAAGATCAATTACCATGCTCAAAAGAGTATCAACAAATGTAATTTTCACCTCTTTTTAATGTTTTCAGGGGACAGATTAGTCGTACGATAATTGCATCTAAAGTTTAGAAAAATGAAATAAAATCGGCATTACTTTTTTTCTGGGGCGTTTTCCTTAACTACAGAGGTAATCACTCCTTAAGTGGATGGTCGCATGAAAAAAAATGAGAGGAAAAAAGTTGAATTTTTGTAACATGGTTTTCAATGAAGTGAAGCAAATCATATTGTTTGGCCAAGAGACCGATAAAAAAATTAAAATGCAGGTAAAAAAAAGGAATTTCCAAAATTCTCTGCAAGTTTTTGGATTCAACTTTACGCTCGGAGATTAATCGTGAAATTGTGGAAAGACAGAAAGTCTTATAATTTAAAAAATCGATCCCAATTGGATTCACATTTCTATCTGGGACACCTGGTATATAGCTTTTGTAAATGGCAACGTCGCGGAGAGTGACAAATCCCTGAACCAAACAGTTACAACGAATCTATAGGGAGGGTAGAGACCGTGCGTGACGCATAGGAGGCTGCATGCAAAAAGAGTTACCTGTACCTTGTATTTCGGGTGTTTCCGTAAGATACAACTTCAGTAGGCGAAAAGGAGACATTTTTCGCAGTCAACATCCTCAATTTCCATTTTACTCCTAAAAACTTTTTTTTTTTTTTTTTTTTTTTTTTTTTAGCATGAGATTGAAGCATCAAAAGAGGAGGGAGACTTGTAATAATCTTTAGCGTAAGCCTTTAAGCTCGTCGGACGAGAAATTCTTTGAGGGTAGGGGAAAAATTCATCTTCCGCGCGAGGGGTAATCGCAGAAGATGGAAGAGTCCACTCAGCCTGTCTCGGCGTTGCGTTCCAACCCCACTCATTCCCACCGATCACGCTACGAATCCTCGCTACCCTCCCGGCGTCCACACCACTCCTCACTACTCCTCAGGATCGTATATTTGTCGAAGGCAATTAGTCAAATCAGACTTTTTATCAAATGCCTAGGCCGGTAGCCAAATTTTGACAGGTTACGGAACTCTGTAAATTTATGGCGAGGAGTTCACGGATTCTCAATATTTCGGGAAGAATAACTCATCAAATCCGCGATCTCTCCTTGTTCCTTCCTTTTTACAGTACATTTTTTTTAAGTGTTAAAATTGTAAAAATTCTATGTTTTAAGACATGCTGAAAATTTCATGATAAATGTGCATTCAGGATCTTAAAATCGTTTAAAATACTATTACACTGGTAAAAAAAATCTCTTGGTTCAAAAGTGCAGTTTCTTGTCGCCGGATTTAAGAGTCTGGACTCTTGTTTCAATGCAAAATCCGCTTGAATCAATGCAAAATCCGCTTGAATCAATGCAAAATCTGCTTGATTCAATGCAAAATCCGCTTGAAACAAGAGTTCAAGACTCTTAAATCCGGCGACAAGAAACTGCACTCTTAAGTCAATGCAATGCGACATTGGTCCAAGAGGTTTTTTTTACCAGTGTATGTCGCATATTTTTACAGAGAATTCTCTCTTACAGGAGCAACGAATTATTTTGTCGAAAATTAGAGTGAAAAATCAATATATCAATCTAAGTAAGAATGTTTGACCAAATGTCTGATTAGACTATTTGCCTTCGACATACTCATAGTCGTCCTTTAAATGGACTGAGTTAAGCAGGAAGGAACCAACCCACATTTTGGAAAAAATTGAGTTATGAGTGGTTTTGAACCCAACCACTGTTCTACTATCTATCGCCAAAAATTCAAAGTTTTTGTTGGAGCAAAGAGGGTTATTCATATAGGCGAAAAATGTACCCAGCCCGGAATGTACGAAACTTTGTGAGCTGATAGTACTAGTTGAGAGAGGCTTATCCCTAGCTCCGTTTTTGCAGGAACCCCAGGGAATCAGCGTTGCCATTTTTTAAAGTCGTAACCTTCAAACACCCATAACTTTCGCAGAAATGCAGTTACAGAGCTCGTATTTACACCAAAAGATGCAAAAAATTACGTTCTATCGACCAATGCCAAAGAAATTTTAATTTGACTCCATTGTTGCCACGTTTTGGCCATTTTTTTAATTTTCGTAATTATTTAAAATCACGTTACCGCCTGAAAAAGTGTTTGCGGTTGGTGGGGATTGAATAAAAACCTGTCGGAATTATTGTTCGTTCGATTCCGCATCCATCGATATATTATACTTTTCTGAGAGACTTAGGGAACACGAGTTATAGCGATTTGAAAATTCGGCAACACGCCCTATACCCCGATATTGACGCTCGTTTAGGTACGTTTCGCAACTCCGTGTTAAAGCAAAACGCCTAGAACAAACAAAATTCGAAAAGTCAGTTCATGTTTTGCACTTTTTTGAAACTTTCACATGATTTTTAGGAATTCAAGTAGCGGCGGTGTTGCCGGTTTTCAATGAAAACCACCGCTGCCATCACAATTTAAAGTAGTACTCATTTAATCTTATCCAGCTACATTTGCTAACCTAAACTGACCATTTGCGCCATGGTGTTGACAACATTGCCTAATTTCCGTCGGAATTCGCGTAGAGGCGGGGTTGCCAGTTTTCATGGAAACCGCCACCGCAATCACAAAAAAAAATGTATTACTTATTTAATCACGTTCAGCCTTATTCTGTAGTTGGAATTGTTTATTTATCGGATCGATGGTTTCTTCTATCCCTCTGCAACGGCAGTGGTGACCGACAGTACCGAGATATCGATATTGTATAGAGATCAAGAGCAATGGATCTAGGTCCCTCGCCAAAACTACTCATCGGACCGCTTGAGTGATTCGGTAGCTTTAAACTTCGATATCTCGTTACTGTCGGTCCCCACTGCCGTTGCAGAGGGATAGAAGAAACCATCGATCCGATAAATAAACAATTCCAACTACAGAATAAGGCTGAACGTGATTAAATAAGTAATACATTTTTTTTTGTGATTGCGGTGGCGGTTTCCATGAAAACTGGCAACCCCGCCTCTACGCGAATTCCGACGGAAATTAGGCAATGTTGTCAACACCATGGCGCAAATGGTCAGTTTAGGTTAGCAAATGTAGCTGGATAAGATTAAATGAGTACTACTTTAAATTGTGATGGCAGCGGTGGTTTTCATTGAAAACCGGCAACACCGCCGCTACTTGAATTCCTAAAAATCATGTGAAAGTTTCAAAAAAGCGCAAAACATGAACTGACTTTTCGAATTTTGTTTGTTCTAGGCGTTTTGCTTTAACACGGAGTTGCGAAACGTACCTAAACGAGCGTCAATATCGGGGTATAGGGCGTTTTGCCGAATTTTCAAATCGCTATAACTCGTGTTCCCTAAGTCTCTCAGAAAAGTATAATATATCGATGGATGCGGAATCGAACGAACAATAATTCTGACAGGTTTTTATTCAATCCCCACCAACCGCAAACACTTTTTCAGGCGGTAACGTGATTTTAAATAATTACGAAAATTAAAAAAATGGCCAAAACGTGGCAACAATGGAGTCAAATTAAAATTTCTTTGGCATTGGTCGATAGAACGTAATTTTTTGCATCTTTTGGTGTAAATACGAGCTCTGTAACTGCATTTCTGCGAAAGTTATGGGTGTTTGAAGGTTACGACTTTAAAAAATGGCAACGCTGATTCCCTGGGGTTCCTGCAAAAACGGAGCTAGGGATAAGCCTCTCTCAACTAGTACTATCAGCTCACAAAGTTTCGTACATTCCGGGCTGGGTACATTTTTCGCCTATATGAATAACCCTCTTTTGCAGAAATTGAACTTAAAGTTTATCATTTACATTGAGTCTTATGCAGGAGCCAAACTTTAAACCTCTTTTTCTCGGTTCGATCACGATGTGGCTTGGTTCCTTTCTGTTTAACTCCGTCCAAATGTTAAGGCTTCCTTGACCAATGCAAGTCCTATGGCTGAAGGAGGCCTTAATGTCCAAGGAAAGATTCTGAATTCGATGCTAAGTCCTTTGCAAAATCTCGCACGCGTCACACCTCCATGCCGTTGCAATGCCATTGCAAAAGTAATGAATGCACCGCTCTACTGCTCGCTCCCCTCCGAATGAATATCCCTTTTGGTTGTTTTCGTTCTCGTTTTCTCTCTCTCTCCGTTGTTTCATTGTTGTTCTCTCCATTGTTCTTCTTTTATTCTTTCATCGTTGTTCTCTTTGTTCTTAATCTCTGTTGTTCCATCGTTGTTCTCGTCGTTGTTGCTCTCTGTTGTTTCATCGTTGTTCTCTGCAATGCAAGTCCTCGATTTTTTACAAGGTCAGCGGAAATGCACTTATTAAAAATTGCAGGATGTAATGGATTGCGTCTCCACAAATTTTTAATTTTTTGGAAAAAAAATAGAAAAACCTTTTTAATTTTTTTATTTGTATAATTGTTTTCGGATTGAGTTGTCTCAGAGCGTTTGAGTGCTTTGTATGATCGATGTATATGTATATGAATCTTGAAGATCAGTCAGAAAGTCTTAAGTTAATAAAATGACCAGGAGTTCGATTGAGTTCAATTAGGACGTTAAACGTGACTTACAAAAATTCTGGTCGCCCCCTCACCGTTTTTATTTTCCATATGTCTTATCTGGCTTTACCCTCGGCGCGGCATCGTACACAATCATGCGCTAACTGCAGCCCCAGGCCCGCCCTCTTTCCTCAGCCTAACTGAGTTTCTTCAATCAAGCGACGCTGACGTCATTGAACGTTGCCTTGACTTTTTTTCATTAAGTAACTTTAGGATGCCTTCAAGAATATAAATTGGGAAAATTCAAAGCAACTTACAAGAATATGATACCCAAATGCCCCGCATAAAATACAGAACCGTCAAAGACTGTTTATTTTGGTTGAAGACCAAAACATGAAAATGAAAATTATAGTACTTTATGCAATGGGCCTGTTGCAAACTTTTGCTAGAGCAAAACTAAGAGTTGTTTCTTATAGATAATGCCTCAAAAATCACGATGAGCGCATCGGCAAACTCTGAAATGCACTCATAACTTTACAATCTGCGTAAGAAATTTGCGGTTTTTTGAGCTTCCCGCTTCAAAAACGATACTACGGCACAGGTGAACATTTTGTAAGAGGAGTCGTTCCATCGTCGGCAATAATCATCATAGCCGACGCCAATCCGCCAAAACACGTTTGATGGGACGAGATAACACCTGAACTGGATTAGACCAGATAACAATCGGTGTGTTAACGTTCATATTTTCCACGCCCGAATTGATTGACCTTGAACTCTCCTTGAATTACGCGCGGAACTGCGTGCAAGCGTCGGCCATAATGAATATCGCCGACGATGGAGCGACTCCTTTAACAAAATGCTCACCTATGCCGTAGTATCGTTTTTGAAGCGGGAAGCTTAAAAAAACGCAAATTTCTTACGCAGATTGTGAAGTCATGAGTGCATTTCAGACTTTGCCGATGCGCTCATCGTGATTTTTGAGGCATTATCTACAAGAAACAACTCTTTTTTTTGGTCTAGCAAAAGTTTGCAACAGGCCCATCACGATTCTTTGTTTGTAGCTCATCTTGGGGACAAAAGAACGTGCCATCAATATTTTTGTGCCGACAGTTGCTTTTATGTGCGAGCTAGCCCAGTAATGGCAACGCAAAATGCAAGTAGTTGGATTCAGGTTAAAACCGTCCAACTACAAAATGAAAAATAATGGGTCATAGACGCAAACTTATTCATAGCATTTAATTCTTAAGCTGCGCGTGTGTCAATATATGTATCTTCCAATCGTGTACCTTCCATTTGGGTCCTTCCTGGGGACATTACCTAACCTATTCAGGAATCGAAATTGTTTTTGTTAATAGAAAATTTCTTCACGAAACACGATTCGAGATCATGTAAAAATACCGGTATTTTTCCCTCTTTTTCTGTTTTTGGTGAATATAATAATTGATCATCAAACCTTTCTCATCTCTGTCGCATGGTGGCGTCTCCAGCAAGTTGGCAACCCTGCTTGACTGTTCATACTCCATTTAGATCTATTTAATGTATCGATTCTAGGTGAGACATGCTGCCTCACCGAGAATCGATTGTTTTACATACATTATACGGAGGAAAATCTGTGTTGTCAACTTTCAAGAATCGACACTAACTGGGGAAAAAAAACACATTGAATCTAGAGTGCGGACTCTTGAAAACATTGACTAGAAAAAGGACTATTGATTCAATCAGATTTAAGCTTAAATCAAAAGGAAATCCGCTCAAATTAAGAGGCTTGGGTCTTGATTTAAGCTTGAATCTGATTGAATCAAGAGTATTTTTTCTTGTTGATGTTTTTAAGAGTCTGGACTCTAGATCCAATGTGGTTTTTTTCCAGTGTTGTCTAAAAATCACGTTTTTGCCGGGGTTTCTAACAGTTAATCGCTCTGCTGTAAATAAAGCGGGAAAATCAAGACCAACTTTTTACTTCATTCAAAAGAAATTGTTCTGTATTAGTATTCCCCAAAATTTAAATTTTCTCAACCAGCTAGAAAATGAGGAGAATCCCTGGAAATGAAAAATCTCAACGATATTCCATTCGTCGGAAATCTAATATGTTTTCTATGGTTCTTTACGCCTAAAATATATGCCAGGAAGGTGATTTTCCTGAGAATCTAAACCACGACTCCCTACCGGCAGCCCATATCTGCTTTGTCATGGACTTTTGACTCAAAGGAATTCAGAAGAACAGGGACAAGCTTGCGGACTTCTCTTCTAAGTTTGGGTGAAATAAAACGACAACGTGTGAAGTTCTCTCGCTATTTGAAAACAAAAATAAATATGATAAGCGTATTCTGTGGGTAAAAAAAAAACAAGAGAATAAAATCATACTGGACGCACGGATTCGACTCTTTTATTACAACATTCAATTTTATACTTATACGTCGCACTGGTATGTGGCAAGCACTTTTCGTTACGTAAAGACCGACTTACGTTGCGGGACCAATGTGAAGATTATGCGACGAGTAAATTACAATACTCCTCTAGCGATTCAAAAGACCCTGATACTTTCGTTTGTATTTTTTTTCTGTGTACTTCTTTGCAACATCTTACGTAAGTACGTTTGCTATCTTAATCATGTTTTTTGATCTAGATTTTCTTTTGTTCCAGGTTTTGGTTTTGTAACGTTCCAGTGTGAAGATGTGGTCGATAAAGTCTGCGAAATTCACTTTCACGAAATTAATAATAAAATGGTAAGTGATTCGCCGTGCTCTTCTGGTTTGGCTTTAGTCTCGTAATCAAAATGCACCTTTCTTACCTCAATAATTTCCCTTTGCTCTCACCAGTGTCAAGCGCTTTGGCTCGGAAAAATATGGTTGAAAGAAAAAGTCTCAGAAAAATGACGTCATAGTCGATCCCAACAAGGCACTGTCCAGATTGAGAGATCAGCCGAGTTTCTTGACGACTGGATTATTAATACAGAAATAAAAGATGGGAAAAGCGAAGAGCATCAACCTTTTCTACAAGACATTGTAGTTGTTTGAAATATTCTCAAGTTAACCGTACACTTCTATTGATTCAGTATTTATTTTTTCCCCCCAACCATTTCTTTAAAGAGGCGATGCGGTTCTCGTCACCCCTTAGATGTCTAACAGTAAGCCGGGTCAAACTGACCCGAAGCTTGCAGAAAACACTTGCCCCGCGGATTGGGGCGGGCACACAGTGGATCGGGTCAATTAGAGAGGTCGGACATGAAATTTTTGACTAAAACTGCAAATTTTGATGTTTATTTCGTCACATTTTAAATTTCTACGGGTGCTTATTGAGCATGAGCACGGGCTTATTTTGCGGTACTTATAGTTCTTATTGAGGTTACGAGAAAATCAATGAAACCACTTTAAAAATCTCAAAGTTACAAGCGTTTAAAGTTTCCAAATCTTGTCCGACCTCTCCTATTGACTCAATCCACTGTGCGGCATATTCATGTAGGGCTACAAATAAATGTTAAAAAAAGAATTGGGCCTCAAATTAATGAAAAATAGAAGGAAACAAATCAAATTGGGTCTAAGTGACCTGAGTATCTCTTTCGCGGGGAAGTTATGAGGCCGGTACACACAAGCTTTAGATACAGGTCCACCCGGTTCTTATTTTAGGATGTATAAATACATCCGAAAATACGAATTTGACATCAAATTTTAAAAAAAGAAAAAATCGAATGTCAACACACCCGAAAGTAGGAAAGACGTAATCGGGCCTCGTTTTTCAACTTTTTTTCTGAATCGAAGCGATACCTCATCGGCAGCATAGAGCAGAGCATTGCATGTTCACGCAGTCACGCTTGGCGCTATCGCGCCTTCAATTTTACAGATACCACACGGACATCCATCAAGCACGAATAGTTGTATCCCTGCGCCGTCATCAACGCGCGTCCGCGTCCTGTCCCTTGCTCTATTTTAGTGTTTGTAATAGTGTTGAGTCTCTTGTAAAATTTTGCCCAGGGTTAGTTGATTAGTTCGAGAATCCCTGACTCTTGAAGGAATATTAATCCGAAACATCTGGATGGAAAACCAAACGCGGTTAACGGAAACTCATAAATTTCAAAGTTAAAGGACGAAAATTATGCTCGTAATAATTTGATTCAATGCAGGAAAGCATTGCGAATCCATAATTGATATAATCTCGATTAGCCGTTAGTTAAGATGTGAAAGTGGAAATGATAAATGGAATCGGTGCAGTCTCCGCATGCACAGTATTTTAATTAGAATCACATTAACAGCAAATTACATGTGTACACTTATTAGCACTATTAATTTCGTTCCTCTTCCTATCTCTCTCTCGGTATCCTGCCGTCGCCACTTAACCCGGAATGGGCTGTGGCACTGCCTGCTTTATAACCGAGTTACGGTCTGTATCTTCCATCCCTCTTTTTCGTTATCATCCTGTACCCTTCTAATAACACAGCTTGCATATTTGCTGGGGAACAAGTTTGCTTCAACGATCCCTCGCCACCTATTTCTACTCAATTTTACGAATATCTCTGGTTTTTTCGGAAAAGTTTGTCTCTATTACTGCCTTGCTACGGAAAAACGCCGTATGAACCTTCAGGCGTTGCCAAATTTCCTTTGATAAAACAAGAATTTTCTGGTAAACTGATGAATATTTTCCTTCCTTCCAATTAATTTTTTAAATAATTTTGTTCGCAATTTCACCTGTAGTCCGTGAAAATTTCAAAGAAAAATATTCATAACTTTTCTCAAAAATAAACATTTAATCGAAGAAAATCTGGCAACTCTCGAATACTCATACGGCGTTCTTCCTTAGCGCGGCAGATTTAAGTTCTAGTCGCCCTTAGTGTTTTTTTTTTACCCTATTCCGGCGCGCGGTACTTCATAGTCTGATTTTTTTTGAGATACATCATCCAGGGACTTTTCAAATTGTATACATTTAAGTGTTACATCTTGGGAGCTGAAAGTAAGAAGTACTGCTATCGAGAGCAGATAAATTATTATCTTTGAATTTCTATTTTTGAGCTATCGTTGACACCATGCAACGTTACCATAAAAATTTCTGTATGAGTCGATGACGTTTCACCGCAAAGTCATATTCACCAAAAAGTGGAGCAGTTTGGAAAGGAGAACCATATTTCCCCAAAGGCGTCCGAGGTTGTACTTTTTGTGTAATCACGGCGACACTGTAAAGGATCAATACAGGTCCTGGAGGCTTAAACAACTTTGCTACTTTATTTTCCAACAAGCTGTAAGAAATGTGCTCAACTGTGGAAACCCTGTTTTGAGTTTGCAGGGAAGAATATCAAAATGCGATCATTGGACCGGAAAACCCGCTGCGCTATGACCCCCTTTACCTTTGCCCATGGCTCAAAAGTTTAATTTTTTCATTGATGATAGGAAACTCGATACCCTCTTCAAAGATGGCCAAGATTTCTCTATTGTGGCACATTTGGTAGCCAAAAGATGCATTGCATGTTCTCTCTGAAACTTCTTCGATCTCTTAGCACCTTGTATAAAAATACTTTGAATCGGCTTTAATCATACGTAACTCATTTCTTTCATGGAGCGAGCCGACTACGACCTGGAACGAGTGAATATTCCAACATCACTAAAATACGTCACACCTGAGGCACTGCGTGGGCGTAGGTGTCTGTATTACTTATTTAATTTTGTATTTTTCCTTGAAAACGGGGATACAACCAAGTTTTGGCAACTACTGCCCGCATTCGCCAGGAACTTCCTCCACCCCAAACACAGATACACGCGATTGAGGCATGCCCGATGTTCAGCAGCGCGCGATTAGGTTCGGACCCCGATTGCAAGCCTTTGCACCCCCAACTTCAGGAGCTGACGGTTCTTCCAACCCCCTCTTCAATTCGGTTACTTCTATGAAATGCAGTTTTTTAAGAGGTATCGGTCATTATTGTTTTTTCGTATGGATTTTCTCATACTAGCGAGAACCTCAATTGAGGAGAGTTGGATGTGGGTAAAGAAATCAGGCCTGTTGTCAGCGCCAATACCGGTTTCACGCGTTGGGCGCCGGTTTCGCGGTATGGGAAAATCCATACGAAAAAACAATAATGACCGATACCTCTTAAAAAACTGCATTTCATAAAAATGAATGACGGTCATAACAAATCATTTGATTCGTGTCGGTTACTTCTGTTTCGAGCATAGAAGTGGCTCTTCATTTTTAACTGCCGTCGCCGCAAGGTGTATTGTTGTATTTCACCTCTGGAAATTGTACTTAAAATTTTGACGCGGGCTACTCCACGAGGCTCTTTCGTGAACTCCAGTTAGGTGTCTCAGAATAATAGTGGATTAAACGTTGCAGTTTTGATAGACGATAAAATTTTGAAGCAATTCCGATGGAAATAGAACATTTGATGACTGTTGGTTGGCATACAACATTCTTCTTTGATCAAAATGGCGTGCCATCCTTCATAATTTTTTGCCAACATTTCTGCCAAGTGTCTTTTCGAAAATAATGTGAATTTGCGATTTAAGGACCAATGACTCCCGACACACTTTCTCTCATTTGTATGAGAAGATTGATCAATCTATGCTTTCCATTAGCGATACCAACATGAGTTGGGGTTATTGACCGTCGCACCACAACGCCGCCGGGGTGATTCTTTGCAGTCTTTAGCACCAGCGTTGTGAGGATCTAATGCCGCATCAACTCCCTCACTATGCGATTTTAATGTCGATGCGGCAGTACTTTGTTAAAATATAGTAATTTTAGACAGGCAAGGAGCTATGATTTTCCTTCAATTTCGCGTGATACCACATACCCACTCCGGAGTTCGAATAGTTGCTCGCTTCATTTCCGAGTTTAAAGAGTCAGAAAGCCCGTGGCTGGGAAACTCAGCTCAGAATGATTCCGAACTTACTCTCAGGCATGCCATTGAGACCTATTGTAGACAGCTAGATTATTTCCAAACGCTGCATAACTTGAGCCCGTGGAGGTTGCCAGCCCGGAAAGGCCCGCCCATCAACATTATTGTTATTGGTTCCCGCGGTTTTATCGGAAAATATTAATTCGCCTGTCTACCCGCTGTTCTTATCCCTCATGCGCACTTCCACCAGCAATCAGTATTTTCCAAAATTTGGTATGATTTTTTGACTCACAGTTGACATTTTTAGGTAACAAATCAAACAATGGATGAAAAAAGCAACAATATGTGCCACTTGTTCAAAGAGTTTTGTACAAACTAGCGAAGAACCGCAGCAGTCGCAATATCCGTCACCACCGCCCGAGGAGTGGTGGTGACGGATATTGCGCCTGGCGCGGTAAGGGTTTCGGCGGATAAGACACAGTTCTTAGGAAAGAACTTCGCATGAGAACCCGGTTGAGTTCACCGGAGAAATCTCTATCAGAGCACTGGAGAAACGCGACTGAAGAGATGATGTTTTTCGTAGTCAGCCAAGACTCTGCTGTATTTACCTTGGGAACAGGATAAGAACAAGGGGGGGGGAAGAAGGCTAAAATACAACAATAAAAAATCCGAGACGTCTTGACTCAAAACTGAGTCGTTTCCAGTCGGAATAATACAATGAAACGAATGGCGGAAGACATTCGTTGCAGACATCGGACAGATTGCCTAGGAAAGTACTAGATTGGGTTCTTCCTGGGAGGAGACGTAAGGGACGTCCAGCAAAATCGTGGATAGGTGGCATTCTAGATAAAATTACAAGATGCCGTTTACCAGATGACCTCTGGATTGATGGGCAAGAATGGCGATTTTATGTCGCAGAGCGCCCGGGCGCGCTGTAAAATCGACTTGTATGTATACTAAAATAAAAATTTAAAAATATCGATAAAAATAAAAAAAAACCCCAGACCTACCTGTTGGTGGCCGAGATCTGAGAAAAACAAATGAATAAACTGATAAGAGGCACATGGATGCCCCTTAGGACGTTTTACCTTGGAATTGGCCCGACGTGACTGGAAACGGCAGGAGACGGGTTGCCGAAGAAGGTCCTTGATTGGGTTCCTCCTGGGAGAAGACGCAGAGGGCGCCCAATGGAAGGCTGGAGGGAGGAGATTGAAACAGAAATGTTAAGGTGCTCAATGCCCCAAGGGTTGTGGTACGATAGAGAGCAGTGGAGGTTAGGTGTCGTAGAGCGCGAGGGAGTGCTATAAAGCGACCTATACGTATGTATTGGCCGGATGTTAATTCGTGAATGTTTTTCGTTTGATTTCAGGTAGAGTGTAAGAAAGCTCAGCCGAAGGAAGTAATGTTACCAGCCAACTTAGCGAAAACGAGAGCGGCGAGTAGAGGAACGTACGGTGAGTCAGCGACTATAACAAGTGGCTCTAGTAACCAGGCCCAAAGCGGGACTTTCACTCCGGCCCTGCACACTGCCAGCAGTATCCGCTACTCCCCGTACCCGCTCCCGGCCGCAAACTCCTCTGCGGTCACCTCCATTATCCCCAATCCCACCTACATCCAGATCCCGTACAACGTGTCCGCCGGAGCAGTGCACGCTCAACAGTGCAAGCGGGTCTTCGCGGCCGCTGTTAGCGCGGCGGCGGCCGCTTTCCGACCCCCGCACCCCCAGCCGCAGTCCAACTTTCACCACCAACCCTCGCTCACCTATAGCATGAGCGATCTCCTCGGCTTGCAGAGCCTTGACATTCCCACACTTTCAACCATCCACCCTCACGTCTCCACGGCTATAGGACTCTGACCAGTGCTTGCTCACCTTCCCAGACATCCGTAAAATTCTCACCTGCCGACCGATAGTTCAAATTGATAGATAAAGCTATAGACGGAGAGGAAAAAAGGGATGTGGAGGGATCCTATCCTGCCGTGCCATGGATGAACGCCGTATAAACCTTCAGACGTTGCCACGTTTCCTTCGATAAAAACAGAATTTACTGGGGAAATTGGGAATATTTTTTTTCAAAATTTTCAGACAATATTGTACGCAATTTAATCTACAACATCTGAAAATTTTAGGAGAAAATATGCATGAATTTCGTCTAAAATACATGTTTTATCAAGGGAAATTTGACAACTCTCGAAAATTCATACGGCGTTCTTCCTTAAACACGGCAGTATTGGTGGAAGTGGACGTGGAAAAAACGACCTAGTGCTGAGTCCTAGCTATTTAGATCAAATGGAGCCAGCAAATGTGGCAGTAGTGCTGCCTACAACTTTTGAGGCCAGCCCTACAGATTGTAGGCCTCAGCAGCACTGCCGTATCAGCTGGCTCCATTTGATTTAAACAGCTAGAGCTCAGCACTAAGTCTTTTTTCCATGGACGATTCCAATGGTTAGAGGAGGTAGATAATAGGAACCATATTATCTTATCTATATTATTCCATAGGAACCAACCATTTCAACTATTGGGATCGCTCCATAATCCCTATGTTTTCTTTTTCTGTAGCTTTGTTTATCGATTTCAACATTCAGACCGCAGAAAACCGTTAAAATTCCTTTGTTTCGTTACTTTGGCCCTCTAATCGTTATTTCTGTTTTTTATATTTTTAATTTTGAGTATTTGGGGGTGGAGGATGATTGCTATTCGTCAGGTAGCTTTCTGGTGAGGATACTCTTTCATAGATAGTGGGCAAGGTGAATATTAAAGCGCTAAACGATTTTCTCTCTCTCTCTCTCATTTATTTTGTTTAGAAACTTTTCCAAGCATCAAAAAGTTTCAAAATCAACTCCCAACGCACAATAGCATGTTTATGATTACTCTCAATTGAATTCTTTTATGTACTAAGTTAGAGGCTAAGCCCGTAAAGCTCATGTGGCCAGTTTATTTATTTTTATGGAGTCTATTTCATAAAACCCGACATATTGTTTTGGTTTCGGTGTAAATGGAAATTTTAGTTTATGGAATAACATTAATTTACAAGTGTCCCTCGAACGTTTTATCCATTTACATGGATATCGTTTCAATTTTTTCTCTCTGGCTACTTGAGCTCTGTATCTCGTAAATGTATGAATAAAGTTAAATTATTTAAATTTAAAAAAATGGGGACGCTAGGCAGAAAAAAGGAATGCATACGGTGCGTTTCAATGCTGACGAGTTCCTCTATGAATTGGAAAAATGAAATAAAAAGTTAACAACTAGTGCCTATGAGTTGGCATGTGGAAAACGGGGAGGCCTGGCGCACGATGTCATCATGGGTTGGGATCAATAATTGTGGCACGTGAGAATGGAAAAGCAAAACCTAAAATCAAAAGTTTTTTCATATCTAAGTAATATGTTAACAAAAAGGCCCGAAAATAATGAGTGTTAATGAATAAAGTGAATGAGGGAAAAAATATAATTATTCGTAAATAAAATTTTAAAACAGAAGTAAATACCACACTTGAGTTAAAAAAAATACGTCACAGCATTAAGTAATTTTTCCTCGAGATTTCTGAAGATTACAGAAAAATCGTGATATTATTTTCTTGGGCGGTCAATAGCAAGAATTCCTTGTTCTCACATCCAGTAATATTTTTTAAACTTTGTCCGTCATTAAGTACCCTCAAATAACTTTTTTTGAAATACGTTTGTCTTTGCTCCCTTTAACGTTTTACCCCCTTGAAGTTTTATCCTAAGTATCATAACCTTCCCGGAGGTCTGTCATGCTATACGGTGACCGGAAAACAACATTTTGAATACGCAACCTCTCGTAAACTTACTACTATACATAGTTTTACAAAGCACGCTTTTTCTTGGAATCCTCGCTGCCTTCTCTCACTTTTCCTTACACCGCATTAATAAACGCGCTTTATTTGGCCAGTATATTGTTTGTAAAGTTCGTTCAATTTTCTTGGTACATAAAATACATTTTACTCATCTAATCAAGTATACCGTTGTAAATAGCACTTAAAGTTTAAGCCTGCATTGCTCCATATCATTTACGCCTATATCCTTTCGTATCTTGAATCCAAAATATACCGAAATGTGTAAGTCGCGTATCCCGTTACGGTTCGGAATCGACAAAGTTTATCTGTGACCGTTGTTCCACGTCAAAGACATATTGTGTGTGTGTAAATATCGACGGTAGCGTGATCCAGCGAAGCTACCCTATCTGTTAAATATTCTTCGAGTAGAAGTACCTACGCCCAAAGACAATTTATGACGGCTCAATTCACGAGTTATGGCATCTTCGCAACCTGTGAAGTTGAAGGATTCGGAAAGCTAGTCTTCTCAGCGAGACTGAAATTTTTTGTTGAGGTTGTGACATGAATGAACGTTTCCGCTTGCATTCTGCAATGTTTGAACTCTGGTTGTTAGTGAAGTTTTGCTCATTTATGATCTCTCTATGTTTTGCTCTCTCTCTATCTCTACCATCTTGCTTCTTTCAAAACAAAACGTACAAAATGCAGACGATTCCTCTAGTTGAATACTCGGATAATGTCTGCATTCAAGGTTACGAATACCAAAAACAACCGATGGGATTATTCGTCCGTAAGTTTACATCTTATTTTGAGCAACTCGTATCTTTCTGCATTTTTCTTTTCTCGTTTTTGTTTTCAAGACTGAGGTGTAACGTTTTGATTGGTGTACTTAAACTTTGCGGCGAGTTATGGTATTTCATAATTTTTAAATTTTTGTTGTTTTTAACTTTTGTTGTTGAAATTTTCGAGCTTCAGATAATTATAATAAATTACCTAGTCCAATAGAATAGTAGTAGTGGTAAATTAAAAAGTGGGTGATAATACTGTAACTTAAATTGTATGTATTCCTAATATTTTAGTTTCAAATTCCAGCCATGCCAATAACCACTGTCGTGAGTCATCGATGCTAGTTTGGTTTGTTCAGAAAATTCAATCGGTCTTTCAATAGTTTGTTATTATCTCATTTACCATAGTTAGTGTGCATCCTGTTTTACTAGACTTCGTTTAGATTAGGTCGTAATTAATTTTACGTTTTTTATAGACCTTGAACTAAATTTCTTGAGCACAAAGCCGAGGTCATTTAGGGTGGAAAAACTTTGCAACCTACATTTCCGATGAGCATGGAATCCTCGTAAAAGTAACCAATCTTTATTTGCTTGTAAAGTTATACCCCCAACAGCCTCAAAACGGAATCCTGAAAATAAAAAGTTTTGGGTAATTTCTCAGGAAATAAATCAGGTTCAGAACTACGAGACCCACGCGCGGTCCTCATGAGGAAATCCCTCTCCCCCAATTAAATCTAATGACGTATTAATATTTTGCTTATGGTTAGTCACTCTGATCAAAAGCTCTCACGGGCAGTAAAATATCCTTTGTACTTTTTTAAAGATTTTTTTCGTTTTGTATGCGTGAATTGAGGTTTTGCGAGCTCTCGCTGGAAACCGAACCGTTGTGTGGTTTTACCTCTGAAGCTTTGGCACGAAAACGATTTTGAGGAATATAATTTGATGTTTGGAAACGTAACTCTACAAGTAACCAAATGCGAAGCCTTTCTATTGAAAGGATTATTTAAAAAAAGCAAAATTGCCGAATGGTGCAACGCTGAGAGACATGCTTACTTTAGATGAATAGGAATTTTTCACTGAGAAACCAACAGAGCCTCATTTTAAGTGGCAAGTAAGATCCTTGAAGCATTATTTCCAGAATAAACGCATGCAGCCTCAAATTTCCATTGAGATACCTGCATTTCCTCAAGAGATATGATTTTGCCTTTGATAACCTCAGCTCGGAATCACCAATTAGTATACAAATCTAAAAGACGAAATCATCGTTTATCAACGACGAGGAGATCTTGAAACTTAAAACTTGATAAGATTTTATAACTTAGTACCGTAATGAAGCCGAAAATGTCATGCTAATGTAAGAAGGTGGATAGTATGAGCTACGATGAATTACTACAGAACTACCCTTTTCATACGCTTTGATTGACATTTGTTTACAATTTGATCAATTGTGACTAATTATTAAATATTGCATACAAACCTCCTCATAAAAAGTCGCATTGCATTTTTTTAGAATTCCTGGCGGTGTGAAGAATTATTGACGACTCCGCACTCACTAATATCTCCGCTATCACTCAATCGGAGATTTCCTACTTATCATATCAAAGTGAATATTCATGCACTAGCATATGATCTTTGATCTAATTGTGAGTGGTATTCTTCGAGTGAATCGTTATTTTTAAAGCTTTGATTCCGCTTAGTCTTTACATATTCAGCCTTGATTAGTCCATCATTTATACGAGGATTTCATAATCTGAATGGAGTGAATAGGTCGTGTCGAGGGATTCGTACACTAGATGAATACGAAGGGACGCTTTATAGTTGTTTTCACAGGTTAACATTGAGCCGAGCTTGCGAATTGGACTACATTTTGCAATTGGAAACTACCATTCTGGCTATCCGTAAAAACACGTATACCCATAAATAGACTAATGGTACAAACATACATATACGTTCTTTTTAAACTGATTATTAGTAAGAAAGAAGTTCCTAATCACAAAATGCAGTCCAATAAATTAGTTACCGGCCTCAGCCCTGAAACCTTTTATCAAAACATAACATTACATAACATTATAATAGCATTAACACGAGAAGGATAGGAATACGGCTGGTTTACGGCTATACCGGCAAATAGGTTCTAGACAGCCGAAACAAAACTAGTACCGATAAGAATTATTCCCAAAGTTTGATTTTTTAGCACTGCTCTTGAGGTATGTCGTTTCACATTGGTGTAGTAAAATCATACAATCAAGGGATTCTTCATAGCTCACAAAAAGTAGTGGTAAAACTCACCGAGACGGAGACGTTTTAATTCCGATAAAGTAGTTTAATCAACATACATGTCGTTTTCATCACCTTGAATCATTGAGTTTTTTGGAATTATTTCGTTGAATTATTCCCTCAAACGTTGGGGATTGGAACTTACATTAGTTCTGTCTTACTCTAGCGACTAATTGTATTACATTAGTGACATTAAGTTACACTCCCTGTACCAGTAGATTAGTTTAAGCGGACTAGTAAGTCATATTGTCAACTCCTCGTATGTCTTCCTTTCTTCAATGAGGAACTTCAGAATTCAGCTGCAGAGAGTAACATCCTTTCTGTCGTTCGTTTGATATTTTCTACTTTCATGTTACATTAGCGACTTATGGTCTGTTAGTGATTTTAAGTTATACCACCACCAAGTATCAGTAGGTTAGTATTAGCGGACTAGTTAGTTCAGTAGTTCATACTCGTATGTTGACCCCGCCAAGGAACTTCAGTGAAAGTAACGGCTCTTATCTAGCGTATATAACATCTGAATGGTGACTTGACCGCGGTACATCGGCGGACTTCCAGATTTTTGGACTTCTCGCTCAAAAACAGGAAGCCCGTGTCTTTTGTGTCCACCACTACCGACTGTAAACATGTATACACAGCTTTGCCCAGAGCTGATACGCAGATGACATTCAAAGCAGACGAGTTTTTACAAACCCCGAGTATAGTATGATAGGCGTTGAGAAGTGTTCAGATTAAAAAATATGCTCATTGGAATTTCGATGATAAGATTTGAAAAATCAGAACTATATTTTCAGCAAAATGAGACTGTGGAAAGTTATCTATTTTCGACGCAGCAATAAAGTAAAACCTTAAATCATAGTATTTATGTGATAATTTTGTCTGGTTATGTGAGGCACTTTTTCGCCCCCTCGTTGATGAAAGTTTTGCGATTCAATCGCAGGAGCTCCAGCTATGAAGAAAATTAGTGGCTGGTTGAAAGCAAGAAGCACTGCGCACGGGGCGAGCGCTTAAAATACTTTTTCATTACCTTATTTTTAAGTATGTTCCTCTTAAATATCAGAAAGAATAATCTTCATTCACACGTAGAAACCTCGACCGATACTAGGGATAGTGTTGATTGTATTCAACGGCGGCATACTCAAGCTATTAACGCGGTAATAATGCATTCAAGAAATGAAATTTGAGTAAAAATTTAAACCATGAACCTAGAATAACACAATGTTTCATTCGTAGTTAGAAAGGCTCTGAATAGCCTGTTGACGTACACCATTTATTCCGTAGCTAGGTACTCAAGTATCAAATTTATTAACATTTAGAATTTAAATTTTCTCTAACTTATTTCAATACTAACATAGTGTTCTCGTATCCCTTTGCCTTGATAATGTTGATCTTTTTGTATATTCCCTATATCGTAGTTTCCTCTTGGAATTCGGGTCTATAATTTGAACATTATTTTTTTAGTCAACTTATATCTTTAGATTTTCCCAAAATTGTTCCCAATATTTCAATTTGTATCTCAATCGTTTAGAATATTATGGGAGCTTTTTTCCCATTTCTTGCTCGTTTTTTTTTCATATCTTACGCACCTCTCCATTTGAATACAACTTCAGAGGAGTGATGTTCTATTTTGGATCAAAACTGTGAATAAGCTTATCTGATTTCTTCATCCTAAAATTAATCAGTTTCTCCACGAATTTCTCTCATATATCATATATTTCATAGTAATGCCCAGTGCCGTTACAGTTTTTTTAAATAAATTATTATTTATTTTTTATTCAGGCGTGGGCAAAATGGACAACTAATTTAAGTAAATAGCTTGTTTTGCCGATTTAAGGCAAAACGTATAATTTTATACTTTCACCTTATTGTGATGTAATGTTAACGTAAAACGAGTGAGACATGAATAATTGGAACATTTGGGCTTCAATAGAACTCATAAATATGAGATACGTATATATTTTTGATCGGAAATACCTAATTATTCAAAAGAGTTCGAAATCTCTTATATTGTCCTTTGTCCTCCTCTCCTAGAGTACCTAAACTTTTCAATTTTATAGCAATCCAACAATTAAAGAGTTAGTAAGTATTTACACTTGAGTGGCTCCTAATTTGTATGTGTTTTTCTACACAATTTTATACATGCAGTACCATACTAACGCATAACATACTGTTAGACTTCTTAGCTTGTAGATTTATTCTTGTTCTTGAAAGTTTGATACTAATTGTCAGACAAATTTTAGGCGGCATAAATCATTGGTTTCCCCTCAAACTTAAGGTGATTCTATGTGATCTAGGGACGAGATTCGCCCCTACGCTGCGCTGCTATGCAGTTTGTGTCTTCGAGAAGCAATAATTATCATTACGTAGGTACAATTTAACGCAAGAAACTGATTCATAACGTGTAGCAGCATTGATACTGACTGTGAGTAGAATATAACATCAAATTTATCAAGATTTATTGTAAATTTGTACCTGAAACTACGATAACGGACGTCGTCCATTGACTCACTGAGTAAAAGAGTGAGTCATTATATCGCTATCTCTCTTTTACACATCGAATCAATGGGTGACATCCGTTAATGTAGTTTCAGGTATAAATGTACGATGAGTCTCAACAAATTTGATGTCATTCTACTCAGTATTAATGCTGCTACAAGTTATGGATCAGTTTCTTGCATTAACTTGTACGTAACAATACTTATTGCTCTTCAAAGACATCAACCGCACAGCAGCGCAGCGTAGTGGCGAATCCCGTCCATAGATCGTATAGAATTACTTAAACGAGCAAATCTATTGACTGAAATGCACATGTATGAATTTAAAGGTTTCCCCGTCATTATAATAGACTACTCTGAAGAAGGATTACCATTCCTGATTTTTACTGTTTGTTCTATTTTTTTAGTAATATTTCAGGATCGTCCAGAAAATAAGTTTAACGATTTCATATCTTTTATTTTATAACATACAAAGACGACCGATGAAAAATATTAAAAGCAACTTTTTAACGAGCCGCACATTATTCTTGTCAGCCCTTTCGAACCCTAAGAAAGTGAACTTTTCTGAATCTGCCCTCCTATGGAGCCTCTGTAGATTTGCCCGGTGTGCTATCATCAACACATGAGCTGCTGCATCCATCGCTTATCGTAATAAAGAACTTCGTGATGATTGAATTTATTTTAAAATTTAGTAAAGGTCACTTTTTTACTGAAATATAGCAGGGTTGGTAAAGTTTACTTTGATTAGTTTAGCTTGGGTGGGATGTGCGGGGATGTAGGGTGCTGACTGCAGTTTCCGAAAAAGTCGTCTTGAGCCCTCGGGTCTGAAATGTGTTTCGCATCTCTTATATTATCCTACACGTTAGGAAAACAATGCCATCAAAAATGAATTTGAAGGAAGCTGCAGCCCTCACAACACATGACACATTATTGATCACGATAAAAGCAGTTATTGATATTTTTTGGCAGAAGGACGAATAAAAAAGGGTATTCAACCGTGTAGAAGGAAAGAAGAAGGACAACTTAATGATCGGATGAAAAGTAATAAGTTATTAAGTAGTAAGATCCACCAATTTATGCAAAGTGAGCATATGAGTCTTCCAAAATTCTTGCAATACAATTTTTCCTTTATATTGCGCGTGAAGTTCTGCCATTCTCGACCTCCTGAGTAACCTAACTGCGATGAGCGAAAGATGCAGGAACTCACTCGCTCCTGATGGGTTGTGAAATTGTCGACCTGCGCATGAGAGGTATGGGCTCAAAAAAATGTATTTTTCTTGGGTTCAAGAGGAAAAAATAAATATTGTTTAGCTCGTTAAGAAGCCACGACTAATGTCTTTCAAACGTTTTTCATTACCCTTTGTCTCTGGCATCATAGTTTAGAGCCTCGTGTGTTCAATGTTATACATGAACTACTACCATCATTCCTAAACTTAATCTCTTTTTTGTCGCGCATTAGTCTTTCACCACTATATTTAATCAATCTTTGTATTTAATCAATTCTTGCTCGGCATTTATTAAATGAGTGAATTCATCGAGGCTTGTGAATAAACAATGAGCGAAAACATTTGCGTAATACCTGACCACCGATTTCTTCTGTTCTCTATAGGATGCGTAATATTTTAACTATCATAGATAGTACTTTTTCTTAAATATTTAGAGGTCATTAGTGTAGATAAACCATTAGATAGATGAATTTGAAGATAATACACAGCCTAGATCTTGAGTACTCGGTGATTTATTTTTTCTGAGGTTTTTCTCTTCAATTAGATTTACAATAAATTTAGTTCAGAGCGTTTTGCTGAAAGATATCAGTTGATAATATCACACGCGTCAGTATTGAAAGAAAATTGAGATACAGAACATTGCGCGTGAACACTTTTTCATAGTATAAATCATATCTCTTCAGAATTTTTACGTTCGAGTCTGTTTCAGTCCTCTTTGATGCATTTTTTTGGACTCTTCCTTCTGGGTTTTGAATGATGCGATTTTTTAGCTTCAGTTTTAATTCTTACTATTCTGTCGACCGGCTGAAGATAATCAGAGTTGCAGGGCGAAATGTCCCGAGCAGTGGCGAGGTGTGAAAAATCGATTACCGATAATTCCCCATGTGAAGCTATGGTAAAGAATCGATTGTTAAGGTGCTCATTGCGAACAACCTCTATACCGATCCTTTTCCATAGGTTTAAATGGTAGATCAATCGATATATCTCAAAGCATTCTACGCCACTGGTCCCGAGTTGCTGATGGTATTTATAGCCTTGCTCCCAACTTTTCCTCTTCTTCACTTGCTTCTTTGAATCGCTGCATATCACTTATGCACTGTAAAGACAAACTGAGTCAGGTTTTACTAAAGTTAAACCTTGATGCCATTTAACGGTGGACCAAATGTTTCTCTACAATAGTTCCATAGTTATTTAAAAATAGATACCAGAAACACGCTAAAAAACCAAAACTAAAAAATGTATAAAGCACCTAGAAAAAATAAATTTTTAACTCTTAAGTATCGATAAACGTATCTCTATATCCTTCATATCTTCCGCAAACGCAAAATTAGAATCAAGCGGACGGGCAGAATAGAACAACCAATAACAATTTTTAGTCGTACCAAACACCCGTGCACATTGCAAGTGGGACTTCTACGTTTCGCTCTCATTTATTTGCGCTCATTTTTTATTTTATTTTGTTTCATTTATTTTTCAGTTCTTTATTTTTTTTATCATTTTCCCCTTTTCATTCATCATATTTCACCATGAACCTCTGACGTGCCTTCAGCACGTTAAGCAGTCATGTTTGTTCAATAACACCTTCTGCAGTATTCAATGCCTCAGTCAAATTCCGTTATTTTTTCTTATTACGATTAAAGCCTTTTTACAATACAACGTCCGTATTCTGTTGCTGAGGAAAAGACGGCGCCAACGAAGAAATGGTTTTCAGAGAAAATCAACTTCTACTTTGCCTCAATGGCATGGCGTCGTATTAACTGGTTCCATTTTTAAACTGGTTTTCTTGCGGTACTATTTCAATTTATGCCATTACTTTACTTTAGTATGCTCCCATAAATGAGCAGAGTAAAATGTTGACGTAAAATGACCTTTTTACTTTTCTCCGTGCAACTTTGCTTTTTTTTCTTTCTTTTTTTCAATGGTTTTTTTTTTTTAGAAGAACAGCGTAGGTATTTTAAAGGTTAAACAACGAACATTTGTACCGTAATTAACAAGAAGTTGTAAGTCAATTATCAAATCATCACAATCCTTGTGGTGTAAAATTTTTATTGACTGAACAAAAACAGAAAATATTAACAGTTTTGAAGTCACTTGTTGGAATGTTATAAAATTGAGGAGAATCCATTTTGAAACCTTTTTAACATGATAGATATCCCCTCTAAACCTTATTCGAATTACCTAATCTCTCCGTTTTCTGGTTTTTCACGACGGTAGAAAATGAGTCCGTTAAAATTGGAGAACAAAATATTTTTCGGATTTTCATTTCCGTCTTTTTCATTTTTTACAGATTTCAGGCGGTCAAAATGTTGAAATATACATATTTCTGCATCGCGAGTTTTTATTTTGATGAAGTAACATTTCTATATTTGTCATATATTTATAACATTTTTTTCTAATCACAGTATACTTACATTAAACGAGATATGTCAAGGAAAGCATTTACTCAACCCCTGTTGAAGAAGGAGTGGAATATGCGTAACAGATGAAGATTTGAGCTCAATTTAAGGTCATGCTTTTGGGAATACAACTGAAATTTCAACATTTTCACGTGACTACCACTCCCTTGACATGGGCCTGCTAGTCAAAACCCAATTTCGATGCATCATTTTTATGAGTGTCGTGCGCTCTCATGGAACTGAAGGCATGCATATCACTCGGGTTCTTTGAGTACTATGTAGATTGCGGGATGAGGTCTACGAGTACAGCAAATTCTACTCTGAGGTTATCCGACTGTCAAAAGATTAGTTGGGCAACTCCGCATTACACAGTGTAATGCAGGAAGCATACCTCCCCGTGATCCATAGTGCTCCTCGTTGATCGAGTTGTAAATGGACACGTATCTCCTGAATGTGTGCGGTGCGTTTAACCCACGAGTGCACGACTCTTTGCATAACCTTTTATTTGAAGGAGCAGCAAATGGTGGTGTTGAAGTAGCGGTATGCCGTCAAGTTTAACGAGCAATATTGTGCTAGTAGGGGTCAAAACTTTAAAGACCATATTGAAAGCCAATCTGTCAAGGAGACAAATTGGAACAACATTGTGATGAGAGATAATTTCATAACCCACATCATGTGGAGTCGTAGACCTTGCAATAAGCCCGGCCCATTGATATGACGAGACTGGATGTGAGGGTTGAATTAGACAGGACGAATGGTAAGAATCTGCAATTAGATGACGTCATGAAACATGTTAAGGTGGAGACGTCACCGAGAGACGTTGATCGATGACGTTATGTGAAAAGCCGAGCTTAGATTACTTTATTACTGCAACGTTGTAACATAGAGCCTGCAACTGCCACATTTATCAGATAACTAGAAAAACTTGTCATAACGAACTTAACGTAAACTTTATTTAAGTAGAAATAAGGTTAAACTTGTGTAAAATGTAAGTTTAATGTTTTGATAATGTAATGGCTCAACAAAAAATTTCATTCATATGCTACATTGATCAATATAACCTAAACACTAGAAAGATGAATGAGAAATAACATGACGTCAAAGCTGGGTTTTGACTTGACGACCGGCATCGGAATGACGTGATTACGACGTCCCAGTACCGAATTCTCCGCTGTATTGCCAAGCTTATGACCTTAAATTGAGCTCAAATCCCCATTTTATCGCGACAGGGATTGACCCGGAAAACTTTTCAACGTTGTACAACACAAATGTTGGATGGGGAAAAAGCGAGAAACCACCCGCAGAATCAAAGAGAGAGTAGATGACAGTTTCTTACGGAATATGCTAGGCTTTGTATGTACCCCCCTTTTTTCAATAGCATGCGCACCTGCATTTTTTTTCCTCATACAGTCTGAACTCACACCTCATGTTTCAAAAGATAACGCTACTTTCAATAAACAACTATTATTATCCAAAAAATTCTATATCATCACATAGAAGAAGAAGGGGGTTAGACTATTCTCTAATTCCTTGGACAGATTTCTAATTTTGCTCCAAAGCCCTTTTTCTCTTCTCTAATTCATTTTCCTCATCTTTTTCTTTTTTCTGCTTTTTCAGATTTTATGTGGTCACTTGGCGCCGCCCTATCAGATGGTGAGTTTTCCGTATTTTTCTAGTTCTTGTCTCTTTTTTTTCAAGTTTTATTCAAGATTTCGCCTACACTGAAAAAAAACACATTGGATCTAGAGTCCAGACTCTTAAAAACATCGACAAGAAAAAATACTCTTGATTCAATCGGATTCTTGCTTAAATCAAGAACCAAGCCTCTTAATTTGAGCGGATTTCCTTTTGATTTAAGCTTAAATCTGATTGAATCAAGAGTATTTTTTCTTGTCAATGTTTTCAAGAGTCTGGACTCTAGATCCAATATGTTTTTTTTTTTCCAGTGTACTACAAAGGTATTAGGAAATTTACAAATTAATTTATACTAAAGCTGAGGAATAATAACTGGTGGGTTGATTACAACCCTATTGAGGATTAGGACTCTAGGACAGGATCCAGATTATAAAATTAGTCGCTATAGTCTCATTTGATCCGATATTTTTTCGTCGCGAAGTATTGAGAGTTCAAGGAGTTCTAGAGCTGACTTTTTTCGCTCTTTATTTGCCGGGAGCATATTTTGAATTTATCAGGTACCAGCAATGAACGCGAACTTCACACGGGACTCAATCACTCGTGCTAATATTAGCTCGCTCAATTAACCCGATGGCGATACAAACAGAGCCACTCGGGAGGTTGAAATATTGCATCATTCATTAGGGGTCAATCATTTTTATGTATTGAGCCTGGACGAATTGATTTAAGAGCCAAAAATACGATTCACCTCCAATTCGATTGATATGCCATATTAGCTACTCGGAAATATCAAATTTTATATCAAATATCAATTATTACTTAAAATATCAAATTTTAAGTAAATGAGCCGTAGGGATCTCTGCGGTTGGATTTCAGATTTTGTGGCAAGGAAATACCTCCGGAGCATGAGTACAATCAATTTTAACATTACGTTTTTTTTAAGACCTAGGTATTTAAAAAAGCACATACTTATCGCACGACGTAAGGAAACGGTTTCAGTCAGAGAATCTCGTCAAGTCTAAAATGCCCTCGGTCCGGAAATACTTATCTGTGTTTCGGGAAATGTAGAAACCGTTGCTCAAGATAAATTCGCGGTGTTTTTCGGCTGCACGGAGAATTTTCTACATCACGCAAAGTTTTGGTTAGAAAAGGACATTCAAGAAAATTAAGAGATAGTCTTTCGGTTAGGCACATTAATCTCGCGATTTAATGCATCATATATAAGTAAATGTGAACGCATGTTACAGGTTTTCCGTCAACTGCAGCGTATGCCGCATACACGGCTGGCCGCGCGGGATATTCTGGCTACCCCAGCTTTGGACTACCTTATCCAGCAGGTGAGTGAGCCGTTTGAAATCTTCTTCATCCACGTCACAAATTGATGCTGATTATATAAAACTGATGTGCGTTGGCCGCTTTAAAAGAAAATTCTATTCAAATCATTGTAAAATCGCCCCATCTCCAACTAATTTATAAGTTAATTACTTAATATTTGAAATATCACTAATAATATTTGAAATATCACTAATATTTTTAAACAACGATCAGTCATTTTTAGTGTTATTATCGGTCCTTAAAGACGTTTTTCATGTAATTTCGTATGCCTCAAGGAATTTTGAAGCTACAGGAATGGTAAGGTTTGACGCGATGATAATGATGGTTGGGAGTCGATGTATGTAAAAGACGATTTGATCCAAAGTTTGACCCTGTGCTTTACGTCATCGTAAATGCAAGAAAAAGATGAGACTGGGTTCGATTCAACTCAGAGCATCACCAAGGAATTTCGGAGACTTATTTCGGGGTATATGGCATCTTAGAGGTTTCGGTGACTTTTGAGAGAGTGTACCCTCTGGGTGTTGGATGGAGGAAGGCTGCCAGGTAGGGCAGATAGATAGATATCTACCTGTGGACAAACTGGGGGAGGGTGGATTTTGCCCCCAGCTAGAATTGTTGTCTTCACGAGCCAAAAACCTCTCTGCAGTTGGTCCGCGGGTAGGTACGTATGTATTCTTGAAAGCTGTTCGAGGTTGCTAACGTAAGCGACGGCAATTTCTTACGTGTTTTTTCTTTGCGAGTAAGGGATGTTTTCTGAAAATGGAAACTTTTTACAGCAAATGCATGTTACGCCTATTTGTTTCAGCTCGTCGGCTAAGATAGTATTTGAAATCATGGAAAGCGGAAAAAATATAATCTGCAGTTTTCTTTTATAGTCCAGGCAATCAAGCATTTTTCTGGGTAAATCATTGTGTAGAAGGTTCCTTCGTGGAAACGTGTTACAATAGGCCACCAGAACAATATCAATATCAATAGTTTACCGGAATCGGCTGTCTGCTTAGTCCACCATCTCGAAAAAAAGCGGGCTGGGGGAAGGGGGAGGGGTAAAATCTACAGTTTCTTTCAAATCTAATGCTGTATCATCGTTTCTAATCTCGCCAAACATAGTGCGGTCGTCGGTCGCATATCAGCACAAAAGCATATTGGCGCCTACAAGACTGTAAGAACACTTCATGCACTGCGCTAAATACAGTGCGGTCGCCGCGCCGGCTGGAGGGAAAAGTATATTAGTGCCTACTAGAGTGCCGGAATACTTCACGCATTGCGCCAAACACAGCGCGGTCGCTGCTCAGCGCAAAAAGCATATTAGCGCCTACGAGAGCGCCGGAATACTTCACGCATTGCGCCAAACGCAATGCGGTCGCTGCTCGGCGCAAAAAGCATACGGGAAATTCTATGAAAACCGTCCTATTTGACCTACAAAGAAGTAAAGATTCAACTTGATTATTTTGGATCGAGGGTTTGTTGTTCATGTTTGCTGTTGCGGCTCCTCTCGCTGTCACGGCAGCGTAGCTTCGACTTCTCCGGGTTCAGTAGCCGGAGCAACTGCTGCTGCACCCGGAACTTTCGGTCAGTGAGCCCGGAACGGACGATAGCTCATGTAAATAGCCGTAAATACGAGTTTCACGTTTGTTTCAGTCATAGACGAATCCAAGGGGGGGGGGGGAGGCCAGAAAAAAAGGAGGAAGAAAAAGGGAACAAAGAAAGAAGGAAGACGGATGTTTAGATTTGGTAATTTTTCATGCCAAAATGACACAAACTGCATTTAGACGCTTTTAAATTTTGAAAATACTCTGTAGGAGGCCTTTACGACCCTCTCGTATTCGAAGTGTCTTGATCCGTCCATTGGCGTAGCTAGGAATTCTTCAAGGGGGGAGGGGGGGAAGGGGGTCCGTGACGGTAAATTTACATTATTTTGTGTACGTCCCCGATAATATTTTATTTTTGCCCTCCAAAAGTAAAAAAAAAGGTAAAAAAGGGGGTCCAGACCCCCTGAACCCCCTCTCCCCCCGCCTACGCCACTGGATGCGTATATGTTTTTAGTGTAGTAGCACTTTTGTATGCTCTCGAAGCGGAAGGAGGAAATGTATCTGATTTGAATTTGTGTCGGCAGTGATGAACAATTACCAGGCAGCGGCTGCTGTGGCGGCGCAGGGTTTCGGGCCCCCGCCGGCCTCGCCGCATGCGACGACGACTCGCGGCGGTTTCCCGGCGGCCAATTCCCCCGGACCCACGATTGACATGTACACCTCCAGCGGCAACGAGAGCGTCACAGGCTACGTTCAGGCTGCTTCACCTCAACCCTCTGCTGCCTTCCCAACAATAGCAGTTTCCCGGGCTCCTATCAATTACAACCCGGTAAGTTTTCACCCTCAGAACCTTGATCATTAACCTCCACTCTTCGAAGGAATTAAAAAGGTGTCAGGTCAATTGGAGTGCATGTTTCTCCAGGGTGTCTAGCATCAGGATTTTCCCGATTTTCCGATTTTCCCGATTCTATCAGGATTTGAGGTCAATCAGGATTCAATCCCGATTTCATCAGGATTTGAGGAAAAATCGGCCGTAAAATCAGGATTCGAGCAAAGTCGGCCGTCCGATCGGTTTGATCTGGTTCCTTAGCGTGTATTTGCATTTTCGTTGATTCACACTTGTTTTTAATCTTTAGAACTTAATTTTAGAGTTCTGCTTTCGCATACGCTTTTGCAGAAATTTTAATTTTTCTTCGCAAAAAATCAGGATTTGATCAGGATTTGGAAAAATTATGAAATCAGGACTTAGCAGTCAAAAATCAGGAAAAATCAGGATTTCTTCAGGATTTCTCAAAATGAAAAATAACTAGACACCCTGTATCGGTACAGATTGAGAAAATGCCGCTAACCTCCGGAAACGCCGCTGTTGCTGACAATGGCTGCCTCTATTGGAACTGCTGAGCCAAAGCCAGAAATGAAAAATTTCATGAAATTTATCCGTGTGAAATTTCATAAAATTTGTTGAAACTTCNGGGGGTATTCAGGGGGCCAAGACACGCATAGAAACAGTGATTCTCGATTTTTAATTTTTTCACCCCAAGCCTCACGCGTTGCACATGTTTTCATTTGGTTTTGAAGTTAGTTTGGAGCTAAATTTCTCTCCATACTCCCCTTTGTGTCCCTCTCTGTGTATAGCTACTCAGTAGGGTAGCATGATACTGCCGCATTAACAGGAAAACCGCTTTCCGGACTTGCGAAGATTTAATTGATAGTTCCGAAAAAATCGACGAATTTCAAATTTTGTGAAATTTATTCGAGCCTTCTGAAGTTTCACTTTCCATCCTTGGCCAAAGTATCTTGCCTCGTATGTCGAGTACCTACATCCGATGAATCGTTTGGCTCGTGCGCCACTAAATACTTGGCAACAGTCATTTTTGCCAGCTCTGAGGACTCCGATAAATCTCGGTAGGTAAGGGTTTTCTTGATGGCGAACCAGAGTTGAGCGGAGTACAACAATTAGATCTCTGGAAGTAAGTTGACACGATGCGGGCTCAACTTGTGTTCGGTATCTTAATTCATTGTATTCAGGAGTTGTGCACGAGTTTGTCGTCCCAAGGATATAGAATCGAATTCATTTTCTGATGGCAAGCCGCTCAGTAGATCGAGTCTATTAAAGAGGTCGGACATGAAATGTTTGACTAAATCTGCAAATTTCGATGTTTACTTCGTCACATTTTAAATATTAAGGGGTGCTTCTAGAAGCAAATTCCACAAGGAAACCAATGGAACCAACTTTTAGAACCTCAAAGTTTTGTTTAAACGGAGTTATAAGCTTTTGGAGTTTCCAAATTTTGTCCGACCTCTCCTATTGAATCGATCCACTGCGTGGCGGTTGCTTGCCAATTGCAGGATATCTGTGCTGGGTCCTTTCTGATCAAGCTTGCAAAGCACATTTCTTCGATCGATGATAAAATTCTCGACGAAATCGGACTGTGCTTACGTGAGACGAGAAGGTGGGGCTTTTCGGGGTAGGGTGACTAGGTCTATGTTGATTGGTTGGCGTAATTTTTATATTGTATTGATATTTTGAAAGAAAGTCCAGAGATGGTATAGATAATGCTAAAATGAAAAGGAATGATGGGTGCCAGAAAAAAGATACCATGAACCGTAAATAGAGGAAGCTCAAGGCTTCATCTGTCATAGCTGTCAAGAACGGGGTATAAAAGCATGCTGCAAGTCGGAAAAATTAATTTTCATGACACCCTCCCCGCCCCGCTTCTTTTTGCTTCTCTCGAATCGCAGGTCACTCGTGGATTCTACGTAAGTTTCAAAATCGAGGAGCTCCTTAATCAGGTCATTCATTCGTTACGTTTTGATTGGTCGCTGTACAGAGGTCCCAACTCGAATGATGGTGGCGTCGTTTTCGATCAGGCTCCATTTTTGCTCCGTCGCACAATGAATCGAGTTAAGGGGAGAGGTCGGACAAAATTTGGAACTTTTACAAGCTCATAACTCTGTTTATACAAAACTTCGAGGTTTTATAAGTGGTTCCATTGGTTTCCTCGTAAAATTTTCTCAAAGAAGCAGCCCTTAATATTAAAAATGTGATGAAAATAACATCTAAATTTGCAGTTTTAGTCAAACATTTCATGTCCGACCTCTCTGATTGACTCGATCCACTGTGCGTCGTGTCATCGCGGCTCACCTGCTATGTAAAAGATTTTACTAGATCAAAATAAATCTGGTTTTTGACATTATTGTCGGGTTCCGGTCCGCGCTGTGCGAGTTTTCAGCACTCTCTAGGAATTCAGCGAGTTTCAACGCTCACCCATCCTCATTGACGGAACCGCGACACACTCACATCTGGAATGTTTTAAATTGGTACATACACCCTATGCGGCAAACTCTGTGTCAGTCAACGTTTATCTGTGTCAGAATTTTGCGTATCATGTAATTTGCCGCTTCAAACAATATAACTACTACGGCACGGATATGCAGTAATTTCATGCTCGTAAGTTTATATTAGCAAATGAAGACGTGAACTAAACATACATTCAATTCGAAAATGTTTTCCTAAATCAAATTATATTGGTCCAACCAAAGTTGGGCCGAACCTACTTTTTCAATACGTACTTTAAGTTAATTTTTCAGAGATTATGCTCAAAATTGGCGTCTGCAAATTTTGAGCTCTTTGAAAACGAGAACTTTCGATTAGTCACCAATTTAAATCAAAACTCGCCAATTCAAAATTAAAGTTTACCGTCTATTTTACGTCCATAATCAAGTTTAATATATTTCTGTAATTATTTTATGCAGGGACCATTGATTCCGGCTGCATTCACCAACGGTTACCATTGAGTGCCATTGTATAGTCACGAGCATATGCCAACTGATCTTTGAGGTAAGGTAATACTAATATGAATTTGTAACCAACCATGCCGCTCCGTGGCTTTAGTACACTTCAATGATCTAATCGCTGTACCAGCCTGTGCTCCATTCTTAGGACGCTGATAGTCATTTTGTCCGTGATCCCCCCCCCCCCCCAGAGGAGCCTGGCTCACTAGCACACCGCATTGTACAGATTTGTCATTATAAGCTGTATTTAAGTCAGTATTTAGGGTGAGGGATGCTTGGATGATGGTCTGGCGTGGAAAATAGAGGCGGACTGAAATCGAAAAAGTTACAGTTAAAAGTTAAAAGTTAAAATCGCTCTCAAGGTGAAATTTTTTCTCAAAAATGGACGTATTCATGCGAAAAGGAACTATGTCACGCGCAATTCCTATGCTCATATAGTTCCTTTTAGCATAAATACGTTCAAAAATCACTCATCAAGTGCATTCATCAAGGTTGATTTCGGAAACAAGATAGAGAGTCGGAAACAGTTTTGCTTTCTCTCCAATTCAATTCGCAAAAAGAAAAAAAAGTTTTCCCACTTCTAAATTTTTTGTAAATATAGTTGAAATGAAAAAGAAAAATTCGTAGAATATCTAAATAAAAATGATTGTTGTTTAGTTCTTTAAAAAAATTGAATAAAAGTTAAACACGAGTGGATGTGTGTAACGTTGCAATCGGAGATAAACAGGTTTTTGTGAGTAGCTATGAAGTTACTCAATGCATCCGTCGATATGTAACGCACATTTAAGGAAGGCGCTTGTGAGATAACTATTCGACCACGGGTGATGCCCATATTGCCGCTAGCCGGGATTGAAGGCGCGTCACATTGCTACGATAACACGATCGCGCTGAGCTGGCTGACGCCGCGCCGCGCCAGTGCATGTTGGGATCACGCGTCATTTCATTCTTGACTCGCGCTTCTGTCCCTTTTTTATAGTATTTTATGTATAATATGTATCTTAATTGCAACGTTTCAGAATCTTGGACTGTGTTTAATTTTTGTTTAAAAAAAAATTCTCTTGAAATTTAGTGAGTGAGGTACGCTTGATTTAAGACTTTCCCCCAAATATCCAACGCATTAGGTCAAATTTGAAACCTCCTCCGTGCATAAGTATTTCCTGAACAAAACAGATACCGATAGTACCCAATTTAGGCTAAAAATTGTCCAAAAACTACGTGATTTTTCATATCGTGGAGGAGGGAATTGGATCGCACTTAGCAAAAAGGAACCAGTATGATCACAGTGTTTTCAAAATCGTGCAACTTCTTCTTTTCTGTTGAAAATGCTTCCAATATATACAGTGTTAAAATTGAAACCGTTTCGTTCCTTTAAAACGTACACTTTTTTGGAGGGGAGCAAAAACTATTTGCTTTTCTGGGGTATTTTATGAGATAATCATGAAGAAGCAACACTATTAAAACACTAACTGATGCGGTGGACGCACGGGTCGTAAGATAGTACGTTGGAGCTTTTTAGCCAACGTGCGTTAAAAATTCAGCATACAGCTGAAAAGCTATCTCTTTGCGGGAAAATTGTGCTCATATGAGCTTTTTCCCTCTGTTTTGATATTTTCAGCTTTATGCTAAATTTTTAACCTACGTTGTCAAAAAAAACTCCAACCTACTACTATGAAAATACTATAATTGCGCTGGTTCTTTTTTGCTAAATCAGTCCCTTTTCGGAGCACTGGAAAAAAAACACATTGGATCTAAAGTCCAGACTCTCGAAAACATTGACTAGAAAAAGGACTCTTGATTTGAGCAGTTTTAAGCTCAAATCAAAAGGAAATCCGCGCAAATTAAGAGGCTTGGTTCTGGATTTAAGCTTAAATCTGATTGAATCAAGAGTATTTTTTCTTGTCGATCTTTATAAGAGTCTGGACTCTATATCCAATGCGTTTTTTTATTTTCCAGTGAGCTGTTCTTTACGAGTTTTGCTAACGTTAAACTTTCAGACGGATTTTACAAAAAAAATAGCCATTCTCTATTTGTTACGAGAACTAGATTTGTGAAATTGTCCCTCGGCTGCATCCGGAAGAAAACGGTCGTGAGCATTTGGACAGCGAGCCATTCGGGGGTTTTGAGGAATCAAAGTTGACATTGCGCGAAGGTCGGGTAAAATCTTTGGAAACCCGGGCCTCGCTCACCGCTCGGAGCCCTCTTCTCATTCTCTTCACCTTCTCTTCCCGTACGTACGTCATAGTAGCGAGCGTCCTTCCCTTCTCTCTATGCGAAGCTTGTGTTGTTTGCGGGTTGGGGGAGGGGGTGGTCTCTCAGTGGTAAGCGAGGCCCGGATTTCCACAGATTTCGCCCGATGCTCGCGCATGTCTACTCTGCCTCAGCGGATCGTTGCCCTCGAATCCACGTCTATTCTTCATCACCCGTAAATGAAATGGATAATAAAAGAGATCTGATTTTTAATGAGATGATTAATACATGCTACTTTTCTGTGATCTGTTCAGGTTTTTGTTGATCTTCTGAAGTCGAGCAGTTTCTGAAGGCAATTTTAAAGCGATCTAGTCGATAAATAAATCGGTGACTCATCTTTTAATAATTTCAAAGCGGAACAAATGAGAGGTGTATATTTGTGTGTGTATATTCAAGTATGTCATGTAATTTTATCATACTTCAATAATACTCATTCAAAACTGTTGATTTTTACAATATTTAAAGAGTCTAATAATTATTTGAGGGGTCTATACATTTTACGAGAAATTCAAGAACTGAAATTAAATTTTGAACTAATTTTAAGACATTTTTGCTGGTTTATTCATCCTTTATCTTCGAAAATTCTGCATCAACTTTTTCTTGGTTTTTCTTTATTTTTCTTTGTGACTTTTACTTGTTCAATTTCAATTCTATAACACAAGGATACTTCTCTACCTGACCTATTGCTCACTCTATAAATTATATTTTCTTAAATTTTCTAAGACTTAAGAAACTAACAAAAGAAGGAACAATAAGCTAAACCCACATCAAGGTTTTTGTTCAACAACTATTTTATTTTTATTCACTTGCGATTCTGTTTTTGTTATCATTTTTCCTACATATCATATTAGTTGTCCTAGTCAAATCGTACATCGGCTTTCAAAAGAAAAAATAATATGTGATCCAGGGCAGTCAGTTTTTCAATTTATACTCAGACCTTGAAGAGGTTGAGATATACTATTGCTCACTGACAATTACAAACGATTTTGATGAGCTTGAGAACACGTTTTTCAGCCACAAAACAATTCTTCAGGGACCTTTACCTATTTTCTCCAACGGAAAAATTATAAATAATTGAACGTTTGAAACGTGGTAGGTACTGAGTTATTGGTGGGTTTTTAAGTAGACGTTTCGGAACATTCTCATCCTTTACGTGAATCATAATTGTTTTCCCCCATTTTTTCTCTCTTCCTCTTTCCCTTGATTCTTTTATCCTCATAAATACTTGAAAAATGAAGCTCATTCTTAGACCGTCTCATTTTCGCATGTAATTTCAGAAAACTATAAATGGCACATTATTGTAACGCATATCGAAGGTGGAACTATGATTTTACAAGCTAACTCGCCTTTTTAGGAGGTCATAAACGTTCCGCGTCCGCTATCTCTGACAATGAGATAATCAAACTCGAGCATGACTGAAATGAGATACCTCTCAGCTTCTGGCGAGCACTTAAAAATCGTCCCCACTGAATAAATTTTTGCGAGGAATACTTAGATACGTTTCTCAAACCTTTTTGACTTGTGATATGTGTAATTAAGTACCAGATTTTGGGCTTATCTTTGTTTAGACCCTAATCATAAATAGACCCAATATTAAATTGCATCAAGTGTAGTGTGTTTAAATTTACGGTGTAATTAAATTTAATTTACTTAGCAGGAAGCTTCCGTTAATCCCACAAAATCTTTCATCGCGATGCCGGAATTCCATTCCAACGGATTGCAGATTATTTTTCACTGCGCACGAAGTGCACGAGCGGCAGTCGCGGCAGCAAGAAATAATGCGGCGCTATCTTTTTTTTTGTTCGTTTAGTCTATAATCTGGTTTTCCATGCTGTCTGAAAGATCTCTATTGGGTACGCTGGCACATTGCACGGACGCTTTTTGCAAGTTAACTCCGAGTTTTGCACGCTTTACCGCTCGAACCATAATATTTTGATCGCAGAAAAAGAATATCTCCTGAAATCGAGGAACGCAGTTTCGTAGTTTCACCATCAATAAGTTAGTATTGTGTAAACAGTCCCAAATCCCAAGCACTAAAAAAACCGCTTGAAGGGAAATTTCCACCGAAGCTTCGTGGTCATACAATTTCCAACTGTTTAAAAACTTGAATAATAACATATCGATTTTAACAATCACTTTACTGAAAGTTAGAGAAAATCCGGTTACTATTTACCAACGGAATTTTAAAGTCATAATTTTAGTATACCTCTGTATTTATGAGTTCATCGATCCGTCGCACTCGGGCAATACAACTAAAAACACTTCGTTTCTGTTACCTAGGAATAAATAAATATTTCTTTTTTTTTAAATGTCCCATGAGGAGTTTCTTTTTTTGGTCCATAAGTAAAAAACAGTAATTAACCTACAATAAATCTTTAGGTAAACATTGTAGATCCTGTCTACAGATATTGGTAGGTTCTTTTAAGTTTGGTTTCACATTTTTTCATTTATTTTCTCCTGTCCTTTTAATGAATACATGACTACATAATTTAGTCCGTCTCTCGGCAACTAAAGACAATTTCCTCACTGAGTGAGGAAGATCGACTTCTCTGTTCCCGCTTGTAGGAAACCCACGGATAACTTGGTTTCGTAAGGCTATTTAGGTGTCTGAAAACCACGTGTAAAACTATAGTACATGGTGGAGCACAGACTGACTTCAAAAGTACTACCGAATCACACTTCTGGCACTTTTCTCAGCTGGTGGTCAATTTTTAAAACCAATTACTAAAGTTTGCCTCACACCATTTTCAAGCGCACTTAACGACTTTCAGTGAAGTCACAATCGTTCGTATAGATATATACTTTGGAGTTTATCCATCCTATTTGGGCAATACAACTAAAAACGTTCAACCTCTGCCATTGGTTGGTTTACTAATGAAGAACAGTTGTTAACATTCATTATTTTTTCTCCTCTCGTTTTCTTGTGTAGAAGTTGTATGTCAAAAGTTCATCGTAGGATTTTTATTTCTATCAATTTTTTTCCTGTCCATTTAAAGTCGATACAATGAACCTTCATTTATCTTTCGGCAATGAATGTTACTCGCCGTTAAGCAATTTCGTGAATAAATCGTTTTTTTAAGGAATTGCAAGGGTTTGAAAACTATTTTTAAAACCAGAGAACATGACGGAGTACAGACTGAGCGGAAAAGTACCACTGAATCATAGTTCTGGCACATTTCGCGGTCAGTGGTCGTATTGTAATCTTGATTACTCAAGTATGTCCTCCGCTTTCCTAGTTAACCCTTTTTTATTTTAGCTGATTCTCGTGGAGAAACATTTTGTCTATCTACAGGCATTTAACTCGTTCCTCAAGTTCGTCACGTTTTAACAACTCTCCAATTTTACAAAATTATCTATAAGATCCAAATTGCTGAAAGATGAAGAACTGTATTACAAAAGGACACCGGCTTGCTTGATCATGAAGAATACACTCAAACACCCCCCCCCCCCCAAAAAAAAAAAACATAATTAATCTGAATTTTGACCTTGCAATTTTAGTTGTGTTGCCCTTTTGATCGTTGGGGCGTTGTAAACCAAATCCAAGAATTTTGCTCATTGATTATTTTTCGTTTCTTATACATTACTTCCACAATCCTCTCTCTCAGCCTTAGTAAACAAGTTCTTGTAGGTATCTTAAAAATATTATTCAACTGTTCATGAAAGTAAGCAGTTATACTTTTAAGATGTAGACTTAGATAAAAAAAACCGACGGAAGAAAATATTGATGCATTATTTTTAGTTTGGTCAATTTCACTAAGCTAGCATATATATATTAAACATATGTTTTATATATATACAATTTAAATATATATAAAACGATTATTAATGATAGGGAATAGCCATAAATGTTGCCGTTTTTATTCTACACACAAGAATAAGATTGTGGGTAATAATACATTTTAAGAAAAGGAAAAACAAGTTTCTATTTTTTCTCCGTTTGGGAGTATCTTGAAACGTAACTTTATTATATTTTTTTTTAATTTTTATTTTTTTTTATATTATAAAAAAAATCTTTGTTGCATTTGAGAATTTTACTTTGTTAAACGTTTCTGTTTACTTGAAATCCAAGTAAAACATTGTTAGAAACTGTTAATTAGCTTCATTGTAATTTAAAAAAGAAAAAATATTTATATTTATCCTCCATTCAAATGACATTCGACCAATACGCAAACTTCATCGATTTTGAATATGGATGATACATGGGGAGCATTCCTCGTTAATCCAATAAATCTTCATCTATTGTTTCGTTTTTTCAATTTTTGTTTGTTTATCTCAATTTTACTTTCTCTTTTCCTCTCTTTTCTCTTTCCTCGCCTCCTTTCTTTTCACTCTTGCTCCTTTTTGAATTTTTTTTTGTGTGTGTTTTTTTTAATCTTTTTATTTCATATGCCTCTGCTCTCTCGGGTTGCGCACCTTCAAAAAAACTCATATTACTTCCTCTACTTTCATTTTTTCTTCCTTTCTTTCATTATTCCCTTTCTTTCTTTCTTTTTTTCTTTCTTTTCTTCTTCATCTTTCTATCTGTTTATCTAGCAATCTACCCATTCATCTATCTACCTATCTATCTATCTATCCATCTACTTACCTATCTATCCATCTATCCATTTACCTACCTATCGTTTTATTAATCTATTAATCTATTATTTTATTTATCTATCTGTCCATCTTGATATCTATCTTTATATCTATTTATCTAAGCATCCATCTATCTATCTATATATCTATTAATTTATTTATCTATTTATCTATCGATATATTTAACTATCTACCTATTCATTCATCTAATAATTCATTGATTTCTGCTTGTCTTAATTTCTCTGTATTCAAAAATTATCATGTACCTCTATCTGTTAATGATAGAATTAAAACGATATATTTCCACAACACATCATTGTCATCAGAAATGAACCACCAGGTACACATTCAATAGGTGGCAAGAAAGGAAATTAGAATTTAACAATTGAGATTTGAAGTTCGTGCTCATTTTTGCATTTTCAGTATTCCTTCATCCGAGGAAGTTATCTCTTGCAGGTACATGTACTGAACCTAAGTTCGACATCTTTTCACTCTAAATTGCTTACGTGTACAAATACAGTGTTTCTCATTTTTAATCTCTCGCTCTCAATGAAATAATTTTTAGATTTATGAGAATACGAGATCATAGCGAATTTTAGCCAAGAAAATAGCAACGCTTGATTTCGACCGAAGTCCTATCCGAAACAAATTGAGCACCATTTTATCTTTGCGAAGCCTGAGAAACTCGCGTCTTTTTATTTGCTTTTCCTAGCTCTCTTTCTTATTCTATCTCGTTTTACTTTTATCTTCTCTCCATTTCCCATCTTTATGCTATTGATTCACTACTTCCACGCTTACCAAGCGATCAAAAAACTCTACGGAGTGCGAGATTTGGAGGTATTAAATTTTACCAAACTAATTTATAGTCTTTTATTGTTTGTTTAATATCTGCTACGTAGGTGGCGCCTCGTTTGCTGAGTCATAAATCTCGGTGTTGAGGTATACAATTCCTGGTAAAAAGTACAGGAAAACCAAAGATTCGTTTTACTCTAAGATTGACTCAAATGTGTAAATTATGCTCCAACAGGAAAAGCTCATTTGGAAGGTTGATGTAACATAATGTGTGGCGTTTATGTAACATGCCACTTCGTATGTGCAGCGTACATACGACATACTTTTAGCTTACGACTTACTCCAGCGTACTTTTTTTAGGTTTCCCTTCTTCCTCTTCTTCTTGTTTTCCTTTTGTATAATGGCATAATTACTGCAAAAATTCTAATTAAAAAAGTGTTAACTTAAATGCAAATGACTGAAAATCAAAGGAAAAAGTCGTGGCTATGATAGTTTAACCATCTCTGATTCTTTTGAAGAGCAGCTTCAAAAATGCAGTTAAAACGGTTTAAACTCACTCTCTTCTCCCTCCTTAGCCATGAAAAAGCAGGTCGAAATTTTTTTCTCGACTTGAGATCTTGTTCACCCTTTCAAATTTTCATTGACCTCACTTTCCCACCATAACCGTTCCACACCAGTCGTGCTAAATTCAATGATAAATGTCTTATAACGTAACCTTAAGAGACTGCTTTAATGTAGCCTAAAATTCATTACCTAAACCGAAAAATAATCAAATATTTATGATATTTAGAGCAGCTATGGCTGCGATTGCGTACTATATGGAGATAAATTCACGAAAATAATTTGAAAGCCGATCGATTAGTTGATTATCTCTTAGCACTGTACTTCAAAGCAATTTTGGACCCCTCCCCCCACCCCTCTCACCTTTTCGAAGTAAATTTATGCCTTGGTGCGTTAGGTAATCACACAAAATTTGATCAGGGAATACATTGAAATAACTCCAGAAGTATGAGCGAGTAGAAGCAGCAAACCTTTTTGTCTTTCGATTTGCTATATGTATGCGCACTGCACTATTGGAATTAGTTCAAAATATACCTGCATAAAATTTGTTAAATCTGACACATGCACTTCAGGATAACCTTTCTTTAAAGTTGTTTTGGACCACTATATTCAGGAAGCTTCATACGATGGACTGATCATCAAAACATATTGTAAAATCACTATAATTTTTTTAATTTTGAAAATGAGAAGTGTAGAAATTTTTTTTTAGTGCAAATCGACAAAAGATTAATTTTGGCCCGATAAATATTTTACTGATAACTAAAGCATACACTGTAAAGGAAGGGTTTCAAATATTTCACAGTTTCTCAAGTAACACGTAACTTTGGAACTCTGTAAACCAGAATCGTCGCGGTTTTTTTTAAATGGATCATTTGTTGGAAGAAATAAAGAGAGAGAAAGAGAGAGAGAGAGAGAAAAAAAATAAATTGCACGCACGTACACGTTCAATGGTTATTTAATAAGCGCCGAATTTAGCTATTTCCGATAATCCTTTATAATATTGGAAAAAAATTGGTGAAAATTTCGGACCGGTGTTTTCAAGATAATGGGACAACCTCTTATAGTTGATAACTCCTTTTACCCTTAAAAAGTATAAGCTATGTTGTTTTTCTTGGTTTTTTAAGATTTACGATTTAATGAATTCATACGGCTCACAAACACTATTTCATACGCAATAAAAACTGTTATAACATCGTAGGGCGACAATTACCGCCAATCTTGGTCTATTCTCTATAATTCAATACTAGTAAATTAACTTAACGCTGATAGCTACAATGAAAAACAAGATATGGAAAATATTAAATAATATGCAAACCACATGAAAGTCCGAGGAGCCTCTCTTAGAGAACGCCATGCGTCAAGTAGATGCAAATTAGTATAGTTAGCCGGTAATAGAGGACCCACAACGACAACAGAATTCACTCCGTGAGGATAAACTGAAACGATTTAATAAGGTTTATTTATCAATATTGCAACTTCGACATCCGTTGAAATTTTTCTGTGATGTAATTTTGTTGTTGCTATGGGTTTCCTATTATCAGAGTGCCTTCCTCTTTTTGACCACAGACCTATGCTGTTTTGTTTTTCGTTGTCGTCATCATCATTCTTATATAAGTTAATTTACAATGGTTATGCGCGGTCACTTTTGAAAATGATCGACACCAATAGAAAAGGTGAATCAATTTGTAGTTAAAGGGCGGATGTAGATAGTTTGAGTGTAAAATATCACTCGTTTCTCAGGGGCTCCTAGCTCCCCAGAGCTTGGAGTCACCCGTGAGTTTTGAGGCTTTGCCACCAAAGGCCAGCTAAATGGTCAGGTAGGTAGCTAGGTATGCCCTCGGTGCTTTAAAACTTTAGGTTACTTTGTTTACTTCCGGACTGTGATATGTAGGTTTTTTTTAGCTTTTGTTCCTTTTTATTCTTTTTATATATTTTTCCGGTTGAAAATGGAATTGTTAGGATCCTGAAACGCCCCAGCCTTTTGATGTCCTCGTGTTTTAGCTTTGGTTACCCATTTTTTGTGTTCTTTCTTTCGTAAGTTAATTTACCAGTACTGATTATCCGTTAAAATGGACCAAAAGTGGCGCCGGAATGTCGCGTTGATCATAAACCAAGAATGTTGATGAATAGTCATCATAACGTATGAAATTGTCGTTGTGAACCTTGTAAACCCATTGAATCGTGCAGTACAAGCTGCGTGTAATCTTTCACAAACCAATTTGGCTGTGTCAATGGTGTAGTTAATTCATTGTAGGTGTTAGTATTTTTCCATCATCTTAGCTAGTTGCATCTTAATTTTCTAACAAACATGATAATGACTCTTACCCGATAGATAGAAACCAAAGAGGTAAAATCAAATTTAGGTGGTGATTATGTTATTGTTGCACACACTCACTTAACCAGTTATACATAAAACCTGTATATTATTTTATTTTTCCTTTGTATATTGTACGTTCACGCAATATGACTGTATGTATTTTTCACCTTTATGATGTATGCGTATAACTATGTAAAATAAAACTGGAGAATATCCGTAGGCAATGGATTGTGCATGAAGCAACCATTTTAGTTCTTTCAATATGATCTGTGATATCTCGTTGACCTGTTTACTTTGTTTTTTCAAATGTATTTGACTTAGAGTGTCATTGGGCCCTACTTATTTGTCCGTTTAATGAAAACGTCTCCAGGGAAATTTTACTTGCATTCACTAACATCTAACCGAACCACCATTGAACTGGCATTTCAGCAATTTCGTAGATTTTTTAGTGGCTTAACAAGAATGCAGGCGGTCAGATTTTGGTTTGGAGGATTATATTTATAACTCATTACGATGGAACATTTTGTCGCTCCTCTGACGTGAGGACGTATCGTTATTTTCACGTGAGCCCTATGCTGCGTATAACTCTATGTTTTCCAGGGCTCATGCCAAAATAGAGATATACGCCCTTACATCAGAGGAGCGACTATATGTCGCATGAACGTGACAAAGTAAGTCGAGGAAGGGACTTTCCCTCCCTGTGGAGCCATTTTAAACCCATCGTGCTCAATTTGATCGTGATTCCATAGACTTTTGCTGATTTTTAAGTCAATGAGAGCGAGCAGCCAACGCCAATTTTTCTGATTGGTTGCTAAATCGGACAGAAAAATTATCAGAATTTGCTGAAAATTCAATAGAGATGAGTTTTTAACCTTTTTTGAGGCTCTTTCAGGGACAATAACATATCTTGTAGCTAAATAATGTTATGAAACCCTTAAATCCTCTATAATGAATCTTTCCAATTAACATCCAATTTTCTACGTGTTTGCCAAGCTCGATGGAAAAATCAGCAGAAATATAGATCGAATCGGATTTTTATTGGATATGGGTTCACAGAGAGAAAAATTTCTATAGCCAAGGCAATGCAATGTTTCGTCTCCGTTAGCTATAAATATGATCCCAAAAAACCGAAAACTGGTTTTTCGAGGTCGGAAAGGTCTCATTTCATAGCTTGACCCATAGTTATGCTCCTTTTTTTCGTTTTTAGAGATGGTACTTGTATTACTGGTTTTTGTTTTGACATTTTGCACTCACCTAATACTAAATTTCGTAAAACTCCGTTCAAGTTCGCAAGAAGACGAGGGACTTATTCGTTCCCACTGAATTTGGTTGACTGCATTTAACTGAGAGCGGGTCGGCACAGTCAACATTAGTATCCAGATACAGTCGCATTTTGTTTACGAATAAGAAAAATATCTCCTTAAGATTAAAAATGAAAATGCCGAGAATAAACGTCTTAGAAAATCGACACCATGAATTAGTTTTCCCTCTTTGTTGTGAAGACTACAAACATTTACATGGAAAGTAAAGCGCGGATAAGAGGATATATTTGTAATAGTCACACTAACCGGCGCGTTTCGCCTCAACAACTTTTCCGGAGAAAAGATAATTCACGCCTTGCCACAGATACTGTCCTTTTCAACCGAAGGAATCCGTTTCTTCTTTTGTTCTTCAATTGAGCCCTGATTTTTGCCTTGGAATGTGGAAAACTATCAACGATTCTCAAAACAAAAGCCGGCCACGCTGGACCAATCTAAAAAAACGAATGTAATGACAAAACCATGGACCGTGGACTGTGTTGAAATTGAAGACTTTACTGCTTAAAAAAAATAATAATATTTGTATATCTTAAAAGTAACAATTCGGATGCAAGGTTTTTTTCTTCCTACGAACGTAAATTTTGTCAAAATGTTGTTTTCCTCTTACTTTGCACAATGGATACAGGTTTATTTATTTATTTATTTATTTTTTTTTTCGTTTTCTCAATTTAAAACGGAATAGCAACGCAAACATATAAGATTAGATCAAACTTTTTTCAGTGTTGTGGTAGAGTATCGGTAAAAATAGACAAAAACAAACATGATGAACATTTTAAAGCACCTAAGATCGAAAAATTCAAACACTTTGATGAAAACTGCACGTAAATTGCCAAAAAGTCAGTATGCCAATCACGTAGCGCTTTTTTACTGTAAATATGATGAGCATGATTCTGTTTTGTTTTCCTCTTCTTTTTTGTAGCTGCTGACATCTAACATTTAGACCAACTACCGTAGACATTTTGAGGAGTTAAAATACAATGGTTTAATGTGTCGATGTCATTTTAGTTTAGTATTGTGGCTTTTTTCGTTTATAACTGTTGGGCCTTCTAAATGCTTTAAACTGATGCATAATGGTGCACAAGACAATTTCAGTGATACAAGTCAGCTGGAGTCTTTTACATATGCTATTTTCTCCACGTCAAGAATCTGTGCACGTGCATCTATTACTCAAGAGCAAGAAACTCTTTTTTCTAAAAGTAGCATTTTACATCGCACCCAAGTTCAATTCATCCGCTTTATTTGTTAAATAAACGGCCAAGCGCTGTTTCAAAGTAGAATGCCTACCGCAATAGACACATTAACAGAATATTTTGTATTAACTAGAATATATATTTGTAGGCATTATTTGTACCTATGCTTACTTCAAAGCACCACGCTGGCTTTTCGTCTTTGCTTTTCTCTTTTGTTTAGGATTTATTTTTTCTTTCCTTTTCTTCATCATATATTTAGATTGTTTAGTCAGTTGTACATAATGTAAATTTAATTATTGGAACGTATTTGTTCATGTAACTACTTGCTTACAATCTTCCAAATGCATATTTTGTTGTCTATGAATGTGACAATTCAATCTAATGATTCAATTACAGCTGTTCTTATATTGAATATATGTTTTGACGAACACGCTCACTTTTCAGAATGTGACAATATAGTGAATTACGAGAATCATCTTGACAACTTTTCGAAAAATTTTTGGTTAAATCAAATGGAACATTCATCTAATATTTCCTGCCATAGAATTTCTATCGCTTTAAAACAAGCTCTGGTTGTTTAAAAAAAAAAAAAAAAAAAAAACTCCAGCTATTTGGAAGAGAATATCATTTCACGAAATATTAACTGGATACTTTTTTACAGTGAAAATGATTCTATTTTGATGTTATGGAAAACCTTTTTTAATGATTACCAAGCACATGTTTGTACATTGTGTGTTAAATTGTGCAATTAAATTAATTTAAATTGAAGGGCGATTAATTTTGCCTCTTTACGTAAATTTAATCTATATGTCAATTTTAGTTTTTATTACTGATTGAAATGGATCACTGCACCTCTTTTTTAGTTTCCCTGCCTTTGCCTGAAGTTTTCAGGCACCAAAGAGAATATGAAAATCAATCGTAAGCTCGGTTTAAAAATCTGCTCCTATGAGCCGTTACCCTTTCTTTTTTCGTCTGAAAAGAATACCATCGTCGTTTTCAGCACCATTGCACAGAAATGAATGAATTGCATAATACAAAAAAAAAGTACTCAAAGCCTACCAACTTAAATCAAACGTTGTTCATTTCTTCATTCACAAATTTTAACGAATTATCTCTTTTTCTCGTTTACAAAACTTTATTGTGATCAAAGAACTGAAAATCTTCCAAGCTCTTATTTTTTCCTTCTTTTGTTTTAAGTATCATTTTTTAACATTGATAGATTAAAGAATAAACTGTGTTTAACTGCATCAAATTGTGCCTCTACTCTTCAAATGGAATCCCTCCCTTTTTGAAAAGTCTCCCCAATAAATACTTGAAGTCAATGATAATTCTCTCTTACCATGCAACCTCTAAAATGAAGCAAATAATGTGAGAGACCTCTCGTTAATTATCTTTATTTTTGAATTTCTTTGATAAGTTTCGTATGAAACCACTCATTTGATTTTCGTTATTCATTCGCTTACAGAAATATTATCAGTATGTGTCGTAATGCGGAATTACACCTCAAGCGTTACTATTTTTGTTTTCTTCAAAATATCATGATCATCATTCTTGTTGTTGATGTTGTTGTTGTTTTATGTTCAAATATTTTATTTCATCATTTTTAGGTTAAGGTGTTTTCAATAAAACTCAAAATAAAAACTAGACGTGGATCGATGACTAAAATTTAAAGTGAAACGGTAATTATACTCATGCGAGAGCAACTTATAGCTGTTTAATGGGGGAAAAGTTAAAGATTTGATCCTCCCCTCACTTCAGGGTTTAAATTCATAACGGTTACACGAGGAACTGTTTTTTTTCATGAATTTATTTCTTACTAATCGCTTCGTGTCGTAGGCTTTATGCGTTACTCGCAAGATATTATACTATAGAGTATGATATGATATGACACTTTACGATACGCTACGATACGTTTGAGATCTTCCGAAAATATCAAAATGAGTACGGTCAATTCAAGTTTACATTTTTTTTTAAAGGTTACTACAGGGAATTGTGGTAATTTTAATCCGACGCAAATAATTATTTACTTAAGAGAAGTAAGTTTTAATTTTTGATTTTTCAACAGCCATTTTGCTCAAAATTCCATCACTGAACAAGGGAATAACTTGAGTTTAACTATGACTGGTACCATAATGAGACTCCTAATTGTATGTGTTCCCCACTGAGCTGCAAGGATTCACGAATAGGATATATTTTGAGTTTTGTTTGAAATTTAGGTTTACTCTTCAAAATGAAAAGCAATACAATTAAATTTAAGCTTCACTTAAATCAATTGAAACTGTCAATAATTATTGTAAGTTATTTATTTAAGGCTTGATTGATTTTTAAAATGTAATAATTATGGATACATTGTAAAATATTTTGATACTCAAATTTTAATTGAAACTAATGTTACTGGAGCATTACTATGTTATATTAAGGTGTAATGGTGATTTGCATTGTGGTCATTTAAATCCATTTGTTTTTGATGAATGCATGAATATTGTTTCTGTTATTTAAATTTCCTTGTTGTATATTTTAGGTATTTAAATTATAATCCTTCTCATGAATAATGATTTGAGTTTATTAATATAATATTATTGTCATCATCAGTTGCTCCATTTCATGAAATGCTGTCTCAAAACTTAATAATTACTTTAATTACACAAATGACTAAGACTATTCCGATTAATGAGACATTCTACTTAGGATTTCAATCAATGAAAATCGTGTTGAAAACAATGTCATGTATCTCTACAAATGAAAATTCACATCAAAATTTCATGCATCATTGTAACTCTCATAAAATATATCATGAAGTACATAATTTGAATTGTTGACATAAAAAAAAAAAAAAAAAATTGTTTTTACGAGAAAAAAGTTCACATTTTTCTTTTTTATTACTTTCTCCATGTCCCACCGATTATTTAGCTGTTTTTCTAAGTACCTTCATAGACGAAAGGTTGACATTTTTGGGTTCCGAGTGGGTTGTTGGGTTGAGTTTGGTGTGGACGGATTGACATCTTATACGCAGAAAAGCACAAAGTCCTTGAAAAGCTTTTAACTTGGATGAGAAGCAAATAGCTGCGGGGCCTCAGAGCCGAACAGTTCTGATCCTGCGTTACAAATCCAGCCCTCACTCAGGAAAAGCCCCTCGAGTTTGATAGAAACTTTCAATTTGTAAATTTTTCACATCCAAATTCAAAGCCAAATGGGATTCAAAATAGTGAAAAAAATAGGATAAGAAAGACACAACTTTATTCCTCCCTTCGAGAAATCCATCACGTAGGACCGACTTTGAATTTTGAAATTTTCAGATCCAATTGCCGTAAACTGTAGTCGGCAGGGCCGGATTCAGGGGGTGGCCACATGGGCCGCGGCCCACGGCGGCAAATTTTTTTGAATGTAGCTATAAAGAAAAATCGGATTCAGAAAAAAAATTACAAACGAAAAAAGGTGACAAAATCTATCATTTCCTGAGAGTATATCTCTAATTTTGTCGTCTCTCTGTGATGCAATAGACAGCACCTTTAATCAGTCGAGTTAAGACTAAGAGAGAAACCGAACACGGAATTTGGCCTGGAACGGCGCGGCGCAGAGGGCAATGGTGACGATAACTTGAGATGAAAAGGAGAAACCCTCGGCGTGGCGCGACGGTCGGTATGTAACACATATTAGCGCCTACAAGACTGCTTGAATACTTCACGCATTGCGTCAAAGACGGTGCGGTCAGCAGCGGGCGGCGTGAAACGCATAGCGCCTACAAGACTGCATGAATACTTCACGCATTGCGTCAAATACAGTGCATACAGCAGCGGTCGGCGGGAAAGGCATAGCGCTTACAAGACTGTAGGAATATTTCACGCACTGCCCCAAACAGAGTGCAGTCAGTGCGACGCGGCGGCGGAAGTTAAAATTATTAAACCACATGTATGTGTGTTCTTTCATAATTTTTCCGTTCATTTCATATAAATGGAAGGCCTTGTCCGCGCAGAGATAGGTTTACGGAACTTAACTTTCGCTGAAAGTTCCGTGAACTTTTGCTAGTAGTGTTGACTGGGCTTTCGCAAAAAATGTGTCCAACACGAGTAAACGCGTCTTGTGCACCCCTTTCCCTCCGGCACGTTCACTTGATGGTTTTTATTGATGTTCCAAATCGAATGAGAAGGGGCGGCAAAATACAGGCGGCCCATGGGCGGCAAGTAAGTAAATCCGGCCCTGTAGGCTACGCTTTAGCCGGAAAAAAACCACCATCCCAGAGAAAAAGTCACAGTTTTCTGTAGTTCCATACAAGCTGGGGGAAAACACTAAGTGCAATTTTTACTCTTTACGTTTCAAATAGTTTAAATCAATTTTTTTAAAATTCCGACCTTAAGAGGAAAAATACGACCAAGAAATTGATTCATAGATATTTTCTGACAAGGAATCATTGATTGTGTAGGGTTTGAAAAGCATCAGGGTTCACTGGATTCAGTACCGGCCTTTTTTTACTGCTTTTGGAGCATTTTGACCGATTATTCCCTCCATTAAAAGAAAAAAATATGTGACAAAGGTTGTTGATTTTTTATGATGAAAATTCCCGGGTCAAAAAACGGCTCTAAAAGAAAAAGTATTGATGTACAAAAGGATCTCCTCTCCTCAGTGGATCATAAATAGACTTGTTAAAATTACGATCTATTAATAACATAGTAATTGCACCTGCGATTAAAGGCAGTAAATTAATAATAAAAATACGCCTCTTGACCAAACAAAAAGTTTTAATACTCGAAACTGTCTCCCGCCACTGGCTTCGAGAGGGTTCACCCTGGATGTGGACGAATAGGGGTCAACGCGTGGGCCACAGCCCCTACTTGCGATATTCCAAAGTGGATAACCCAAAAGCGCAAAATGTGATAGCCCACAAGAGCTAATTTTCTATAGCCCAAAAGGGCAAAAGGGTAATGATTAGTTGGAAATAAGTTTCGATACATCGAATGTAGCGCAAATCAAAGGAACCAAACTCTGAGTAGAGATGAGAAGAACGTACCTCTGTTCGCGTATCGGTAATATTACCCTCAAAAAGATCGGCGAATAATTGTTGAGCTGTGAGGTTTAGGTATCTGACGATAAGTTCGCAGTCTCTACCTTTCATGTTTTACGAAGAAATATATAGGAACTTCCCCCCCCCACCCATTTTTGTAATGTTATATTCGTATTTCGAAGCCAATGTGCAAGCTTTATGGATATTTAAAACTCTAGAAAAAGTTCGCGCCAGTTCACTGGAATTTCTAAATTTGTAAACTTTACAATCGATATTTTTAACGCGATAATTTTGCGATACGTTCCGTAATTGCGATAAATCGATCGATATATTTACTAAAAGATAATCCCCTAAATCGACAGTCCATAAGCAAAAAGGATTTGCGCTTATAATCTGTCGATTTAGGAGATTTGCGCTCATTGACTGCACCGAACGTGTAGGGATGAGAGGTGCGGGCAAAAGAGTGCCCCCTCAAACCAAAAATTTTTCGCCTTAAACATTTGGACGATTTTGAATTAAAAGAAAGAAGGAATATTTCCATCGTGATCGGGGCATCAATATCCATAAAAATACATGAACGACAGGGCTTACATCTATTCGTCATAGTAACACCAAGGTAAGTGATTTTAATTTAATAATTTCCCTTCTTTCACGTATGTATAGTTTGATTAAGATTTACATCATTTATTGATTATCACGTAATAGTTCTCATTCCATGTTTCTTCATATCTTTTTCATTCCTTTCTAGTAAAGGAATCCAAGATCCTGCCCTGCGGCGGCGATTTGATCGCGCCTCCACACTGGGAGAAAACACATTGGATCTAGAGTCCAGACTCTTAAAAACATCGACAAGAAAAAGTACTCTTGATTCAATCAGAATCTAGCTTAAATCAAGAACCAAGCCTCTTAATTTAAGCGGATTTCGTTTTGATTCAAGCAAAAATCCGATAGAATCAAGAGTAATGTTCTTGTAATGTTTCCAAGAGTGTGGACTCTAGATCCAATGTGTGTTTTTTTTGTTTGTTTTTTTTTTTTTCCAGTGCAGGCGTTGGGCTGCGGAGCGGCTAGGGGTCGCAGCCCCCTAGATTCAATACACGATTATTATGGTCAAGCGTATGAGCTCCACCCCTTTGCATTCTCCTCTTTTCTATGCTCGCGTAAAAAAAAAAGTTTTCTTTCAATTTTGCCTCAGTAATTATATCGTTTTGCGTGACCCTTCAGCAATTTCTTTCCGAACGAAGGTAATCTCGTTCAATATATGTGAGAGATTGCATCCGCGCTCTTCTTCAAGATATCATGGTTAATTTTTCAATCGAGGGCGTGGTGCTGTTCTTACCACACCCTTTCAGTTGACCTGTATTTGCGCTTCACTCACCAATTTACCGTAATTCCATTTAATTTAAGTAAATTGTATGATTTGGCCTTGACCAATGAAATTCACAGTTCCTACTCTTGGCTTAATTAATTTATGTGTGGATTGCTACTATATCCCGCTCGCTATTGTTTCGAACCAGAGAGCCTCAAATTGTTTAGCTCGTAGCAATCGTAGAATATTGGTCTTAAATCCTCCTATGAGAAATCTCAGTTAGAACAAACCTCAAATGAGAGTGTATTATTTCTTACGAACCAACATTTTACTCACTTTTAAATTCTCGTTACGCATGAATCATAGAAAATTAGGAAGAAGGTCTGAATGTAATCTGGAAACAACCCAACACCCGGGTAAAAATTGGCAGTAGAATCTCTGTTCCAAAATACCATAGACCTACAGCCGGCTGTAAGATTTCCAATAGCTTCTATAGCCGGCAACACAATTTCTTATAGCCTTTTATAGCCGATGGCGATTAAGCAACAGCCTGGCGACAAAGTGTATGCTAAACCTTACTAATTACGGATGCTAGGACTTGGTGAGTTTTTGGACTACCGCTCTCTATTTGGGCCGCAGTATTTTAATTTAATTTGCGAGGAAACCTCCGTACTTTTGAAGGATACCTGCCATTCCTAATATGTTGGAGCGCCTTCAATTTCGTATGATACTGTGCAATACCTCTGGTGTGAAATAGTTGCTTCAAGCGCCGCGGCGGGCGGGCAGCCAGCGCTGAACGCGCATTGGCGCCTACAAACCTAACGGGGATACTTCACGCATTGCGCAATGCGTGAAGTATCCCTGTTAGGTTTGTAGGCGCCAGTGCGCCGCCGCTCCGCTTTGTGTTAGGCTCCAATATTTAATCTCGCGGAGTCAGCGTTTTTCAACTCATGACTTTGAAATGTTTGCACATTCTGCATGGATTATTCTCATTTTAATTGATGAAAAAAAATTTGTAGTAAAGGAAAATATAATGTGCGTTTTGTAAATATTAAGGTGATTCCGTACAAACTTAAGGATTTACAAAGCACAAGAATTTCTACACAATTTCTTATAGCCTTTTATAGCCGATGGCGAAAAAGCATCAGCCAGGCGATAAAGTGTAAAGCCCGGCGATAGGAACTATAGCCCGGCTGTATAATTTTTTATCGCTTCGTGTAGCCCGGCCATATGATTTTTTCCACTTTCTACAGCCAGCTATACGATTTTCTATCGCCCTCTTCAGTCGGCTATAAGAACTCATATGGTATTTTGAAACGCAGCTCCTATCGCCAAATTTTACCAGGGCACTGCTGTTTAGGACATTGTGAATGATATAAAAACGAACTGAAAGCCAATTACTTGTGTGTATTCAACATGGATTTCCAAATCGAAAATACGTGAAACAATAAAATAGAGTCCGTAAAAATTTGATATTTTGCACTAGAAAAAAAGTCGCTTGGATCTAGAGTCCAGACTCCTCAAAACATTGACAAGAAAAAATACTCTTGATTCAATCGGATTTTTGCTTAAATCGAGAACCAACCATCTTAATTTAAGCAAATTTCCCTTTGATTCAAGCAAAAATCTGATTAAATCAAGAGTATTTTTTCTTCTCAATGTTTTTAAGAGTCTGGCAGGATCGAAGCGACTTTTTTTTCCAGTGGGCAAAAAAATTGACACCTGACAACAGCGCTGACGGAAAGCAACGCTCTTGGAAAAGACGATTGAAAAAGTCTTTCATGAGATCCCGCCAATAAAAATACATTTTATGGAGGTTGAGAGTTGGGGTATACTCACGCGGGATGATTCACTCTCGTGTTTTCCCCACATCTAGCTTTTCTGCTTCAGCGGTGAGGTGCTTGACTGCGAAATCCAACTGCTGACCCGAGGCACGGGCTCTAATCCAGGCTCGGACGGTGCGGTTTACGGTAAGCATAATTGAATCATACCGAGCCTTCATCAATAATTGTTGTTCATCCACGACGCCGACTTCATCAATAATTGGTGCTCATCGACCAACTTCCGCTCCAAACCGTCATGGTATGTACCACCAGTCTTGCCTCGAGCGCGCAGGTTCGCTATTCTCGTATTCTCGATAGTCTTCGAAATTTTCATCTGGGATGCACTTTTTATTTGCGAGTGGAACTTATAGCCTGGCCACACGTTCGAAGTGAAGGTCTAGAGCGAATTTTCGCGTCTATCCGATCGATTCGTCTTGAATCCTGTTGAATCCGATGTGACTGATGTCATCAGTGCTATGATGCAACACTCATCGTAGATCCGTCGCCGTGAAAAGACGACGGAGTGATCGATCCAACGGAAACGAGCGGGAAATAATGTAAACATGACCTAAATGAGGTTAGGTGATAAGACTGAATGGTTTTTTCTTCAAATATACGTTCTCTTTTATGTTCCAATGAATAATGGAATTTTATGGCGAACAAGTCTGTAGGAAGAATATGCTTTGAAGGAGATGGGCAGTGTGAATAATTCAGTTCATCTAAACGAGCCCTATCTCCTGATTTTAACAATTTCCATAGCAATGAAAACCACTACCTCCAATTTAAATACAAGGGAACGGCATGGAGATGAGCTTCAAGGAATGGGTTCAGCTTTTTCACCCGTTTATAATTTGTCTCTTTATTTTAATTCGGAAGAAGAATGAAAATTACTTACCAGCATTTTTTTCCATGGTCCATTCAATCTTGCGGTAACTTACGGTTAAAACGTGAAATGGATAACGATAACGATCATGAAAACTCTAGAATATTTTGAAATTCCGATGAAGGATGAGTTATGAGCAAAACAATGGCATCGGATTCGAGCAAACCCCCAGTGTTCTGCGGGGTTCAGTCTGGATCCCAACGATGATCCCGGTGAGCACCAACCATCTGTTTGGTGAGCCCCGAAAACGCGGATCGGGCTCACGAGAAAATACGAATTCACCGGATCGGATTCACGCGCTCTACCCGATCCGCCGCGAAAATTCGCTTCTCAAGTGGTGGCTGTTTACAGTCGAGTGTTGCGCATCGATGCCAAAAAGGAGAGCGGCCCGCTCGCTTTTGAAGGTAATCGATGGCAACACTAGACTATATAGCCACCTTCACTTCGAACGTATTGCCAGGCCTTAAAAAGTGATTGAACCGGAAATCTTGCTTTGCAAAACTTACCATTTCCCTTCTTCGATTTCAGCAAAAACTGTAATGGCAACTAGGAGGCGCTGCTCCCTGGCCGCTACGCGGCCCAACCCCCGAGACGCTACGCGCCCTAAATGGTCATTTTGCGGCCAACGTAACGTCGGAATCACCTGGCGGTTAATGAGCAAATAATTTTAATTGAATAACAAAACGATGTTTCAAAGAAAAATTTCCCGCCGAACAATATTCTTAATGATTTCCTCCTTACTCTGAATTTTGATTCATTTTTTGGAAGTCGACCATAACAGGGCCAAATATAGCTTTCCATGACTGAGCACAGGCCTCTGAAAGTGAAGACCCACTATTTAAACTTTGACCTTTGAACTCCCCTTCCTCACTCCTCTTCATCGATCGTCTTAGTCCCCTTCCTCACCCCGCCGAACGAGCGTCTTAAAAATGATTTATAAGGATCGAGAGGATTTTTGCAAAAACTGAATTTTTAGAATACACGATATGCGTTTTAGTCGCTACAGCCACCACCGCGGTGGTTACTTCAGCAACTCAGCCCTCTGGGTGTGCAATCACTTACAATGGGCTCCTATAGGCAAGGTATGAATTAAATCACAACGTTACACGTTTATCACGATATCACAAGGAAAACGAATCACACGAAGGAAATTCTGAAAATCAACCTCTAAACCATATATAGGTGTTACAATGAACATGGGTCAAATGGCAAAAATACCGGTAATCCAGATTTGCACGAAAGGTCTAAGAAAATGTTCAAGGATTGTGCGAAAAAAGCACAAGGATCGCGCGATTAGAAACCTTAACATCTGCTACAGGAATGCGCAAATTTTAACATGAAGTTAATTTATAAGGTAGAAGTTTGGCAAAGCAAGAAACAACTGGAAAATAAACGCATTATTATGTTACGCTAGTTCAGGTTAGTTTGTTGACAAATCATCAATGTCCTACCCTCTGCAGATGATAAATGTAGTGATATGATTGAATAATGATCGAGGATATAAAGAACTTACCTAACTTTCCTCAGAAAAAAATATTTAATCGGGAAAAACGAGGCAACATTGGAATGCTTATGCGGCGTCAAAATACAACATGGGCCTTTTAAGTTCTATTATTCGATGCAGCGATTATTGCAACGGGAGTTCGAACAGTCGCGCCATACAGTGCAGCCGGTGTTAAACGTATATTAGCGCCTGCAAGACTAAAGGAATACCTCACGCTTTGCGCCAAAGAGTGCGGTCGGCGCACAGCCCATATCAGCGCCTACAGGACTGCATGAATACTTCTCGCATTGCACCAAACGCAGTGCAGTCGGGCAGTTGGGCTGAAACGCATATTAGCGCCTACAAAAATGTATGCAATGGATGCATGTGTTGCAAGTTTTAGTACAAGTAAATGTAGTTAATTTCTTAACGCAATCACCTACATTACATACGGGCGTATATATATTTTTAAATTTACCAAGGAAGGAAATAGACAGCAGTTTTTCGTGAGACAAGAGAGTGGATTTTGAAGTTGAAGTTTACTAATTTAATATGACAATACACAAAAAAAACAGTGTTTAGATTCTCGAGTATAACGGTAACTAAGGGGCTTGGAGGAAAAGGCGCATAAGTGCAGTTTTTGATATTTTTTGAAATACTTGTTCGAAGTTTTGAAATTACATGGATCCTTATGCCGGAAAGAAAGTTCAAACTGACTTTTTGACGCTTAAAAATTGGAATTTGGGAGCGAATTTTTCACAGAATTTGCCTCAAGACTAGTTTTACACGAAATCATTGATATTTCGATTTTTTCAAAAACTGCACTTATGCGCCTTGTCCACCAAGTCCTTCAAGTAAGAGCCTTAACAACGCAACTAACAATTTTGGAAGAAACGAGTCACTTGAATTCTCGACATGATTTGAAAGGGCGATCTATCTGTTTTAAAGAAGTTGGTCATGAAATCTAAAACCACGATACGGGGGTTTTGAATTGTTGGAGTACATTGCAAGCAAAGGAGCTGTTGCACTGATTTCCGCTGATTACTCGATTCATGCAGTGAAAATCTAGTAACGGTGTTTTGGTTTGGAGATCTAGTAACCAGTGCTAGATTGCTCTTGGTCTTTATCATGAATCTGATTGGGTTTACCAGCCACTTAGTGAACATTACCAGCAGTCCAGTGCTGGCAACTTCGGAATCATGCACAATCACGAATCCAGTAGCCACCAGCATTCTATTTTTCCGTGTACCCTCAGTGACCTACAAGCTATTAAGACGGGACGATTAAGAGGACAACAATCGAACTTGCATTCTTCTGCCAACTGGGACCCGAATAGTTTAAAGTTTTCTTCCTGTTCACGTTCACCCTCAACTGTCAAAGCAAACGGCAGTGAATTTGCATACAAATTTTAATTTTTCGACGGTGTAATTACCACCACAGATGAGCCTAGAGCGTGCGCATAGACCGCGCAAAGCGTAATCGCGTGACTCGGCTATCCGCGACCCTAAGTCCGACACTAAGCTTGATGACTAGTTATGTTGCGCCCTAGAAAGGGGGCTCTCGTGCTTTTTCTCACTCGCCGCGGCCACAACTTTAGCACGCATCTTCGGCTTTTTCACCGTCTACCCTCTCCTTTTTAAGTTCTATTTCCTATCTCTTGCCTTGTGTCCTATTCTCGTGTCTCGTTGTTTACTACGGCTGCACGTGCTTCTGTGAGTGATTTATACAAAGTGAATATCTTTTGTTTCGTCATTTCCTTGCACATCTAAGAGGATGGCAAAAAATGTAAACATTTGAGTGACCTGGAGACTCCTAGCGCTAAAAATTTGGTACGTATATATACTTTCCAACGATTATCTGTAGTAAAAAAACTATACTCACATACTTTTATCCTCGTTTAATTTAGTACTTAGAGACTGCGCAGTGAATTTTTTTATGGTAGGTATGCATTCGGATCTATGATAGGTTATACCATAATAAAGAAAATTGACTTGGTTGAAACAATGTTTGAGCAGAGCTTACGAGGCAAAATACTCGGTAAACTGTCTTTTTTCATGTATGTATTTTCAACCAAAAAGTGGGAGAAACTATGAAAAAAAAATTAATTTTATTCTTAAAATTTGATAATCGCAGAAAAGTTAGGGAAATAGTTTCGATTTTTGCCTATTGAAGCTAATGAGGGTGGTTGAGGTTCAGCAAAGTTTTCTGTCGGTCAAGCAACGTACTCAGCCCGTCCCGATCTAAAATGTCCTCAAATAGGTTGCTGAATCGTTGTTTTACTTTAACGTCCTTTTTTCTTTCATGTCTTTCAAATGTAGATGCATAGTAAAGATATAACATTGATCAGGAGCTTGGGGCTCGGATTACTGCAATCCAACTTCCACTAATATTTTCTCCGAGGATGATCCATTGCCATAGCCGGATTTTAATTTATGTACGGATAAGAAATATATCACGATAAGGGAAATTGTCTTTGTCACAGGAAAAGAGAGCACATATGAGCGTAATATAAAATTTCTTAAACTCGACAGTTATTTTGCTTGTCAATATAACAATTTTTTGAAGTGCCAAGGGGAAAAATTGCAAGTGTACTCTTTCGTCGTGACAAATATTATCATCATTATGACAAGAAACAGTGTTGTTGAGGTAATGAAATTTTATTGGGTGGGTTTTGTATGGGAGCATACGCCACTCAACTGTTTCAAGACAGTGAACTTTTTCAATGCAATGGTGATTTATTGTTTGCCGTATACCAGGAGAATATATATCAACATAAATCAAATGTTTTTTTCTCATAAGAAAAAAGAAGCGTGGCGGTTAACATTAAATGGGAAGCCCTCATAAGATTAAAACGAAAATAAGGTCCACTCTCCACTTACTCCTTCAATAGAACAGATCTACTGAGCTTCACTGTACCTAATTTGGGCCAGTTTTGGAGCAGTAGGAATGGGCGATGCTACTTAAACTATAGTTGATGTATTGAAATATACATCGCAATAAATGCACAACGAACATTTATAAGCTCATCGCGGATGACAATGCAGCTTTCTGTATTGGATAATGGAACAAGATATGCTGCCTCGTCCAAGATTCACGCAAAACTACAAAACATGTACGATACCTACCAACAGGTTCATAAAATCTTTTAATCGATTACAGGCTCAATCTAAGTGTAGCAGCGATATGAATGTGCCTTTTGGATAGGCAACTATTCGTGCTTTTTGATATGTTTGTTGCCTGTGCGGAAAAATTGAAGGCGGACCTCAGGTGGATAATTCAACAGGTCTACGCTTTATCTATTGGTTCTTTTCATGGAGCGAGGAAATGTGTTTTTATGTGTTAACTACTACCATAGTTAATTTGAAATACATTTAATGCCAAATTTTGCTGGCTAAGCTGCATAGAACATGGTAATTGATTAAAAATCAAAATATCAAATTTTTTACTCAATTGCCATGTTAATATGAAATGTCCTTATATCATCCAACAAATGGACGGAGTTAAACAGAAAGGAACCAAGCCACATCGGGATCAAACAGAGAAAAAGAGGTTTAAAGTTTGGCTCCTGCATAAGGCTCAATGTAAAAGATAAACTTCAAGTTCAATTTCTGCAAAATTTGCTCCAGCAAAAACTTTGAATTTTTGGCGAATAGATAGTGGAGAAGTGGTTGAGTTCAAAACCACTCATGACTCAATTTTTTCCAAAATGTGGGTTGGCTCCTTTCTGCTTAACTCAGTCCAAATGGGAGTAGTATACTAAAATATTCGGGAATAATCCCAAACACTTTTTTCCTTTGAACAACACTCTAAATCATTTTGAAACGGCGCTTACGTAACCGTCCGTTATGCCTTTGGTGCCTTCAATCAACGGATCAATGCGCTGAGCTCGTGCCGCACATCGCCGAACAAACCATCGATTTTTTTGGATCGGTCAGGTTCCCGGGCGCGGGTGGTGGGGCCGACAAAGAAAGTGACGGCTGTTGAGCGGAACCGCGCTTTCGCGCAATTGTAATCAGCGCCCGGAATCAGACATCAGTTGCTTCGTATTGAATAAGACTCGACAGACATGCAACATCTCACAAGTCCATACCGATCTCCCGGCATGCGATCGAGATTTTGATCCGTTTATCGTATTTTTGATTCCAAGTTGGCAAAACCCTAATCGGGAGAGGACCCGATCGGTAACCAGATTTAGGCAGAGGAATTTCACTTCAATCCTGCATTTCCGCAAAACCGTGCAGATACTTCAAACCAGAGTATCTCCTCTTGATGCATGATCACGGTGTCTTCATTTCCCAATCAATCAATGACGCATTGACGCGCACCGGGGTCTCTTCATCGGCGGAGGTTTCACCGCCTTGTCTCGGTCTGGTAATCAGCATTTTTGGATTGAGTGTTTCTCAAATGCTGAAATGCTGAATGTCAAAAGACAGAGGCGGATCCTGCAATTTGGCAACACCGGATTTTCTCCATTTAAACATATGCTAAATTATCGATTCTTGTCGGAGCACCCGGACCCTCCAAGAATTGATACATTTCCATAGGTTGAAATGGTGGAAAGACAATATTGCCAATTTGCTGGATCGGTCAATGACAAAGAAGTCGCAGCTTGAAGGTTCAATAAGGAATCGGTTACTTCACACGACCAGTGTGTAATTTAAAAATCAAAAATTAAAAAAAAATGTTACACAATATACGAGTTTCCCTGCCAGGGAGCTCTTCCCGCAAGAAATCGTTCATCACCCGCCCGCCGGGAGCGCCGCGGCGCAGCGTGCTGCCAGCGCAAAACGCGCACTGACGCCTACAAACCTAAAGGACTACTTCACGCTTTGCGCAATGCTTGAAGTATCCCCTTAGGTTTGTAGGCGTCAGTTCGTGTTTCGAGCCGGCAGCACGCTGCGCCGCGCCGCAGCGTGCTATAAACTTGCACACAATAGGTCATGCTGTTAAAATCTTTGCAAATTGACATCAAATTCGAAATTAGCGACTCAAATAACATCAGCCACGAAACTTTTGTGATCTTTCAGTCATTATTCGACTTATTTCTTCCTATTGATGAGTTTTGGACCATGGTGCGCCACAGTCGGCGGCTCATGAAATCCTCCCCCGTGTTCAATCGGCAAGTCGGAACCGATAAACGGGACTCGGTCAAAACAGGAATGCATCAGTTCAGTTCTTCCGTGTTAAGGAAGCCCTCGCCCTCGGACAATGCAAAATGTCTTATGATAAATCGTAAATTATCTGGTAAACTTGTGGATATTTTTCTTCCAATTTTTTAAAGGTCATAATCTTAAGTATTGGAAAATTTCAACAAGGAATACGGTCACATTTCCAAAAAATACGAACTTGCCGAAAGAGCGTGTTTAAGTCCGAATTTTCATCCGAAGTTTCTCCTTCGCTTGGCAGAGCTAGAAACTTTCTTACTTTCTCAGAGTAACTTAATGTTTCGGTTGATGTAACCAAAAACTTGGATGATCAGTCAAATCCTTTAGATTGATTTAACCGAAAGGAAATAAAATATCCAAAAACATGAGCATTCTGTGTAGAGGTGTGAGTTTCGTACCGCGGTTACAGATCTTATATGAAAACAAAATGAAAGTCGAAACTATATTTTCAGAATCAAAGACTCGAGTCATATGCATATTATTTGTAGTCAACAAGCAACAATTTCACATTGAAATACGATTTGTTTCAAGAAATATCAGTGAAAAGTGCGATGAGATAGCGATTTGTCCGGCGAAATACATCATTTCCATTATTTTACCGTCGGTTCGGCCCAATTGAAAGTCATTTCAGTTGTTTTGCTTTGAAAAGCGGCCTTGTCCACTGTCCAGGCTTTGGGCTCTAAAACTACGCAATGGGTCAGTTGCGTTGGTCGCAGTATTTTGTTTTGATGCTTAGAATTAAGCACAAGAATTTGTGAATCAGCTATAAGTAAGGCCTTGTCTCCACGGGACGTTTTCATGGGATTTGCCAGAGGAATAACCATTCCTCTGGCAGAATCGACTTGAAGATTGTCACTACTGAAGATCACGCTGTATTTCACACAGCGTGAAGGAATGGTAAATTCTACCAATCTCATTTTTGAGTGCAACTGACCCATTCATCATCACACAATCCACTCACGTGGTGCTTTTAAAATACGAAATGAAAAAGGCAAGTTTTAGTGACCCATTCGGTTGTTCATTAGCATTAACACATTCGGTTGTGCATTAACATTACTCTGTTTTTTCTTCTTTTTTTCTGTTCCAGAGCGAAGCCAGAGGGCAGGAGTCTCGGCCTGTTAAGCACTGCCGCCGCGTCGTCACCCGTTGTTAGCCACGCGCGTCTCAACGTCAGTTCGTACGGAGCAGACGTCAAGGAGCGTCCATCGGAGGCAGTGATGCTCCCGTCAGGACCACCGAACTCATACCCGCGGAAAGTCAGGAAGAAAACTCAAATCCCGTCGCAGATACTCCTAGGGCAAGACGCTCAATGGTCCCCATAGTACAATGTCCTCGTGAATAACCCGTAGTTTGGCCCTCCCTGTGATTTCGGAAAAATGAAGTTGGACCACCTCTCGATCCAAGTGCGGTATTTCCTATGCACCCATCGAGAAGAGTCCCTTTCAGTTATGTGATAAATTGAAAGCATCATGCACATTTTGAGGTGTGCTGACAACGTGCGTGTCCGCGATTGTTTTTTGAGTATTGTCGGCTCGAGAACAGTACAAATACATGTTGTGCGTTGATTTTATGACGTATACCCTTGTGCGAAAATTGTTTTTAAAATATCGGAAGTAACTACGACCGGAATAGTGATAACTTATTGGACAGACAAGTAAGTGATTAGAAAAAACCAAGCAAAGTTTATTTTTTTGAAATAAAAATATATATTTATATATTTTTTCAGTTTATAAAATTGTGAAAACTCTGCTAAGCTGAGTGTCCGCGTCTAAAGTTTAGCTTGGCATGACTTATCGTAAAATAAAGTGTCCGGTGGCTCTTTCATTTTGCCGGAGTTAACGAGGTATGTTTGGATCCAGATAAAGTGTTATGAGAACTATGATTCAAAGGTTACAATACGATGTTGTAACTAAAGTGTATTTCTTTCAAAATAGAGAAGTTTAACTTGCATTTTCCAATCGAAAATGTCCTTGCCGCAAGCTTGCCCCCGCCGGTATACCGACAACGGGCACCTCAGTTTGTCTTCCAGATGGTCACCTGCTGTAACGCGTACAAATGCCTTCACAGTTCTTCCACCTCTCTCGTCTCAAATTCCGAGACCGCCCGCAACCCCCAAGCCCTACCGTTGCACCACCCCCTCGAAAAAAGAAAAGTCAGCTTTTGTGATACTAACGGAGATTGCGCGTTCGAGAACCCCCTCACCACCAGGGGGTCGCGTCTCTCCTTTCCGCGGCAGGGGCTTCAAGGCCTCCTCGTCTTCGAGACATGCGTCCCCTTCTCCAGACCCCGGGAGCACGCGGAGAAAAGACCACTCCAGGCCTCGAATCGTTAAAAGGGTCGTTGGAAAATCCGCACCGTCCAGCCCAAGTAAATATTCAAGCATACCCGGACCAATTCCACGGAGAAGTTCGCTCTCACCAAACAGAGCAAAAATATCGATAAAACCAATAGAAAAAAGTGGGAATAACTTTTTAAAAGTGGAATCTATACTAGCAGACAAGGAAAAGATAGCAAGAAAACCGTCGTTGTCTTCGAAAAACGTAAAACTGAAGGAGGATATCAATTCAAAGACGCCTAAAGTGTACAAACCGATCCTAAAATCCCCCACAAGACTCGATAAGAAAGATGGCAATAACAATAAAATGATCGGTGTCGCGACCGAATCAAAAACTCCAGCGAATAAAAATGAAATAAGCAAAAACAAATTAAACCTCAGGGTCGGGAAAGAAAATGATACCGTGAAGCCTAGAAAGCGCACCAAAGTTGTGAACGCGAATCTCCCGCAACATCCCTTGAAAACCGTCAAGCGAGACTCTAACAACCCGACCGTCATTCCAAAACCCCCTCCGCCTGTAGAAGAACGAGCTCGGCCTAAGTCTAGGGTCAGCTCAAACCAAAGAAAGCGTAGCCCGTCCGTACCTCAAAAGAAAAACACGTCTTCCATTAATAACAAAAGCCCTAGTCACCTTAGTGGTAGAGGTAGTTCACCAATGAAACCGATAAGCAAACCCAATAACAGGAACAATTCGCCGTTAAAACCGAACAGTAAGCTACCTCCAGTAAACCCGATTAGTGAAAAAAAGGTCGCGGATCTTGAGAACAACAACGCGGGCAGTGGTTCCCCAAAACCCGAGAGTAAAAGCGATCAAAAAGTCAAAGATATCAGTAAATCCAACGCAGCGGTGACCAACGGTGCTCAAGACGAGAAGAACGGTCAAAACGCTAGAAACACTCGAAACGGTGACCAGCCTCAAAATGTGAAAAATGGCGGGAACGAGAGCCCAAAGAAGGAGACGGTGCGTAAGACGAACGGTGAGTTGACGAGGGTGGAGGTTGTCAACGAGAAGAAAGCCCAGAGCGAGTCGAAAAACACCGGGTCTCCCTCGAAATCGCGTCCGTCGAGTGGGAAAGAGGAGTCATCGACGAGGGTGGTGACTAACTCAGTAGCAGCGCCATCTGAGCCGAGCCATTCGCCGAAAAAGATGTCGACGATGAGCCCCAATAAGTCTTCCAAGCCGACAGCGAAGCAGATCAGCCAAGTGCAAAGCCAAGCCCAGAGCGGATCTTCTTCCGAGTCGGTCCGTTCGGGGAGCTCCCGCGACACGGTTCGGGCCGTCGCTCGTGTGAAAGGCACCGTTCTTCCGAACAGGTCTAAGGTTGGCAGCATCCACGGAAGTGTCAAGGGTGGACCTAATATGGAGGTCCTCAGCGCCAACACCCTCATGCGTCAAAGCAATAATTCCGGTCGTGCCGGGAGTCACACGGCTTGGCAAGAGCCGACCATCAGGTAAGCCCTTTTCCCTCCATTCTTAGCCTATCCTGCTGCCGTGATAGCCAAGAGAGCAGTAAGTGACAAATGTTCAAAATCGAGTTTCCTTCGAAATTCGTCTAATCTCTTTTAGATGAAATCTCTTAAATAGTTAAAGCAGCAAAATTCATCTTAATTGTATGAAGAAGAGGCAGATGAGATAGCCGTGAGTGCGCAAAAAATGACGTGGTTTCAGGCAAAACAGCCGTAAGTGACGTTATTCCTCAATGAAATGCAATGAAAGAAAAGTACAGTGCCGTTCTTTCAGTTACACACCAACCGCTGCTGACCGCATTACGTTTGACGCAATGCGTGAAGTATTCATGGAGTCTTGTAGGCGCTAATGTGTTTCATGCTGACCGGCGCGCCGAGGGCTTCTCCTTTCCATCTCAAGTCCTCGTCAGCATTGCTCTCTGCGCCGCTCCAAGCCAAATTGCGTGTTTGGTTTCTCTCTCAACTAGACTAATGAAAGGCGCTGTCTCTTGTAATCACCGAAAGACGAACAAATTAGAAATTACTTTACTTTAACTCTCAGGAAATGAGAGATTTTTTTCGCCTTTTCTCGTTTATAATTTTTTTTCTGAATCAGATTTTTCTCTTGATACCTACATTTGAAAAAATTACAACATTTGCCGCCATGGGCTGCGGCCCATGTGGCCACCCCCTAAATCCGGCCCTGGATAAACGTATCCCCATCATTTCTGAGAATTTTGAGAAACCTACTAAACGCGCTGCTTAAACTGCCGTGCTAAGGAAGAACGCCGTATGAACCCTCAGATGTCGCCACGTTTTAATTTACTGGGAAAATCGTGAATACTTTTCTTCAATTTTTCAGACAACGTTGTTAGCAATTTCGTCTAAAATGTCTGAAAATTTCAAGGAAAGATACGCATAATTGTTCTCAAAAATACATGTTTTATCCGGGGCAATTTGGCAACTCTTGAATGTTCATACGGCGTTTATCCTTAGCACGGAAGTATTGTGAAAGCACTTGAATTAGCCCTTAATGTAAATCCAGGGCCAATGCCGTCCTCCCTCTCCCTCTTTGCGGCTCGGCAAACTGTCGTTAGCTCCCTTCCATTTTTTTGGTTCCTTAATTCATTCAGGAACGAACTTAGCCCTCTGACGTAATGATAGTGAATTATGTTGAAAAAGCACATTATTCGAATCCGTGAAGAGAGGAACTACGCGGGAGCAGCTCGGATATTTCTGGGAAGGTATAAGAAATTAATGGTTCGTAAGATCTCGTTTTTAAAGGGAAAGTACGTGCGACTGCTTAAAGTAGAGGGTGGGTTGTTCCACTTTTATCTTGATCTTAGTTACGGCACGAGAACTGGGTCGATACATCTTTCGGCGGACGCCGCCGCGCCGCGCAGCCAGAGGCTTCGGGGTGGAGGGGACGATGGGGTGAGGAGTCGGAGAGGTGGCAAGGGTCATAGTTATGGTTATGGGGATCACTAAGTCCGTGCAATATTGGTTGACCATTATGACATCAAGGACTTTGCACGCAAACACCGCTTCGTCTAGTGAGGCAAAGCAAGAGCAACCACCTACTTTAACAGTTTAACCTCTTTCTTTATCCGTAAGAAGAATGATGATGGTAATTTGTTCTTACACATTGAGTGGCTGTAAATACTACTTCTGGCTCTCTCTGCCAAGTTTGGGCTGTCCAGCGGGCCGATTATTGAAATTAATAGACTAAGTTATAGACAAAGAAGACAAAAGGAATATGGAGGGATCCTATTGGTGGAAGCGAGTGGTTGCAATTGACAAAGGAATAGACTAACTAACGGCAACCCACCAGAGACCCCATAGTTAGTCCATCGTTTTCCCCTTAGTCTATAGGAACCACACATATTAACCAACAGAATTGCTCCATACTCTCTATGTCCTCTTTGTCTATCGCTTTGTCTATCAATTTCAACAATCAGCCCGTAGATACGAGTAATTTTGATATCAATGGTGATGAAAGAGACAATCCAGTGACTTTATGTGATTTCATGTATCTGCTGAAAGAGGGGTTGCTAAACTTTTGTCATGCGTTGATCTCAATCAAAAATCAAATTTTAATACCTCTTTTAGTGACACAAACACTCTTCTTCTGAAAAAGGAAAGGCTAGGAAAAGTTATTACCCACGTGACAGCGTCATTGTGTCAAACACCTCAAATCAAAATTCCCCAGTTGGTTGACAAAATCTGAGGGAATTTGATTTAATCTTAGCAGGATCTTTGTGATGCCTACACCTGCATTTTTGTTGATGATCCTACCATTTCTCCCTGCTTCGCAGCTATCTCTCTTGCCCTCACTGAGGCGCGTAAGCAAAAACCAATCATCGATTTCAGGCCTTTGGTATAGGACTTCTAAAGCCTTATTAGCCATTTTATTCATCCCAGAACAAAGCTGCAACAAACAGTATCAGCCCGAATTACATCCATTATTTAATTGAAATAATGACCCCTGAATTAGGAGCCAGTTTAGCAGCCATGGGCGAAACTGGGAATTTTTCATGGGAGGAGGGGGCTGAAGGGTACGTTGTGAAGGGGGTGGGAGGTCTGGGGGGCGCAAAAACACTCAATGAATGGGAGTCCGCCTAAGCGGGACTTTCCTGGCTCCAAAAGAGCGTTCGAAGAATTCTCCTAGCTTTATAGGGGAGTCCGCGGGGGCCTATTCTGGACATTTTTTAAACATTTTGTTGTCTCAGGAGCAATTTTGAGCTCTGTTCTCACCAAAAAAATTCATCCAATTCCATTATCCAAGATAAAAGACGTGTCATGCACTTACTTAGCAAAATCCCTCGCATTTCTTGGGAGGGCAGGGGCCATCCTTCCGCACCCCTATTTCTGCCCACGGCAGCGCGAGATGTTTTTTTTTTTTTTTTTTTTTTTTTTTTTTTTTTTTTTTTTTTTAAAGTTAACGCTGAAGTTACATCTTAAAATCAAATTAGTCCCCGGAAGCTCGACCAATTTTTGTTTTCTTATTATAGCTTAAATTGAAAGAGCCCACATCGTACTTCAATAGCCCTGAGGGAGACAATTCACTCTAGAGGGCAACCGCGAGAGGGAAATTTTCTTCAGTCACCATCAAAATTTTATCTGCTTGTAACTTGACTCATTTAAACTTCCAAAATTTCGCCTTTTCTCGGATTTAATTTCCTAAACTCATTTCCCTTTCAAACTTCAAAGGGTTGATTCATTCAAAAGCCAGCTGCATACATTGATTTATGAAACTGATATTTTCCCCCGTGCACGTAGACAAAATAATACCGATATAATCATCGGCTTTGTCATCCCTCCCAAAATATGAATTTATTCAGTTTCAGATCCATAAGCAAGTGCGTGTCTTTCGCTTTTGAAAGTGTGCATATCGTCAGCGTGGAAAAGCCGCAGCTAGATTCATTCTATAACTAAGTAAAAGGTTCAGCGGAATTCCGTGATTGAAAGTGGAAAAATGTGAGGGTTTAATAATCACCGAGTTGGAGGTGTACACGCTACGGTGGCCTTGAGTTATAGGTTCTTTTACGGAAATTCGTGTCGCTACTGGAATGGGGTTGAAAATATTTATGTATGCGGTGACTGCGCTACTACCAGTCGAAGACCGGACTTCACCTCCATCGCATCAGCTTTTGATTCTTCTCGGGTGTGACGTGATTATTTCTTCCATCAACGTCATTCAGACGGACAGTGCGCTCTTGTTAACGTGCTCCCCACCACAGAGCCCATTGGCCACCTCGAGCTTCGGGCATATTGTGAAAATTACGAATTGAGTTAGCTAGTTAGTTAGTTAATTTATCTATAGACATTTAGCATCTTAGGCAATTAACGTCTTTACAAAGAATATGAAAGATGGGTGCATATACAAAAATTCAGATTTTTAAATTAAGGGAGGGAAAAAGTTTCAGTAGTTTGGTTGTGACATTGGGTTCATCGCAGGTTACATTTTTCAACAAAAGAGCCTCCGTATACTGACTCGATCGTAACACACAAAATTTACTACCACTGTTTACACGGCTCAAAAGATGTGATCAGGAATGACAAAAATATGGCACAGTAGGTACGTCTGACACTGTTTAGCGGGGTTTGTCACCTCCTCATCACCTCATTCAGCTCTGATTGCCTCTTTACTTTTAAAGCGTGCCCGCTAAGCTTTCTTTAAATCGCTTTGCTTGAAGTAAAAAAGTAGCAAATAAATTCTCTCCAGTATTACTATATCATATAAAAGATGAGCTTCATCCTCTAAAAGTCTGTAACGGCTGTTCTAGTTATTGAATTTCTAATAATTTATGCCAACTAAGCTGTGAGACAGTTATATCAATCGAATTTTGCACGCTTGATAATGCATTCTGCCATCTTTTCCGAGGGTAAAACTCACCTAAATTTAGGAGTCTTTCATCTTTCATAAGCTGTTTTATTTGTCATCTATAACTAATGTCATTCCTAGTGACGTGGGAAATTAAGGTAAAAGCTTTGAAGGTTTTAAGATTTTTCGCCTCAACGCCCAGACTAGGAGTTTTTTCAACAATTAACAAACTGACTGTCCATTTCTTTACAAACTCTGGTTCATTTTAACGTAAAAACATCCACTTTTAGGTGGGAGAGTGAGAAATTCGCAGCAGACATGGCAACAGGGCATTCAAAGTTTGTATCTCTGCTTACTCTAAGGCTGGAATTATCGAATCGTTATTAAGTGACTATAATCAATGAGTGCCATTGCTAAGATGTTTATCGACCTATCGATATACGACCTATCGATCAACGTCATTCGATAACGATCCAACAATTGACCCGCGACAGAGGACATTGCATGATGAAGATAGAGACAGTATTGCTAGTGATGAGCTTATTGTCAGCCTCCTTTGCTAGCCCTTGGACCGCCACAGTGGTCTAAGCCATTCGACACTTCTATGATCTTTATCATTGAATATAGGTATAATTAGGCTTATCTATGATATTTTCGCCGTTTCCTGATGATGAGACAATGATAGAGTGCTTATATCAGAAGAGGATGTTCGTTGATGTGCTGCTTTTTGAATGAGTAAGCGAAAGATAAAGTTCGATATAGGTTCGAAGCTGTGCCGATTTTTGATAGGTTCATCAGTTTTAACCAAATTATAGGACCTTTAAGAATTAGGTAGTTAACGCGAGTCCAATCCAGAGGAATATTTTTTTCGGAAGAGGAATGAATAGAAGGAAAGATATGCATCAAAGTTTGCAAAGAACTTATTTCAGAAGTTGGAAATTAAACATCCTTATCGCATCTATAACTTTTGGAGTAGTTAACTTTGGTCCGGAAGTAGAAGCGGAGAGGCATCCAGGAAAGCCTAAAAATTGCTTATATACAAATCAGAAAACAGCACAGCTCCTCGTTAGTGGAAGGATTAAGGTGGCAACCGTCACCCAATGAAATAGATAGGTACTCTATTGATGATGATATGACGGGCGTAAGTGAATAAACCGCAGGTATGACAACTTTACACAGCCGTCAGATTTCTTCCGGCAAGAATCCGATGGAATTATTATGAAATGTATTACGAAGGATGGCTTTGAGTGTTTAATGGCCAGAAATTTTAGTGTTGATCTGCGGCTATGATAAGATGCCTATTCAAAGAAAGTCATGAATTGCATTGATCTAGAAAAGAGAGGGTTTGTTACGGTCGCATCTATATTTTATTCTTTATAAAAAAATATTGGCATAAAATTACAAAAGCCTATCGGTCAATTAGAGCATTTTTTTACTTAGGACCGAGAGAGCTTTATGAGAGCCAAAACTTGTAAAAACGTAAATGGAAACTGCATAACTTCCTGATGGTAAAAATATAAAAATGACCATACGCCCCCTGTGTTCGCAATCTACATATAGTTGGTGATGGTTGTTCTTGGCCGATGTAAATCTTAGCTCATCGGTGTATGGGTCAGCCTTACGTTGAAAGCTCTGCCGGAGTTTGTATGCACGATGCACGCTCCCATATAGTTTGGGTGAACACGTTATCACTATAGTCATTCACTCCCAGCCACGTGATGAATGACGTAATCCCAATGAGCCGTACTTGTGTTGAAAGGAACCATACAAAAATGAAAGAGAGAGAGAAAACCAAGGAGGACGTAATCTTTGATTTTAACCCACTTTTACATCGATCTTTTACAGTCAAACACGTCCAATTTTGAGCGTTTGGTTGCGAATACACCACGTTGCAGCACAGTAAAAGCACAAAATATAAAAGAAAATTAAAAAGCTTTGGAAATCATTAAATAAGACACGGAACCACCTTAATATTTCCAAAACACACGTCAAATTTTCCTTTAATACATATTTTTTTTCTTCATCAATTTAAATGAGACTAATCCGTGCAGAGAGTGCAAAAATTTCAAAATCATGAGTTGAAAAACGCTGACTCCACGAGTTGAAGTGTTTGAGCCTAGCACAGAGCGGAATGCGCACTGGCGCCTACAAACCTAACAGGATACTTCACGCGTTGTGCAATGCGTGAAGTATCCCTGTTAGGTTTGTAGGCGCCCAGGCGCGTGCCACGCTGGTCGCCCGCCGCGCTGCGGAGTGCTACGGCGTTTCAAGCAACTATTTCGCGACATAGGTGTTGCCCAGTATCATAAGCGCTTCAACGTATCAAGAATGACAAGCTTCCTTGTCATTTTGGACATTCATGTGAATTTTCCCTCGTGGAATTGACGCCAAAATTCTCAATTATATATTTGTTTCCGTTAGGCCAACCAAACAAACAGAAAAAGAGCAAACCCTCATTCTTCTAAGACATTATACATTTTATCCAAAAACGTCGTGAGCAAATGTTGTTTGTATTTAAATTTTGACCAATTAACTTCGGGTCTCAATAATTGGTATGTGGACCAAAACTCCCCTGCCGAAAAAACGCGTGCACTTTAACCACTGGAAAAAACAAGTGCTCGGACAAAAAATCGTTGACAAAAGGTCCTATAACCGCCCGAATAGTTGCACCCAGAAGTTAAATTGAGTGTTCGAGCGCATTTGAAATTATAAGTATGAGCGACTGGCTGATTTCTCTTGTTCCTTTTTGCTTTTTTTAAATTTATGCGTTTGCTTATTGTACCGATGAAGCAAAATATTACTGATTTTTATCGCGACATTGTCAATTTTCCGAATGATGCTTTGATCGTTTAAACATAAAACAACGTTGCCGTCCTCAATGTAAACAACACATATTTTGAAAATAAATCAAAAGCATTTTAGACGAATACCAGTTGTATAAGACAACCCAATCAAAGAAACTATACTAAACCTTAAAGCGTTGACTCGTTTAGGCCTAAAAGAGGTCATGATGTCAAGGCTGTGTTGAAAAGATCGATATTTTTTTCTTCTGTTTTTTATATTTCAAAGAGCCAAAATGTAGGGAAGGAAATCTCCTGGTCATAAAAATTTGCACGATTAGGATCGAAAGTGAGTATTTCTGATAATGTGGAAAGTTCAAAAATAAAATGTTTCGGTTTTTGGCCAAATTGAGTAGTTCAACCGTTAATGAAGCTATGAAACAAAAAAAAATACTTCTAAATGTATGTTTCTGCTCGCTTCGTGGGTAGAAAAACAAGTATTGCTAACTTTCTAAGACCGCAAAACGATGAAATCCTTCTCACGCAGAAAAACTTTGTGGGTGACCTACATTAGTCGCGTGACCCATATAGTCCAAACTGCTCCAACCTGACTCAACAGCGTTTAATTTGGGCATGTTCCTCTCTGCTCCTCTTTGCTGTGCATTTGGAAGGAGCCAGAGCATCAAATGATACCAGTTTGATAAAAAGTGAGGTATCAAAAAAATTGAAAATGGTCTATCGAGGGAACCAACCAAAACCGCCGCCAAGAAACGCGTAAAACGAAGGTCACTCATTTTGAGCTGGGGTTGTCTCGCAAGCCCGTTGGCTATGGCCGTTCCTTCGTGTGAAGTGAGGGAGAGAAATGATTGGCATAGTCCGAGGTAAGATAAGGATCAAATGAGGCTACACGCCAGGCTAGTGCGCGATCGATGACCGCCATTTGTTGGAACGCACAAAATCTTCCTTGGCGTTCTCTCGGCCGCGCCGCCCTCTTTCCTGCGGTAATTAAAGCTATCCACGCTTCGGCAAACCTCATCGCAGTGCGAAAGAGAAGGAGCCACTGCCGCACGGTATGGCGTGCAAAAGAAAAGGAAACATCACAGCCGAGTCGCCGACATTCCGTGGCCGATGCTTGCGGATTGCGAGGGGTTTTAAATTATTCCCCATCCACAATTTGTTCGGTCTCTCCGACCGTGCCTCGCCTCCTTATCCAAAGGTTCAATTTTTCTAAATCCATCTCTGCCGTTACAAGTAAGAAAGCCGTATGAATCATAAGGCGTTGTCAAATTGACCTTGACGAATTGCGAATTTTTGGGGGTATTTAAGAATATTTCCCCTTCAATTTTTCAGAGAGTTGTTTTCGTAAAGTGATCCAAAAATCCTGCAAATTTCTAGGAACAATATTCACAACTTTCACCAAAAATAAATATTTTCAAAGAAGAAATTTGGCAACATTTGAGTGCTTCTACGACGTTTTTACTTAGCACGGCAGATCTGTTATCAGGAGGTGGCAAAGCATAAATTCAAGTGGGAAACTCAGTCACGAGGCCTCATTGGCCATTATTCAGGGCCGGATTAAAGGGGTGGCCACATGGGCCGCGGCGCCCGCGGCCCATGGCGGCAAATCTAGGGGGCGGCAAATTTTGCAATTTTTTAAATGTAGGTATAAAAAAAATCGGATTTAGAAAAAAAAGTTACAAACGAGAAAAGGCTACAAAATCTCTCATTTCCTGAGAGCATAGTAATTTCACATTTTGGCAACACACAATTTGGCCTGGAACGACTTAGGGAGAAATGATGACGAGGACTTGAGATAAAAAGGAGAATCCCTCGGCGCGGCAATCGGCATGTAACACATATTAGCGCCTACAAGACTGCATGAATACTTCACGCATTGCATCAAACACAGTGTGGTCATTACGGTCAGCGTGAAACGGATAATGCCTACAAGACTGCGTGAATACTTCACTCATTGCGACAAACACGGTGCGGTCGGCGCGGCGGCGGAAGTTAAAATCATTAAACCAAATTTTGTGTTTGTTCTTTCATAATTTTTTCGTTCATTTCTTATGAATGGAAGGCCTTGTACATTAGAGATAGGTTTGCGAAACTTGACTTTCGCGCAAAGTTTCGTGACCTTTTGCTAGTAGTGTTGACAGGGCTTTCCCAAAAAATGTGTTCAACACGAATAAACGCGTCTTATGCACCCCTCCCCCGCTGGCACGTTCACTTGATGGTTTTTATTGATGTTTCAAAACGAATGAGAAGGGGGCGGTAAAATACAGGCGGCCCATGGGCGGCAAGTAAGAAAATCCGGCCCTGCCATTATTGTCTTGCTGTACGCGCAAAACCAGGCAAAATTCGTACTGAAGAGTAGATTTAAGACACTCTTGATGTAATCATCGTGATTTTCGTTCTATTATACTGCTAGAAAGTTGATATTCACATGGTTGTATATCTCTTACGTGCAACAGACCCATTAAACATTGAAATCATGTGATTGGGCACATAGTATGTGTGCATGTTATCTGCAAATTTTTATTTTAAGAAAATCACTATTAGTATCGGGCTATGTCCCTGTTACCTTTTATTTCAGTGATTAAAGTGATTCGACGGACGCCATTTTTTGTGTCAGGGCGACGTGCAATATATCGCATTGATTCGTTCAATAATTTCAGCCACTTGTCATTTTTTTTTTCGAATTTTGAGATCTCATCTCTGTTGTCATGAGGCTAAAGAATTCATGTACCCAAGTTGACAAAGAAATTCAACGTAATGAAGACAGGGTTTTTTTTAGAGGAAAAGTATCGCATTCAATACTGATATCAAACCTGCACTCGAATGCGACATTTTTCCTCCGAAAAACCGCTGCCTTTAATACGTTGAATTTCTCTGTCAAATTTGGTACATGAATTCTTTAGTCTCATGACAACAGAAGAAAAAATCGCAAAATCGCGCGATCTCAAAATTCGAAAAAAATGACAAGTAGCTGAAATTATGTAACGAACTGACGCAATATATCACACGTCGCTCTGACACAAAAAAATGGCAACCATCGAATCACCTTAATGGCCACTCGCGGCAGTGTCTTCGGATTTTGCCCATTTATTTTTAAACGATACTAGCTCAACTTCTTTGGCATGACTTATGTCGTTCCTCCGCAAGTGACTTCATTATGCCACAGTCTTCGGTTTTTAAATAGTTTATGTAAAACTATATATTTGCACTTTTTGTTTCAGACCCACAGAAGGACTCACTAGCTCCGCAACTACCTCAGCAAAGCCAACGGGATGCCTCGGAAACATTTGCAAGATCCTCAACTGCTGCAAGGGCTGTCAAAGGTGGCAAAAAGCTCCGAAAGCAGCAGGCACGTTGGAAAAGCCAAGCCTCTTCCAAAGACTTAATTGTTTCAAGTGGTGTCCGAGCATGAACCTTTCAAGCAAACTTAGTAGCATGTGTGGGAAGCTGAACTGCTGCCGCAAGCTGGAGCTGAAGTCTTGCTGCCAGGGAGGGAGGTTCTGTCGAGTTCCCCTGTCGAGTTGTTGCAGGCGACCCTCGACGACTGACGACATGAGTGACATGTCGGATGAGTCCCGAATCAAATGTGCCAATATGAAGAGCTGTTGGAGATTCATGTTCTGTCTCAACTTAGGCTGTTGTCAAAGGATTCGACAGATCTGTAGGTGCAAGAACTTGAATTGCTGTAAACCGGGCGGCTGTTGTGGCAGTATATCGCCCGAAGAGGAGGCTGCCCGGAAAAAGCGGAACTCGCGGGCAGCCTTCAAGAAGAGCCGCACTTCCAGCATTTTTTCTGTGAGTCATAACTGTTTCTTCTCCCAGAAATTTTTCGCTGGGCGATCCATTTCAAATATCCTAAATGGATCGCATTTAGCAAAAAGGAACCAGCTCAATTACCGCGTTGTAAACATTTTGCACCCTCATGATCAGCTAAAAAATCTCCCAGAATAGCGAAAAGTTTTGACTTCTCACCAAAAAATCGTTCATTTCAAAGGAAAAATATTGTGTATATTTTAATACCGTACATATATTAAGTCTTTGTAAAAGAAAAGGAGATGTTGCACGATTTTGAAAACGCTGTAATCATGCTTGTTCCCTTTTGCCAAATGCGACCCAAATACATAGACTCTAATAGCAGTGACGTCACCTGCATCGGGATTTTCCATTATATCAAATATGATCCAAACAACTACAATAACATACTCGCAATGGAATAAACCTATGAATATCCCGTTCTTGTGATAAAAGTGTCTATACTTGCGATTTGACATGATGGTGGACTCAAAAGCAGTCCGAAACGCATTTTAAAATAATGGACTTTGAAGAGAAGGACGCGAGCATTTTTAACATTATTTTATCCATCGATCCTGGTAAAAAGCTTGCTATCTTTGAGAGGTTGTGAAGAAATGGCGTCAAGGTCTATGTAGCGGAGGGGGGAGGGAGTAAAGGGGTGTCGGACACGTAACTGCCGATGGGAGCAGGCTGTGAAGTGAAGCCAAACCTGATGTCAGCAGTTCTAAAGTGAAGTGGAGCGTCAATATTTAAGATATTATACACTGGAAAAAAAAAAACACATTGGATCTAGAGTCTAGACTCTTGAAAACATTGACAAGAACAAGGACTCTTGATTCAATCAGATTTAAGCTTAATTCAAAAGGAAATCCGCTCAAATTAATAGGCTTGGTTCTTGATTTAAGCTTAAATCTGATTGAATCAAGAGTATTTTTTCTTGTCGATGTTTTTAAGAGTCTGGACTATAGATCCAATGTGTTTTTTTTCCTGTGGATGCAACATTGGAATGCTTATGCGGTGTCAAAATGCAATATGGGCTTTAATTTTTATTATTCGATGTCGCAATTATTGTAACGGGAGTTCGAATAGTCGCGCAAAACAGTGCAGCCGGCGTTAAACGTATGTTAGCGCCTGCAAGACTGAAGGAATACCTCACGCATTGCACCAAACAGTGCGGTCGGCGTACAGTTCATATCAGCGCCTACAGGACTGCATGAATACTTCTCGCATTGCGCCAAACGCAGTGCAGTCGGTCAGCTGACCTGAAACGCATATCAGCGTCTACAAGAATGTATAGGAATGCTGTTGGACTGCGAGTCATAATTTTAGAATTTTTGCTCAAGTATTCACCATAAGTTAAGGGGAAATATGTATTTCCAGTATGTATTCCAAATATGTATGTTCCAGTGAGCGAGCGGGAGGAATTCAGACATGTATTATAAATTCTGAAAAAAAAAGGTTCCTGAATAAGTGTTGATTTGTTGCAGGATATTCCAAAATTGGACCAAACTTTTGTAGAGTATAATTCTATCATGAAGGCGGCAATCCCGGTTCTTCCAGTGCCTGTCGCTTGGATGTGCCTTATATTGAATCTTTTTTTGCCAGGCGTCGGTAAGATGATGCGTTTCATATGTATATAAGATTCTTTATAGATTTGCAGTGTTTGAAGAACGTAAAACAAGCAATATCTTTCATACTTGCATAGAAGTGGGGGATGGGGATGTTGGCGGATAAAAAAATAGAAAGAGAGAGAGAGATAGAGTGTGTGTAGCGAGGAGGCACAGAAAGAGGGAAGGGGGAACAAGAGTGGACATCATTTACAATTAATCAAATGTTCTAGTTTTTGGTGAACTTTAGAAAAATTAAAATAAATCTTTCCACGACAGAAAGAAGGCCTTTTGGAAACCGCAGATCGAAAAAAAAAAAAAAAAAAGATTGATACCTTAGAATTGAAACGGATACTTTGTTTTAATCTAATCATGATGTTCTAGAATTGGATGACCATAAAGCTTCTGAGCGAAGATGTTCTTTAGTCGCTCAGGTTAGCCCAATCTTCAGAGTGTCCGTGACTTCATTAAAAAGTTCCGAATTCGAATCCTGGCAGTGATGTTGAATTTGCATGGCACTTGTCTGCAGAAACAAATTTTTGCTTGGCCATAATTTCTGAAAATATGTAATGACTACAAAATGAATGTGCCTCGGGTTCATAAATGGCCGTTAGTTCTAAAACGAAATAAAAACCATTAAACCAGAAGAAGAGAAATAAAATGGTTTTCCAACAAAACTGAAAAACCGAGAGCTGGACACAAAAAGTTCAAGTGACTAAATTCGATGATCATAATATGCTATAATTTTGCCTGTTAAGAAGGTATGATAAAAGTTGAAAAAAAATCAGGGGTTTTCTCGGGGTTTTCATCAACTCAAGCGTAGAGTAATTGATCTATAGTGATAAATCTTGACTTATTCTCCTATGTTTCTTATTTTTATTGACTTACTCTGTCATGGTCTGTTCTGAACAGGCACGTTTTGGAGTGGGGTAATGTGTTTGTGCCTTGGAAAACCACGATTTTCGGTGAATGATACGCCTTTTGCACGTATCGGATCCTTCTTCATCAACACCATGGTGGCTCTCGCTCAAATGTTTACAGTCCTATTTTGCCTCGTTGGTTGGGGTTGGGGTATTTGGTGGGGCACTATGATGCTTCGGCTAGCAAGTACGTTGATTGACTTTTTTTACACTTTTTTGTCCTACCCAGAAGTACCCAAATTGACGTATCGACCAAAAATTTTCTGTGCCTAAGTTTGCAAACATGTCGTCATTCTTTTCTATCAAATTGGATTTTGATCAATATTTCTTATTGATTTGTTTTTCACTGTGTATTAATTTTTATATTACTCAACGTACCTATCTAATGAATGTTCCTCTTTTCCGTTAAAAATTACTTAGTAAAAATATCTATCGATTTTTTTTTCGCTCTCTTTTTAAAAAGAGAGGAACAAACGGACATTTTAAGCTGCAGACTTAATTTTTTTAAAAATTCAAATAAATATCAAGGCACAGCGGCTTTTTGTGGCACTATTGACCCGGCAGATATCCATTTTTTTAATGGAATGAAATAAACCTTTAATTGGCCCTTATTTTGAAATTAAGAGTAAGATAAATGAAGATTTACTGTGTGAACCAAAAAGCTCCACTCCTCTGCAAAAAACCGCATTGAGTAATACGACTAATCATTTAAAAGAGAAATGCCCGAAATTTTTCTGCCAAAATTGGAGGGAACTATTTATTCTCTATTGTAAACAGGGCCCAATAAAATTGAAATTTTCAAAGTTTTGATATATCACAAGACAGAGAGCGACTGCCTTTGGATTCGCTAATGTTAGAATTCAATCACGTGACGTAACGAAATTGCTGAAGAAATATTATTACCACAACAGTAAGAAACCTAACTGTAACTATAGGGACAGCTGACTGTTTTTAAGTGCAAAAAGTGTCGAAAGTGTTCTCACAATGAATGCAGGACTAAAATTAGTGAAAATTTCAAGGACTTTTGGGCAACAAATAGTTCGTTTGCTTGAACAACGCTCCAATAGTTTTCTGCATGTTTGTCACTGCGATTTTCTCTAGCTTCAGAACTATAATGGCAAAGGAAGAGGAGAAAAAATATGTAATTACAACTTTGTTTGCTCAATAATATAACTAAAATTTTCTATAGTAATTTTTTCAATTATTTCGTTGCAGAAAAACATAGAAGAATAAAACTTGCAGAGGCAGGAGCCCCCCCAGAAAGTAGACCAGCTCCAGCTGTAGTGAATCAGAATCACATGGACCCAGAGCAAGGACAACCCTCACGGGCCTAGGCTCGTCAAACTGCGTAAATGATGTACAAGCTACCAAATTAACATAACAAAGCCAGTGCGCAGTGATTCGTTTCATTTACCTATGATAGTTCAAAGTATAACTCAACTTTGCCCGGCTACACGGAGCCCAAACACTACAGGTAAAATATCACCAACTACAGGCAGTAGTGCTTTGGGCTGATTGTTGAAATTGATAAAAAAAAAAAAGCAATAAACAGAGAAGATAAAGGGAGTATGGAGCGATCATATTGGTTGCAATGTGTGGTTCTTATAGTTTAAGGGAGAAAATGATGAACTAACTGAAGGCTCTCTCGTGGGTTGCCGTTATTACCTATCTCTTTTGTCCATTGCAATCACCCCTTCCCACAAATAGGTCCCTCCCATATCCTTTTTTTCTTCTTTGTCTATAGCTTTGTCTATCAATTTCAATAGTCGACCCAGCCCTACAGCTTTAGGGTCCAGCCCTACAGCTTTAGGGTCCAGCCCTACAGGCTATCCGTGAGGCTCATTCCTTCTGCCTGTATTTAACGCTATCTTACCTAAAGTGTTAGGGCTCAGCGCTAAGTTATTTTTTCCGTGTTGAAAAAAACCCTAGTAAAAATTGGCAGTAGAATCTATGTTCCAAAATACCATAGACCTACGGTTGGCTGTAAGATTTCCAATAGCTTCTATAGCCGGAAACACAATTTCTTATAGCCTTCTATAGCCGAAGGCGATTAAGCTACAGCCTGGCGATAAAGTGTATGCTAAACGTTACTAATTACGGATGCTAGGATTTAGTGAGTTTTTGGACTACCGCTCTCTTTTTGGGCCGCAGTATCTTGATTTAATTTGCGAGGAAAGCTCCGTTTTTTTGAAGGATGCCTGACATTCCTATGATGTTGGAGTGCCTTCAATTTCGTATGATATTGTGCAATACCTCTGGTGTGAAATAGTTGCTTCAAGCGCCGCGGTACGCTGCGGCGCGGCGCGGCGGGCGGGCTGCCAGCGCTGAACGCGCGTTGGCGCCTACAAACCTAACAGGGATACTTCACGCATTGCGCAATGCGTGAAGTATCCCTGTTAGGTTTGTAGGCGCCAGTGCGCCGGCGTCGCTCCGCTTTGTGTTAGGCTCTTATATTTAATCTCGCGGAGTCAGCGTTTTTCAACTCATGATCTTGAAATGTTTGCACACTCTGTATGGATTATTCTCATTTTAATTGATGAAAAAAAATATGTAGTAAAGGAAAATGTAATGTGCGTTTTGTAAATATTAAGGTGATTCCGTACAAACTTAAGGATTTACAAAGCACAAGAGTTTCTATTCAATTTCTTATAGCCTTTTACAGCCGATGGCGAAAAAGCAACAGCCAGGCGATAAAGTGTAAAGCCCGGCGATAGGAACTATAGCCCGGCTTTATAATTTTTTATCGCTTCGTGTAGCCCGGCCGTATGATTTTTTCCACTTTCTACAGCCAGCTATATGATTTTCTATCGCCCTCTTCAGTCGGCTATAAGAACTCCTATGGTATTTTGAAACGCAGCTCCTATCGCCAATTTTTACCAGGGAAAAACAAAAAAAACAGCCGATTACACCCGAAAATAGTCCAAAAGGTTAGGTTAGAAGTCATCCAAATACAATAAAAGCACCCTCGTTTAAGATACTCGAGATTAAATTTGGGTATGTTGTACCCAAGGGACATAGATAAATGAATAAAAAATTTAAATATAAATTTGCCCAAATCTATGATGAGTATATTAAACAAGGCAGAAATCCATTCTTTAACGCATTATTTACGCAGTCTAGATAGTTATTATCAAATTTTTGCACTTTTTCCTACATCGTTGGGCACCAGGTTTGTCAAGGAATTCAAACCTTACACTGAAAATTTCACAATTGTTTTCTATGTACGGGAAAATAAAATTTTTTCAAATTACACGTAGAAAAATCGATACCAATTTGCGAAATTTTTTGTATATTTAGGTCAGGTTATTTAACATCTATTTCTTTAAAATCCTGGTTGGCAACAGTTAAAAATTCAGTTGCAATGGACGCAAGGCATTTGAAAAGAATTGCTACAGACCACAAAAATGGTGTGTTAAAGAATGCGAATTTCAGAATTACAGATTTTCAGGTGCACTCATCGTTTATTTCCGTTCAGTCCTACCTATAAAGAATATATTCATTGACTGAATTTCTTGTTTCTAAAAAAACCCACTCGAAGTCCCAATTTTAGATAAGGTAAAAAGGTGATTACACCTTGCGTGTGCACCCGAATTTTTGCAATTATGAGGCTTATTCTTAAAATAAGTACACAGGGTGATCCTGACCACTCATCCACTATCGGTACCTCAAAAACGGTTCAAGATAAAGCCGCAACAAATATTTTTTTTACAACTTTCATTTATTTTCATGTATAGCTTTGAAGAAAAAAAAATCAACTTATTTTATGAGTATACCTACCCGGTAGAATCGTTGATTAAAAAAAAAAAAATTGAGGTGGAACCGATTGGGATTAGGTATGAAGTTTTTGTAGTCCTAGGGATATCAGCTGTTATCTAGGCTACATGCGCTGCTTTGTTTTATTCGTGTTTATGCCGTTGTAAAGGTGAGTCCATGATATATTTGCGCCGCGAATGTAAGGACATGATACCTGTTTCCTACGGGTCTGGACTAGTGACAAATCTTGAATACATTCAATTTTTGCTCTCTTTTAACGATTATAGTTTTTTATAAATTAATGTTACAGCATTTAATAAATTTTTTAAGGAGCAAAAAATTTCGGAATTTCAATTTTTATGCATTCATTTGTATGTTTCTTCATATTTTATTGAGTTTGCCTTTGAGGTTCCAAAATGTGAAACTAAAATTCAAATAAAAATATACTCTTGTTGTTGAATTCTGTTAGCTGCTATTTATAGCAATTGGAAGAGCTACTCCGCGTTAGAAAAATAAAAGATTTTTACTGAAGGTGTGCCGAAAAATTGAAAATATGTCGAAAACGGTAAAATTAGTCTCTAGTTTTTCCCCTAAAACTTCATATCTTGACGATAATCATTTTAAAAACACTCAATTTCAAAAAATTATTTTTCGGAAACCTAAAGAATCGTCATTTGAAATCTCCAGCTTGATCCTTTAAGCTTTCTTATTGCCACAAATGGGCAAGACGAATAGGAACAAACTGTAGAAAATGGCGAAAGTGGTTGTAACTTTTATGCAGCATAAAAGTCACTGTCAAACCATAAATAAGTCAACTTGTTTGGCATGAGTCATAAATTCGATATATTAAAAAAGGAAGAAAAAAGTCATAAAAATCTAGTTTGCAAGTTTGATTCGAAGTAAAACTAATCTTATGTATAGCACAGGTATACAATCTCACATAATTTCACAACCACAATATTTACACATGAAGCAAATACTGCACAAAATATACCTCTAGTCATGATGTATGCAGCTATAGTTAACTGAAACGATGAATGAAGGAGGTAAACAAGTTATAGAGAAAGAGGGGGAGAGGAGGAGGAGAATAAGGAGGAATAAAGGAACTGGAAGGAAGATGGTCGATCAAATAGATAGACAGGCAGGCAGGCAGGCAGGCAGGCAGGTAGACGGATAAAAACAAAAAATAAGAAATGAGAAAAGATAACAATATAAAAACTGACATAAAAAGTAATGAATCAACAAATACTTTGTCAAATTTTGCAAATAACTAGCCACTAAATTATCGGAGAATAAAAATACTGAGCAAAAAAGTTAATCACAACTTGATACTTATATGAAGTACCAAAGGATAAATACACTAAAGGAAAAAAAAAAAACAATGCCATGGACTTAACTCAAACAAGCACTCTTAAAGAGCTCAAATCTTAATCCATGATAAGGTACAGTTTACCTTACATTGAGAATTCACATTCAAAGAGGGTGGTACTTAGGTACCCAACTTATTTGTGTACGACAGCATTCGAATCGTTTGTTTACGGAAGCTGCAGGAGTTTTTAATCGTCGAAATAACTTTTGTGATTTTCTTTTATTTCATCCTGAACCTTTTCAATATCAAAGTCTATATGCATTCGAATATCTGTCACTGATGTTCCTTTCTTTCCTCTTAAGGCCTAAACGAAATTCTCCGAGAGAGCTGGGAAAGCGTTTGCTATACCTGACAAATCCCTTTCAAGGCAATGGAAGGAACAGTTTATATGTTTTCAGCGGCAAAATTCAAGCCTATAGAAAGTTTATTCTTTCAAAGTTCCATCAGATTTGAGATGGCCGAGCCATGGGAAACAGGGGAGTGTTTGTGCTTAAAAATGTTGGGTATAACTAGAGACCAAAAAAGGAGACACAAAAACTGTGTTCTTCGTGACTGTTCGGGGCTCTAAGCAAGAGAGGAACAAAATATATAAGGCTCTAAATCTCCAAATGCACAGGGAAATGGAAAAATGTTCGCGGGAAACACAGAGAGCAAACTTGTGAATCCTTCTAATGACATTACGCTACCAAACTTTACCGACGAGCCCAGGTATTCTTGTCGCAAGACTCTCATGAGTATAATAATCTCTTAAAAACATTGAAGTTTATCAAGAAAAATAAAAGGTCAAAATGACATCGATGACACTCAGATTTTTTTGTATTTGAATACCTCGATTTAAGGAATAGAAGATTAATCACGAGGCCAGTCCAGAAAGTATTATGGCTACTTTCATAACCTGTAAAAATGTCTTTTTTCCCTATGTTGTTAGATAGCTATACAGAAGTCAACGAACCTCTTGATACTCTCCGGACTGATTAGTCCGTCTCTAGAACCGTAATACATAAACAGAGAGTAGAATACATCTAAGGATCACGAGGAATAAAAATGAATAATCTAAGTTGACAAAATATTGAGAACAAAATAACAAGCACTTTACAAGTTTTGAAAGCTCCGGACATGACTTACTGCAAATTAGAATATGATGTAATGTATTTTCTTCTCATTAATAAAATTATCATAAATAATACTATACAAAACATTACAGCCGTCAAAGTCTAAAAAAAAAAAAAAAACATACGTGCGAATCAATAACGAGATACTTGCGTTTTTAAAGTTGAAAGAAGTATAAAATTTACGTGTAAAAGTGCCAACATTTGCTCGTTGCGATTGTTTTGTTAAATAAAACAGATTTACACTATTCTTTACTCAGCTTCTCAGTAAAATCGATATAGATACATGGTTTTCAGCTGTATGAGGATTGATGAGGATTTCAAAAAATATCTTTCATGCCCTATTATATTATAATTTTTTACACCACAAACATTTGTCTCCAAATTCTCATGTTCAATTTCAGTTTATGGATTTACATTACTGTATTGAAAGGAAGTAGTAAAGTGAAATGTGAAAATTGAAGGAAAAATAGATCAGACATAAATATTTTGTGGAGGAAGAGGAATTTTTAAAAAAGGAGATCCAATTCCTGCACTTAAATTAAAAAATAAAGTAAAGTTATGAGATCTTCCAAAGAAATGAACTTCTTAAGAACCTCGTTCTTGTCGATTAAAAGTTTCTGCGAGAGGTATCATTATGAAAAGGATGCTGAAATGACATTACACCTTTTTTCTTAAATCCGTGATCGTTTCTCGCTGAAGTCGGGTAAAACATTATCTTGTAAATAACTTTAAGGTAGAGGGTGAAAAAATCCAGGATAAGCGAGACCCCTGCTTTTCACCTTATGTGCAACTCTGAAAAGGTGAATCACTTGCAAAAGTGAAAATATGTCACCCACAGAGGAGTTCTTCATAATAAGGAGGCTAATAGTGCGTGGAAGCTTCATGAGGTCATTCTTCCCGATTGAACTTTCCTTTTGTCAAATTAAACATACAGCCTTTTTTGGATTTAAAAACGCGCTGCACATTTTAAACTGCATTGACGCTGAGTTTTGCACGGTTGAATCTGCCGATTCATTATCTTGAAACACTACTTATTCCGGCTTTGTTCGAAACATTTTTGTGAGTGGACAGTTATATTGCCAGTACGACCGACAAAGTCAACGAGAAAGGTTCTCCTCCCAAACCTTTCGAAAATTTGGCCCGTTTTTTTATTTATCATCAAAGAAGTCAATCTGAAATTTTAATAGCTCCTCCGGTTTTTTTAGTAAATCCCATCAATGGAGAGAAAAACAGTTACGAGTTCTATAGAGAGAGAAAAAAAAATAATGGCACTATCACATGCGAGGTGGGACATTTTTAAAGCAAACAATGCGAGATTCCACCCGGAAGCTCATGAAAAATCAACCTCTCTAACAATCTTTTGATATTTGGATGTGATTCTTGAACTGAGCTCTCTCGAATAAAATTGTTGAGCTTTTGCACGAACGGATTATTTTCTAGGATATAAAGTGTGACCTCCCGAGTGGTGGAATCTCACTGGGAGCCAAAAGTCGTTACAAAGTTATGCAAGTACGTGATACCTCGATTCTGCACGATGCATATTATACAATTTATATATATGTATATATATATTTAGAAAATAGTGACTCCTCACTAAAATTTTCTACACGTCCTTTCCCTGATCAACAGTTCAAAAAACTATTGCTGCAAACGGATAAAAAAGAATGTTAGTGAGCTTGATTTCTGATTAGATACAGCCATCAGGAAGTGCAGTAACCACTGATAAATTACTGACAGTACTTAAAGTGTAGCCTATGAACCCAATGCCTGATTATCACTGATACAAATCTACTACTGATTAATGAATTTACTGGGGATCATACACAGTCATTATCTAATAACCGCACTAACATTGTTTTTTATCTGTACGCACGTATGTACCTAAATGATTGAGGTATTATGAATATGTGTTGAAATGGTGATCAAAGAAAGAACTAATAAATAGAACAAATGTACAATCTACAATATAGGCAAAAGTCAGTACATAATTTACTACATGTTCAAGTAATACTTGAGTACAAATTTCATAACAACACTGTTTATCCTCAGTATGGAACAGTATGCATCACTAATACAGATTTGGTTCACAAAATTCTGTATCAATTTTTTTTTCAGATTTCGTGTAACTAGAACGTTCAGAATCACGTTTCAGGTCTATTGGGCTTATAGCCTACTTCTATTAAAATTTACGTAGGTACCTACTTTTTCTTTATTCACCTCAAATAATTGGTATCTCTTATTCATGTTTCTTCCTCGACAATATTGTATCGTTCCTCTTCATTTTTTAAATTTTTCACCCATCTACGTTTTATTTCTTGCTAATGAATATGCAATTTGAAATGCAAGACACCCAGTGAGACCTTTTTCTGGTGGGTATATCAAGACTGAGCGAGGTGTATTTGATTCTCTTAACTTCTCTATAAAGTTTTGATAAACCGATTGAAAGTCAGACCGGTAAATTATTCTTAGTCAAAAGGCGCAAATAGTTGTTATTTAAACCCTAGTCATAATTCTGAACATTCTTCGAAACTGCAAAACATGTATGAAAGAGTACACATATAGAAAACAACTAAAAAATCATACATATTCAGTTTCATTTTGGCACCTGTTGAACTAAGTGTTTATATATAATCTGCCAGCAAAAATAGGCAGCTCAATATGTAAATAAAACTAACACAAAACAGCGTGGAGGAGGCTGTAAGCAAGTTTTATTGTTTACAGCCTGTTCCAGGATGTTTCTGTGTCTATTTTACATATATGTACTGTTTCATTTCTACACGCTATAAGTATCATTTACATAGCTCATCTCCTTCGACTTGCGACTTCTTCCATAATTTTTTGGAGCATTGGCCCCGGGCTGCACGTTTTGGGATCACACTTCATGTGACCATCCGCACCGCATCTGTTGATCAAGAGAGTAAAAGGTATGAGTATTTATCAAAAAAAAAACTTAAGAGGATTATCCACAAAGGTTGGTTTCACATTACAGCTGCAAATATTAAAATGGCTTGGTTATCTCCAAAAAAGACATTGAATTTGTGCAGCAATTTTGAATTATCTTGTAGTTCGATAAAATCTTGTACAGAAAAATTTTAGGACATGTGTTTCACGCGAATTATCTTTTATCAACTGAATTATCATACAGGTTTGTTAAATCCAACACAAAAACTTGGAATGAATCATAGTGGGAAACTATGGAGGGACTACAACAGGTCCTGCAAACAAGCAATCAAAAAAAAATAAAAATAAAAAACAAGCTGACAGCACTCAATCCTTTTTAGATTGTAATAGTCGTCCAGCCATAATGAAAAATTGTAATATTTTTAATGTGTCAAAAAATAATTTTGTTAGGAAGTATACCACCTGACACATTCGCATGTTAGTAGATACTGTCGGTCTTCGTGGGATGGTTAACGTCGATTTCCCGTTTACATCTAAAAACGCTTTTATTTATTGAATCCGCAATTGGATTTCATGGCGCCTCAAGAATAGCGGAAAAATACCAAAGAGATTTTAAGGACTTAAACGAACGGTGAGAACGGTGGCAAAGAATACTGCTGAGAGTTATCATAAAATTTTACACAAATCAGTATCAGTCATACTGGTTTATCTGTTACAGCTATTGATGTACATCCTTAATCTAGATACCTCTAAACATGAATAATTGACTTGTGAAACGGATGATAAGAGAGAAAGAAGCCTGAGGAAAATTACAAAAATAAATGAAAATTTACTTACATGCACTGTCTGCAGGGACCCGATGCTTCTCTGATTATTTCTCCCACTTTATATGCGTGGTCTTGAAGGGAGCATCCAGATCTCACTAAGTTTTCTCCGTGTGGAGACAAACTGTGAAAATGTGGTGGTAAAGTGGTGGTAGTTGTTGAGGTGCTGGAAGAGTTAAATACTAGAGCTTTGGAAACGGGACATTCGTATCGCGGGCAGCAAAAACCTTGGATAGATTCTTGGCGGCATCCGAATATCGGTGGGGGACAGCTCTGTTGTAAGCAGATAATGTCGCTTCGGAAGCAAAAACAAAAATCACACGGATCATCTCTTGGGATTTGTTGTGCTGAAACGTACAATTTCCCCAGGTATTTACATGTTCCTGGTCCGAAGGAACCCTCTTCATCCTCCTCATATTCTGTATCGGTTGGAAATGATTCTTCCTCGCCAGGTCGATGAGAGGACTCTTCAGATTGAGGTGGCATTGGTTTTGGTGTCCAGGATGACTGTAAAATAGTATCGTGAGCAGTACTGCTTGATGCCGACGATATTGGGACAGGAGTGGAAACTTTATTTAATAAATCCGAGAGTTGAGCATCAATGTTCGATCCAAAGCCACTGATGGGTTTGTTTTGATCTTCTAAATGTCCTTGAATAATAGAAGTCAATAAATCAGCTTGACTAGGCATATGAACAGGTTTTTTTGTAGGAGTTTCAGAGAAGGTACCTTCTGGTATAATAGGATCAGATGGTTTGAGTGCTTCTTCCGTATTTCCTACTTGTCCTTGAGGAGAAACAGATTCTGACCCAATCAATGGGGTAGATTCTGTTGAAATTGATGGAAGGAAGTCAGAATCGTGGGGGAAGACACTACTTATATTTTTCTTTGAACCATGTTCAAATGAAATTTCTGTGACAACGGCAGGATTTTCAGAACTGTACCCTATGTTGTCTTGGTTGAAGGCACCAGTTTCAAATGATGCACTTGGATCAGAGGGATCAACAGAGGGAGACTGCGAATTAGATGAGAGTGGAGCTTCTGTTGGCTCCTCAGGAGAGTGTTGTATAATTAGAGAAGGCTCACTGGAGTGAGGCAATGATTGTTCCGTTTTATCTAAGTTTGCCTGATCATTTATGTTGTTTTGACTAGATATTACATTGATTTGCTCTTGATTAATTAGACTGTCTACCGGAATTTCTACGTTATTTGTCATCTCAGTTACTGTTTGAGAAAGAATTTCATCAGCAGGAGGTTTGATCTCTACATTATGTTCATCGTTTTCAGGAGTAATCTCCGAAAAGTGTACGGAATTGATAGAACTAGATTCAACAGTTCCTAAAAATTGTGCTTCGGCACCTTCTTGCGATGTAGAAGGAATACTATCCTGACTTGGAGCTTTTTCGGTTGATTGCGAAATATTTTCATCAACGTTTATTCCAAGCGTCTCTGAACTAATGAGTGTTCCGTGGGTCACGGGATCACTCTCAGTCAAATAGGGTTTAATTTCTTCATTTGTAGGAGATGACGGCATACCATCAGCTACAATTGGTGTTTCAGAAGAATTTTCAGAATTTTTGTCGACGGTTTGCAAAACTTCACCCTGTTGCATAGACGGAACATCATTGATCGTTTGGGATGGTGCTTCCGTAGAATCTGAGGCGTCATTTGCATTAGACGGCGTTACATTTTCTTGTGGCTCTACTGAATCTGCTGATGACTCTTGAGGTGGTGAAATTGCCTCTTGTATTTTGTCCGACTCGACAACTCCTATGTTTGTTGTCTGATCATACAACTCTTGTGCGTTTTCATTAATAGGCTGTGCGGAATTTGGCGAGGCTCCATTATTTGTTTCAATTTCATCCGTGACTCCCGATGGCATATCTTCAACTACTGGCATGACAGTGGTCCTTTGATCATTTATTGGTGCATCTGTAGATTGCGATTGTGAAATCACTTCATCGTTAGATTCTTGATGTAAAATTTCTGGTTTCGACGAATGACTCATTTCAGGTGCAGCCGTGGGTTCGTGCAAAGTTGCCACCGATTCACCTTCAATGACTTCTTCGTCTTTCACTGGGACCGGCTTGCCACTGGCACCAGCCACATTTTCACCGGGCACGCCTAAAGGAGCAACAGTAGATTCTGTTTCTGAACCAATATCATAGGAATCTGACTCAACCGATGGTTTGTTTGGCTCCTCAGTTGATGGTTGTGAATATGGTTGGTCAATCCCTGAACTTGTGTCATGGGCCACATTTTCCTCATTTATTCCGCTTGTGATAGGATTACTTGACTCTGAGTGTAACTGTGTATCAAGCAAAGGTTTTGAGGGGTAAGAGGGAACATCATCACCCGCAATCACAGCTTCATTTATCATCGGTGGATGTTGTTCGTTAATTTCATGTTGGTCTGAAGAGTTAGTTTCTGAAGGTGTTTTTTTATCCGAAGTTTCATTGTTTCCATCGGAAAGCAAGTGATCTTGAGAACTTTCAGGTGACAGAGTTTGAGTTACGGTTGTTTGGCTGTCAGATGAGTCAGCATTCGGCGAGGAGTGGATCTCGTTATTTTCTTGTGCATTTGATTGTGAAACTGGATTTGCTCCGGAAATGCTATTTTCACTTCCTTGGAAATTTGATGGTATATAAATTGACGAGTCACTTTCTGGTTTTAACACATTTTCTTTATCATCGTGGAAAATGATTTCACTCATTGGTGATGCTTGAGTTGAGCCTTCGTGGTTAACATCATGTGAAGAGGCTGCTTGTTGTAAGGAAGGAACAGAAGTTTGGTTTGGATCGGCTTGGGTTGCCTCAGAATCATACGCAAGTTCAGATTGGTCCTGAGCAACTACAACGTTAGACTGATCATGAGGTTGATTTGTTGTATAGACTGCTTCGGTCGCAGTCTCCGCAGGAATTTTAGATCCAAGATCTGAAATATGAGATGGACTTTCGACATACTCTGTATGTGATTCAACATCATCCTGATGGATTGGAAGAAGAATAGCTTCAGGAGGAACAGCTGAATGACTTGGTGCAGTCTCAACGCTGACGGAGGGCTGAGAATCGGCTTGTCCCGTTGGGGGAATCAGATTGCCATTTTCGGCATTTTCACCACCAGAAGTGTTCACAGTTTCGTCTGTTAAAGCACCCACTTGTTGTTCAGGTATATACACATCTCCAGACTCCAACTCTGTCACTACTTCAGTTTGAGTCTCAGCAGCTTCTGTTGTACCTGTTGGCTTCTGGTCATTGGTTTGAACGTCTTTGGTTGGCGTATTTGGGACTTGCGCAATATCTTGTTCGGGTAGATGTGCTGATTCAGAAATTTCAGTGAGAAGGATACTTGACTGCGTCGTTACAGATTCACTGGGTGACTGCGTGTCATAAGAGGGTTGTTGATTATTATCTACGTTCACTGACTCCGGTTCCTTTTCAGAGTTAGATGAGGTATCAGAGTAGTCATGGATAACTTCTGGAGTGGCAAATGAAGAAGCTACATTCTCTTCAACATGTGACGTGACCTCGGCTTGGTTACCAGTTGAGATTGGTTCATCCTCTTTAAACGGTTTTTCTGTGGCATCGGAGGATTCCAAAACTTCCTCCGTTATTACATTTCCAACATTCGCAACTGTGGTTTCCTGAAGATGGACCGTCTCTTCTGCATCGTTTTGTGAAGTTTGCATTGCATCTGAACCTGCTTGGACTGAAGATACTTCCTCAATTGGAGGATCTGGGAACGGGGATTCATATTGAACTTCACCACTTGGAGGCGAAGTTTCATCTTGTGTGCTGTTTATTACCGTAATTACTTCAGCATCGTGGGGTTGATTTTGTCCAATATCTGATGAACCTGAAACATCAGCTGCTTGAGAAGCAGGCTGAACAGTTGTTTCGATGTACTCAAAATATGTTGTCTGGTCGTACTCTGGATTTTTAATTGTAAAATCTGAAGCGACCTGGCCTCCAGGCGTATGCACAGATGGTATAATATCAGAGCCTCCATGATCAGAACCTTCAATAGATGCCGAAGGATGTGATGGTCCAGATTCGTCAGTTAATGTAGGTACGTTTGAAGTGACTGTGTGGTTTGCAGCATCCAATGCAGGTTGAGAAGCAGATATAACTTGATTTTCGGCTTCAAGACTGGGACTATCTTGTTCAGCTGCTGTAAACAAAAAAAAAAATGATTTGATGAACATTTTATCGACGGATATGTGCAATTATTCTTGTAGTGCAAATATTTCCTCGAGAATGTTTGGGAAACTTAAACATTGTGAACTAATTACAAGGCATTCGTTTCTTTATTTTAGGGAAAATCTTTCTTTCTAAATCATTATGCGCAGTCACGCCTGGACCTCTACCAATTCAAGTAGAAGTCCACAAAGTAATATTTTTGACTCGAGAAAGACTCAAATTAAAGAAAAAAGTTAAAGGATAATAAATCTCAAAAAGTCTATTAAGCATACTAAAGTTTCAATCTTACATCAAAAATCGAAAACCATCGTAAAATGTCGCCAATTTATGCTTCAGAAATAAGCATTTTCTTGCTGAACTTCCAAAATCATGAATGTTATTTCCATTTAAATCTTCAGTCACATTCTTACGGCGAAATGATACAACTATTTGAACTCTCCGGAATGCGTGAGGTATCACGCCGAATTTGAAGGCGTTTTCAAAACAGCCAAGTTCCGTTATCGGAATAATCGTTTTGCATAGTTCATATTATTTTGTTTCCATTTCTAACCACTTGTTTAATTATAATCCTCCTATAAAAACCACCCATTTGCTAAATACAATTCTAGCTGAAGCGCACTTTAGCGCATTCACGATTGCAAACATTTTAACGGACATCGAAAAGGCCAGCGTGCATGAAGGCTATTTCAATTGTAATCTTCCGTCGCATTTCTAAGGCGCAATGATACAATTATTTGAACTCTCCGGAATGCGTGAGGTATCACGCCGCATTTGAAGGCGTTTTCAAATCAGCCAAGTTCCGATACCCGGATTATCGTTTTCATAGAGTACATAGAGTCGTAATGTAAATGGGAGAGCTGGCACCATATTCTGCTCGACGAGTTCCGAGCCCGGTGTGCGCCGAGTTCGGGTCACTTTTTCGATATATGTTCGATCCAAAATGGCGGTGTGGAATACATGGTGATTCCTATCTTCTTCGTTTACATTCATTTTACACTGGATGACTGGGTACCCGTGTATCGCGAACAATCGATTATGTATCGAAAAAGTGACCCGGCGTCACACAGGAGTCTCGGAATTCGGGACCTGGAAAATGTTTAAAATTGGCGCCAGCTCACCCACTTACATTACGACTCTATGTACTCTATGATCGTTTTGCATAGTTCACATTCTTTTGTTATATTCCGTGCCACTTGTATATTTTTATTCCTCGTAGGAAAACCACCCATTTGCTAAATACAATTCTAGCTGAAGCGCACTTCAGCAATGCATTCACCACTGTAAAAATTTCAGAGTAAATCGACAAGCTCCGCGTGCATGGAGGCCATCTCCATTTAAATCCCCCGCCACATTCTTACGGCGCAAGGATACAACTATTTGAACTCTCCGGAATGCGTGAGGTTTCACGCCGCATTTGAAGGCGTTTTCAAAACAGCCAAGTTCCGATACTCGGATTATCGTTTTGCATAATTCATATTATTTTGTTTCCATTTCTAACCACTTGATCAATTATAATCCTCCTATAAAAACCACCCATTTGCTAAATACAATTCTACCGGAAGCGCACTTAAGCGCATTCACGACTGCAAAAATGTTAACGGAAATCGAAAAGGCCAGCGTGCATGAAGGCTATTTCAATTGTAATCTTCCGTCCCATTTCTAAGGCGCAATGATACAACTATTGGAACTCTCCGGAATGCGTGAGGCATCACGCCGCATTAGAAGGCGTTTTCAAATCAGCCAAGTTCCGATACCCGGATTATCGTTTTGCATAGTTCATATTCTTTTGTTATATTCCGTGCCACTTGTTTATTTTTAATCCTCGTAGAAAAACCACCCATTTGTAAATACAATTCTAGCTGAAGCGCAATTCAGCTATGCATTCACCACTGCGAAAAATTTCAGAGGAAATGGACAAGCTAGCGTGCATGGAGGCTATTTCAATTGTAATCTTCCGTCCCATTTCTAAGGCGCAATGATACAACTATTTGAACTCTCCGGAATGCGTGAGGCATCACGCCGCATTAGAAGGCGTTTTCAAATCAGCCAAGTTCCGATACCCGGATTATCGTTTTGCATAGTTCATATTCTTTTGTCATATTCCGTACCACTCGTTTATTTTTAATCCTCGTAGGAAAACCACCCATTTGCTAAATACAATTCTAGCTGGAGCGCACTTCAGCTATATGCATTCACCACTGCAAAAATGTCAAAGGAAATCGACAAGCACAGCGTGCATGAAGGCAGGCCCGCCACAAGGGGGGATACTCGGTCCCTGGTATCGGGGCCCGGGCCCCGGAGGAGGCCCGTGTTACCCGTGAAAAACCACTACGAATTCACATTCAACCCTTGTTTCGTAAGAAAAAGTGAAAAATTTACCCTAAAAATTTTGCAAATGTGAATAGATTTTCAGAAACACGCTGGGGCACTGTAGAATTCTTCTTAAATTTTCAAAGAATTATACTTCTTTGAAAATTTCTATCTATTTTCAAGATTTTCAGTACAGAGGGATATTATTAGTAACTGCGTTTCATTTTCTTCCGTCGTCAGATGCTAAGAGTCTCCAGTCTGGGCATCCTCGACTTCAATGGCTCATGGCTCAACTCCCTTGCCATAGGCAATCGAAGGGGGGGTCCAGGGGGGCCTGGCCCTCTTAGAACTGAAAATAGTTTCATATGGCTCCCCCCAAACAAAAAAAAATAAATAAAAATTTTCCAGATGTTTTGAATGCAACAATTCGCAAGTATTTTATGCTGGAAGTAGAAAAAAAAAGTAATAATTATTCCGCAGAAATTGATGGAAAAATTCTTTATGGAAGCTTCAAAATGGGTCCGAATAGTCTTATAAATTCTAAAATTTCTCGGGGGATACCCCTCGGACCCCCCCCCCTCCGTGCTTGGGGCCCGGACCTTAAAACTGGTACCAGGGCCCGAGATGGGACGTGGCGGGCCTGTCCAAAAACACTGACAAAAACCAATGTCCATAAGAATTATTTTGTCAAGCGCATACCATCAGTTATTTCATAAGTAAGATATGAATGCATTTGTCTCATTCGAATGTTTGCAGAAGTCTTTTACTGAACTTTGATCTGGCTAGTGAAGAGAGGACTGAAAGGGCGAGCAATTTATTTAGGAAAACATTAATTACTGAAACTTACCACATGCGTAAGTGGGGCAGCAAGTGTCCCTCCCAGGTTGGATTGGCTCGCAATTTTGATGTTGAGGAGGTGGAGGAGGACAGCTTACTAGCGAGCACGCGGGTATGCTACTGATGCATTCGCACTTCACATGGCAAGGGTTGGATGTCGGAATTATTGTCGTATTTTTGTATGTTTTTCCATCTATCAAACAGTCTCCTTCTCCTGGTACTCGGTTGCTTTCAGGGTCTGCAATGTCTGTATCCGGAACTTTTTCATCTTGCTCCACATTTTCAGTTGGTTTCAATGCAGCTAACTCTTCGTCATCGTGGTTAAGAAAATCTTGATGAACTTCGTCCTGGTAAATGTCGTTGGGTTTAAGGTAATTTTCTGCACTTGGGGTCTTAACTGAGGTAGATATTGTGACAATTTTATCTTGAGCTGTAGGATGTGTGAAATTTATTTCAATATTATTACCGGAATTCCCTGTTGCTCCACTTTCCTGAGCACTACTTTCTGCTCCTCCATCCGGTGAGGGATCGCGGACAGTGTTGTCAGGTTTTAAAGAGCCACCTGCTGTAGAGTCTGAGGCGATGGTTGAAGGATTTATTTCATTTTCCGGTAATTTCTCTGGCGTAGACTCTTTGTCCATCGATTCTATTTGTTTTTCAGGCACAGAAACTTGGGTTGCCGACTCATCTTCCTTTTGAGGATTTATATTGTTGATCGCAGATTCCGTAGCATCGAGTTCTGCAAAAGTCTGTGTTAATAATGGCGCATTAGAATCACTGTGCACAACGTGAGAGTCTTCATGATTTATTTCTGTGGAATGAACAACTACATCTTGGGAGGAGGGCTTATCCAGATTCTCTTCAGGCGAATGTGCGACATCAACAGCCGGCGCAGAGTTAGATTCTGTATGAGTTGAGGTGTTTTCCTCGGGTTTTTGGTATAACTCATCTCCTGAAACTTCTGAGGCAGGGCTTTGAGAGATCTCTGAATCTGAGGCAGGAGAAGATGTTATTTCAGATAGGACGGGGGCGTTTGAGACTTTTGTATCATCCTCTTGAGGTTGACTTTTATCAGTACTTGTTGACAAATCCACTTCAATTACAGGTTTTGTAGTCGGGTTGATCTGCGATTTATCGTCGTCCATGAACACGCTAGTAGGTGGCTCTGGCTTCAAAGCATCTGATTCTGTAGATGGCTGCTTTGAATCGTTATTTCCTTCGTTTTCAGTGTAGTCATGCAAAACTTCAGGTCTCACTTCCAATGTTTCGTGATTCTCAATTTCCGAATCATGTGATGGAATTATGCTAGGTGCCATAACTTCCTCGGGATTAATGATGTCGGCGGTGCTTTCCAGAATATCCGGCCTTGTATCATCTTTCATACTGTTTATGATACCCTGAACTTGATTGATTATGTCGTTAGATTGATCAGGATCTTGGTAAATGGTCTCATTGGCTGAAAAATGAAATTATTCAAATTTTATCACACCGTATTTTGAAGGCAAACTTCTAATTAAGTTTTGTATACGTCGAATAATGTTTTTTTAGATTCCACGTATATCATCAGGAGCTCACTCTAAAATAGGCTAGGTTCTAACTTTAGGTTGGAAAATTACGATGAACACATGTAACAAGTCTAGAGAGTCTCTACGAGAAAAAAAAATTCATATTTGCAAGTTCTCCGGCTCAGAATGTATGGTAGAGCAGAGCTCTAATTTAACAGCGGAATGAAGCAAATTTGACGTAACTGTGCAATATCTAAAATTGCCCTTGTTAATGTCAGCTGACATAGCCTGAAGCCACCGGCAAACTAAAATTTAATAAAATAAACAACAGTCTACAATAACATCAAACGAATATTGCACAGTCAACCGATTAATTTAGATGATATGACTTTCTGTAACATTTTTTAAATATTTGATGACCATCGGCTACCTCAGTTTTTCTCCATGTTCTTTGGATCTAATTTCTGGTTTACAAGGGGTCGATTGTGACTAAAAAGAGAGCAAAGTATGTCTGAATTTAGAGAGTGTAGAATAGATACTAACCGCACGTGTAGGATGCTGGACAACATTGACCTGGTGGGACCGGCAAAGGCGTGCAGTCTTTACCTCGAAGTGGCTCACCACAGTCCTGAACAGCACAAACAATATCACCTCGCATACAATAACAGTGCTCACAGGGTTTATCGGTTGCGATGCTTTCGCCATCAGCAAAGACGTCATCTCCATATTTGCAGTCCAAACTCGGACCAGCTGTTGTTTGCAGCGAGGTGCCATTGAAAGGATATGATGCAGAACTACTTTCTTTATCCTCGTAATCTGCAAGCAAAAGAACAGGAGACTCAAAGGAATGTCAAAATGTGACACAAATCATGCTTCGCGGATCGGAATATCTCCTGAGAAATATTTGAAAATATTTTGACCATAGAGGAGCCAATCGCCAAGAGGAAACTTCGTTACGCAGAGTTTATGAATTAAAACACCCTCCACAACTTAGAAATACTTCTTTTTAACAAATTATGTTAGTGTGTAACGATAGGAGCATAAATTAATAAGATGAGGTGGAAATATTCTCTCCCTTCTTATATGACGAAGAACAGATTGATTTTCTTCAGATATTTTAAACCTTACCTACCCTGCTAGCACAAGTCAGATTGAAAATGTTTTTGAAATGTGTCATTGATCTGAAAACATATCTTTGAAACATTTCAATGAAACATCTTGAAAACATATCATGTGTGTAAGCGGTTTTGAAAGGGTCTCTAAAACAATTCTATGTCACCCCTAAATTTTCTCTCACAGAAACGTCCGATAGATGTTTCACATACCATTGCAGCACATTTCAGTGAGGTATCAGCCCCATATATTCGTCGCAGAAACATTCTGGAAACATTTCGGTGAGAGGCATGACCTAATGAATAATGAGAAATGATCGATATTGATGGTTGAAACTTACATTGGCACGATATTGTTTTACAATGAAACCAAGAAATAAGTTACAAACAAGTAGTGCTTACCACATTCATATTTTACTGGACAGCAAATTCCAGGTTGGTAAACAGGTCGGCACCCCTCAACATGGAGTGTGCATTCTTGCATAACGCAAGCAGTCCGATTGCGAATACAGTAACACAATTCACATGGTTTTTTAGGATCCGAGGGTACCTGAAAGTTAAATAAGAGTAAATGAACCATTATAATTGGAGGTAATATGCTGGCCTATGAGAGTGCTTTCATCGATAATATGTCGACGGTGAAACTACCAAACCACGCATCTCGTTTGCGGTGTTTAAAAATCTACGCTCACATTTTATTTTTTTGAAGTAGACCAAATCAATATCATTTCTTGAAATTTTCACGGAATTTTCACCGCACAAAGAGGAAAAATCACAGAAATTGTCAAGACTGGATGTTAAGTAGTTTTTCATTTAAAAAATAAAGTATGACAGGAAGTCTGCGACGTCACAAACCGAGATACGTGGTTTGGTAGTTTCACCGTCGATGTGTAATTTCCTTCAAAACGTCTTTGATGGAAGTTAAGAAACCATCATATTTCCGGAGAACCGAGTGTTCAAATCAACGTTTTGGGACGTTGTATTGAAATTTCACATGAATTCGTTAATTTAAAAAGAAATGACATCGAATGGGTCGGCGACGAAGCTCCAAAGCATTATCACTGGAGAAATTAAATCAAAACGCTTTCTAGTAAATTAAAAAAAATAAAATGAAATAATGTGATAGGGTGGATATCACAATCAGTCATGTGCTGTATGTTGTAATGACAACTGTTGACATGGACATTACTGATTCATTTTTACGGCAGCAAGTATACTTATATCACGTGCGCGCTAGAGGTCAATTACTTTCTTTGCACGACGTTTAAGTCTCTGAAGTTTTTGATTTCCATGTAATAAGTAAGTTCCTTTACGTTCATTGTTTAATCTTCATAATCCATAAATCAATTAAGTTTACTTGGTGGCTTACTTATGCATCGCTATGGCGCGACGTTTAGTTTAATTTCTTTGCTAAGCGTTCAAGTCTCCAACCTTTTGGTTTTATTTAGTTGCTTCGTTATTATCGTACAGAGAAATTCAACAGCTTGGGCTTTATTTAAATTATTATTCAATAAAGTAAACAGGATTTTGTTGCTTAGGATACTAAACTATTCGTTTTCCTCTAAAGAACATCTGGTCAAAATCGCAAGCCATAATTTGCATTATAACAAATGTTTGAAATGAACCGTTTCTATAGCTAGCAAAAGCAACGATCAACATCAATATGTGTTATTCTACGATTCGTAATAAATATTTCTTTATCTTTCATTCACCCTCGAAGCGTCAAATTTCGCATTTCTCTAGTTTTTAATTCCAAATGATGCAGAATCAACTTAGAGGGTCTGCGGTTACCTAATTGTATCTATATTTTTCTCTCCACGTGGACCCTCTTGTCTGACTCAATCACGCAGTTGAAGCTTCCTCCGTAGAAGATTGTTCGGTAGCCATTCAAAGACCCTTTGGACGTGACATCCTTTAAACTTAAAGGGAATGAAGCTGAGATTCATTAGTTACAGAAAATCATTAAATTCGAAAAAATTGTCCATGAAACTAGCAAAGCGGGAAATTGTCACTCCCTACTTTCGAATTTTTGTAATGAAGGTTTAATTCCATTTTTTCCCGTCCACGGCTCGGCAACGCCTGACGCCAAACCAGTGGCGTAGCGTGCTTTGCGATCCATCGATATTTCCCCATTTGAAGCTGTGGTAAATAATCGATTATTAAGTTGTTCGCTGCGAACACCCTATTTATCGATCTTTTTCCATAGGTTTAAATGACCGATCAATCGACATATAGCAAAGCACGCCACGCCACTGCGCCAAATTCCCAACTTATCTACTACTTCCTTAAGTAGGCCACCAAGACAAAGATGAAGTCACTGACCCCAACCCTTGACCACGTGACGGTCACTAAATTCCGGTTTTTCACCTACTCTGCCGTGCTAAGGAAAAACGCCGTATGAACTTTCAGGCGTTGCCAAATTTCCTATAATAAAACATAAATTTCCAGGTAAACTTATGAATATTTTCCTTACAATTTTTCAGAAAATTTTGTTCGTAATTTCGCCTAAAGTTCCCGAAAATTTAAAGGAAAAATATTCATAACTTTTCTCAAAAATAAACATTTTATCGAAGGAAATTTGGCAACTCTCGAATGTTCATACGGCGTTTTTCTTTAGCACGGCACTGTCTACCGATCAGGAATGAGGTGAAGACCAAGCAGGGTCTAATGCTGTTTTTCTCTTGATGACATCACATTGTGGTCTTGGGTATTTGTGGTTTAAAAAATTGAACATGTTCAGAACCTTATTTTTTTTTTAAATTTTTGATGAGTTACTCAATTTTAGGAAGTAGATTATAGTCCGGGAGGTTGCTGCCCCATTTCAAAATGAACATATTTTTGAAAACTTTTGAGTTTCAAAAATAGTCATAACAGCGCGGCTAAATTAGCATTGAACCCCAATAGATATGATGCCCAGACCTTCAATCAATTTAAGAAAAGCTCCGCGCCGGTTCTCACGTCATCCCAAGCTTCATTCACTCGATTCGTTATTACTACAATTATTACCCATTGAAGACTCTGTTCACGCAATTTATCCTCTTATCGGTGTTCAAGCATACTTTATATTTTATATATTTTACCTGCACTCCATCGGCAAAAAATGAATTCCTAATTGTGCATCCGTAATTATCATGCCCTCCAATCGCCGTTGTTGTGGAAGGCTGCTCCGTCGTCGAAGTCAATAGTTTTACAGGCACTATTAAAACAAAAAGTGAGAAAGATGGTTAAAATTGACAAAATCTTTCTGTAAGTAGTACTATAAGTAATATTGTACATTCATATGTTAGTTATTCTCTGAAAAAGGTGCTATGGAACGCGTCGATAAACACGCTTGACGAATGAAACGGATACATTTTTCTGCTTTGCCTCTAAATTATGATGGTAAATTTTTCGCTGCAAAATTACATTATTTTGTCCTGCTCGCACTTAGTTTGAGGGTCCGAAAGGTATTATGTGAGCATCGAAGATCTGAGGCTGTCTTACCCTCTGGACATGAGATGACAGGACAACACTGTTCCGGGTGTTTTTCAACAGTACAGTCTTGACCGATTGCTTTCGTGAAGGGGCAAACACGGAGGTAACACATCAGCATACGGTTATGGCACGTGCAGTTCAGACATGGCTCGTTTGTTACGATTCGGTCACCCTCCGCGTAATGTTGGAAGTTGTAATAGCATCCCGCTTCATCTGTGGCAAAGAAATGATAAAATAATTTAAAAAAATAGTACGATACCGAAAGAAACACCTTTTTGGGATATTGATACACCTGTTTAAAAACAATTGTTTTAAAACCAAAGTTTCAACTTCCGCGCAGGTGCGTCGGCAGGATTTTTTTACGGGGGGGGGGGGGGGG
>NW_017566728.1:2772446-2983699 GCF_001854935.1 Bemisia tabaci
GGGGGCAGGGGGCAGCGAAAGCTCAACAATCAGGCGGTAGCGAGCGGTGCATTCAATGTCACGACATAACCACCGCGCGGCGCGACCTCGACTACGACCACGATTGCGCGAAATTCCCCATCAGCGTTGCACTCTTCCGCGGCGTACCCATCCATTTGCCAGTTGGATGGATGATCTCAGTTGGGCGATGGCCAACGAAAAATGGGTAGCTGTCTGGCATCCAACGAGCCTCGGCCAACCAGGACACTCATCTTCTCTTGCATATCCGCGCGCAATCCCGTTGACTCTCTTAACTGCACTTCCTCATCCCCAGTTACGAGTCCAGCGTTGCCTTCCGATCGGACTTCTCCTGGATTCCGGGAGCCCCGCGGAAATGAGGGATAGGAAAGCTGAAAGCTCTGAAGAGTGCCTGAATGGGGAGAGCGTGACTACCCGTTTTCGATTGGCTTGTCCACCGTAGGCTTCATAAAACTCTTAGGAACCAAAAATTTCGCTCTCTTTAATCTGCTCTTGGTGACGCAGAAGAATATCAGGCCATTTTCGTGTTGATGGTTTAACTTTGAAACCACATTCCTTGATTTAAACATTGCAAACATCCTCACTTTTTTTTGTGAAAAACTAATTGACTGAATTATTCCGTGGATTAGTTTTCAAGACATTTTTTGACAAATGGTCCCGGGGAACCTCTTGGCAAGCTTTGCATGTAGACAATTCAAAATCGTAGAAACTGAAGTTTTAATCGCTTGCACCAGCGTGAAATAGTCTCAAACCATATATTTAAGGCGCATTCATTCAGTTTTAAAATAAAATTTGTACACTACATTTAAAAAGATATTTTCGAGCTATACTTCCACTATGGCAAGGAGAGTAAAATGTTCGGCAGGTGATAATCACCAAAAGTTGGCCCTCCATTTCGAAGCGAGTGACTGCCATTATATTTGTTCCCAAAGTTCTCCATGGTGCCAGGGTTCATATACGCTCTCCATGAAGGTACTCTTGCATAAAAACCCTACGCATATTGTGATCTTCATGAGGATATTACGTCCCTGGGAAGAAATAACATTGATTACACAAATACTGGTTTCCGATTCGTATGACCCAGTATGATTTTTGGATCTATCCACTAAAGAACTCAGTCGTGGAGAGCCAACTTCGCTTCGCTGCATATAGTCAAAATATTCGATAGAATATACGATTCTCATCATACAGGTAACCTGCTGGTTTCCAGCAAGGAAACGTAAGACCCGCACCAATAGCTATCATATATCAATGTATAACAGGCAAGTCCGCCTCCAGTCTTGCCGTGCCAGTGAAGAACGCCGTATGGACATTCGGAAGTTGCCAAATTTCCTTGAATGAAAATTTTGTTTAGAGGAAAGTTATCAATATTTTCCCTTGGAATTTTTAGGAGCTTTAGATGAAATTGCAAACAGCGTTACCTGAAAAATTGGAAGAAAAATATCCATAAGTTTACTGGGAAATTCGTGTTTTATCAATCGAAATTTGGCAACGCCTGAAGGTTTATATGGCGTTTTTCCTTAGCCTGGCAGAGTAGTATCATGATTGTGGGTCATGCTGAGTACTGACAACGCGAAGACTGGGCTTATCGGAGGTTGCAACTTTGCAGTGGCTGTGCGGAGCTGTCAGCGCACCTCGTTTCTGACTACCGATTAATCCCGATAGTCGTCAGAAACGGCCGGCTCCATCGGAATAGCAGCAGTCCGATTGTTGAAAGTTTGTGCTCGACGTATGGACATACGACGAGATTAGGGTGTAATGTAGTTATTTGATTGTTTATGCATCCTTGTATGTAAAATTCCGCCGCACCATTTTTCGTGCGGGAAGTTTTTTTTGAACAATGCTCCCTCTTCGAAATTACGTAAACAGGATATACAGATTGCTCGGCAACTCTTCTGTCTAACTGAATTGATAATACAAAATTATGTGAATTGCATTCCATTACTCTTCATACAAACAAAGTGCTTTTAGCGTAGATTTAGATTTGCAATTTCATCGTATTTTTACCAAAATTCAGACTAATGATATTTTGGAAAACGGGTGTCACATTCATTTTAAGAATGTCTTATGTGACGCGAGTATTGTAAAACGACGTTCGTCTTCTTATACACATTTTTATAGAAAGGCGCATACGGGGTAGAGAAGAAACACTCATGCTACCGGATATCAAGAAACACTCATGCCACCGTATATCAAGTGACACACATAATAGAAATAGAGAGTTTTTAGGTATTCATGTTTATTGCCGAACGGACGCAGATGACCTTTTTATCGCAAAATACAGACCTTTAGGTATAGACCTAAGCAGACCTTTTTACATTATAATTAAAGTGTATACGTGACATGATTGTTTTGAAAAATGGCATACGTGACGTGCGTACCGTAAAAAGGATTCTTCCTTTTCATTAAACCTTGTACAGGCCGCTCAATGGAAACTATTCCTGCTCAAATAGAGTAAAACGACGTCAGTCATCTAATACACATTTTTATAGAAAAGCGTATACGGGCTAGAAAAGAAACACTTACGTGACCACGTCAAGTGACACACAATATAAGCGAAGAATTCTCATGTATTCATTTTTACCACGCTTATTTAAAGAGTGTTTGAATTGCGCTTTTATCTCCTCTAAAACGGCTTAATTCATGCATTCTTTTAAAAGAGGGTATATCGACGGTGAAACTACCAAACCACGTATCTCGGTTTGCGACGTCGCAGACTTCCTGTCATACTTTATTTTTTAAATGAAAAACTACTTAACATCCAGTCTTGAAAATTTCTGTGATTTTCCCTCTTTGTGCGGAGAAAATTCCGTGAAAATTTCAAGGAATGATATTGATTTGGTCTACTTCAAAAAAATAAAATGTGAGCGTAGATTTTTAAACACCGCAAACGAGATACGTGGTTTGGTAGTTTCACCGTCGATATGTGAGCTACAGGTGTCTCATCGACGGAAAGATGGGTACCAGTGAGCGTCGCGGCGTGGCACACCGACACCGGCACCGGTTCGACAAAGAATACGAGCGACTAGCCTAGAGTGATGGTGGAAAAGTTATTTTTAAACATATTTAGACAGTTATTAGTGAGGCTTACAGATTAACGTAACCGGTACTCCGTCTGTGGGTCACGGGTTCAACGATTCTTCGCCACGCTGCAGTCGGGCACCCCACGTGGGGAATATTTTAATTTACAAATGTAGCCAGATGTGCATTCCATTATGTACCGATCACATGCATAGCTAGAAAATTTGTGTGTGAGAGCCAGTGTGGGAAGGAGGGGAGAGAGGAGGGCCCATTTACCCCTGTAGAGTAGCCACACGGTCACAACTTTTCGATGGAAGGGGGGGGGGCAGCCTCTGAGGGGCCGGGTTCCCAAAGTTCTTCCCCTCTCTCGCAGCCACGCTCATGCTTTCGACACTTTTGACGGATGTTTCAGCGACTTTGTGTTTGATCTCCTCTTTCACCGTCGCAATGAGACACGATGACCTATGCCGGTGACGGGAGACACAAGCCCAGTTCGCGTCTCGACTTAAAATATTACCGCGCCTCTTCAAACCTCTTCATTGACAATTTTACCACGAAAAAACAATCTAACTACACGGAGAAAAAAACTTCATCTGTCACAAACGGTCATATGGATCTCTGAAGTTTCCGGATTGAGCATCTGAACATTTTAGGTCCAGCTGCTGAGGTTTGGATCAAACATCTGAAACTTCAGTTCTTACATCTGAAGCACTTCGGTTCTCATATCCGAAAAACTCCGGTTCTCACATCTGAAGTACTTCAGATGTAAGAACTGGAGTTTCAGATGTGTGATCCGAACCTTGACAGCTAAACCTGAGGTGTTCAGATGCTCAATCCGAAAACCTCAGAGATCCATATGACCTAAACTTTGGGTCCCACGCACGAGGTTTTTTTCTCCGTATACATTTTGAGGCTACACGTCAGTGGCGTGACGTGCTTCAGGATATATTAATTGATCTGCCATTTAAATCTATGAAAAAGGATCGATTATCAAGAAGCTCGCAACGAACACCTTGATACTCGATTATTTACCACAGCTTCAAATGGAGAAATATCGATAATCGATCCTTCGCGCCACGCCACTGCTACACGTGCGCCTCACTCGTCCAACGTCCAGCCGCGACGAACGCGCGAAGCGCGCCTCCTTCATAAGCTTGATTTTACGCTTGATTCTTATTTTTGGAACGTCATTTTTGGACTTACTATTTCTCATGGCAACTTCAATATTACGGGTGGAAAATAAGGAGCGGATAGGTTCCGATTTGTGTCTAGGATGGCCCGGAACCAACTGCGAGGAGGCTCCGCTGGAATGCCGCAGATCTAAAATGAGATGGGTACCTTGCCTTACTCGTCGGGTTGACGAGGGCCAAGGGCCGCCCGCACGGTGGATCGGCCCATTGGAAAGCCGAGTACTCCAGCGCAATCCCAAGGGAGACCTACTTATACTGGTTTATCGAGGAATAACGCCGTATGCACATTCAATCGTTGCCAAAGTTCACCGAGTGAAATATTCACGTTTTCGCAACTCTATGAATATTAAATCTTGGACTCATATACCAGTCCGAATTTAAACGCAGGGTGCAGAAAAACGGAAAAAAGAGAGTAGTCGACACAACCAGCGGCTAGTTAAATATGCGCCAGCTACCGTGCGGTAGTTACGAAAACTACCGCGGTGGAGGTCACAACTAACCCGGTAGTTACAGCCGCTGGTTGTGTCGACTACCCAATTTTTCCGTGAAGGTATTTCTTGGTTGCTGTGTCTCAGAATCTGTGCTAGCCGTTCTATCCAGTATAATTTAAGCAAATTTTAAGGAATTATATGAAACTTTACTGAATTTTTTAAATTATTTTCAGTTTTTAAACTTGTATTCTCTCTAAAAATTCCAAGACATTTCTCGACAAAAGAAAACTTCCAGGCTCAATTTTTTCTCCGCACCCTCATAATTTGACACGATGAAGAAGTCAAAGGACTTTTTCGAGATTATACCCCACCACAAGTGTTTCGTAATGCGTAAGTGGGTCACGCCATCTAGATTTAAGTTGAACCAAGTTCTTCAAAAAATATGGGGGCTCTTTGCAGTAGAATTTCCCTTTTATTTCTCATGAAGAATGAAATCTCACTCTCATGAATTCGTTTAAAGCTGTTCATCGTAATTAACTACAGAAGATTCATTCGCTTAAATCTGTCCAAAAAAGTCAACTTTGCAGTAAAACTAATGATTTTACTGAAGTTTTATTTACTTTGAGGTCCTTCTCTTTAGAATGGGAAAAGCCGAATCAATTCAGAGAGAGAATCCAATTGCATAGTTGATTTCCTCTCAAATTTCTGATAAGTGGGATATTAATGCAGAGAAACGAACCGATTCGACGGATAGGTTTTTTAGGGGTTGCCTCCTCCAATCAACTGAAAATCAGGCCTCTTGTGTGCTAGCAAACTTGGTTCCTCCTTGCAGGTATTTGGTCCATTTAGATGGGACAGCGGAGGCACTGTGCGACGCCACCGGGCATGACCGGGTGCTTTTATACCTCGATCCACCGTTGACCGTGCGGAGGATGCAAGTTGGCCAGCAGCGTTGCCAAATTACACGAGCTTTCTTGGGTACAACAATGTAACAGGTTATTCCAAAGGACAATAGACACTATCTCATGGCTGCGGATGAAGAATGCAAAGTGTTCGGTGTGCTACTGATTACAGATGTGGATACACTGATAAAAATATGTGTGTGCTTGTGTTGCTTTTGGTTAATATAGGAAGTGAAACACAAATTGACACAAATTTTGTGTTGATTTCTGTACACTTAGCGGTGAATTCAGCGCAGGAAAGAATGGAGGGACTGCATGGGTAAATACATTTCTCCGATTGCGACGCTGGTATTCATCACTCGTTTTTTATTACTTTTCTTCTGGCTGGCATTTCTCTTGAAATTGTCAACCAAAGGTTAGGGTTATTTTGTGTTTTGTTTCTCGTATTAACCATGCTGCCGGTTATTACGAGTGTCACCTAATAAGAAAATTCCTTTTACCTTAAAGCCTTTTTTTCCAGCTCGGTGGTATTATGCATGCATCTCAGAATTGCATGCGCACGTGCACTAACTTCCGGCCGTTATACATTTTCGATGAATTGACATCAAAGTTGGTATTAAATCTCAAAACTCGTTTTTGAAAAAAGAGCTTAGTAGGACGTCCTTAGTCTTACCCTCACAATTTTAAAAATATAACGATCACAATAATTTAAAAATTCGTTAATTTAAACAGCGTAGATTTGCAGGGATACGGAGCTAAGATAAGCTTGTAGTTTTAGCATAAGTATGATGCAAGCAATACGCAACAGCTCACCTCTCGAGTGTCTTGTAATTTATTGAAATTTGTGTCAGTGGCTCGGGAAAAAATCGTTTTGCGAGTAATGCGTTCCGGACGAGTTCCGCTCGCTAATCGGCTCATTACCATATACCTATCATCACACCACTTAAATTGCACGGATTAAATCGGATTACAACATTTTTGAGACGCTGATGGAGCGGCTAGTCTCAATATTGACGGGGGATAATAAACCAATTCCTTCAACTGTACACCAACGTTCCTTTGGAACAGTTTTGGGAACGGCATAAATCGCAGCGCGATATCGTCTCTGAGAGCGAGACTGAAATGCTCAGACCATTGTTTATTAAACACGCTCTGAAGCAGTTACAAAAGCAGGGTTCGTCATTAAAGATCATTTAATGTTTTAAACATAAATCAACATGCATTTACTTTACTATAATTTACTTATACACTGAAAAAAAACAAACACATTGGATCTATATAGAGTCTAGACTCTTAAAAACATTGACAAGAAAAATTACTCTTGATTCAATTGGATTTTTGCTTAAATGAAGAACCAAGCCTCTTAATATGAGCGTATTTCCTTCTGATTTAAACAAAAATCTGATTGAATCAAGTGTATTTTTTCTTGTCAATGTTTTCAAGAGTCTGGACTCTAGATCCAATGTGGTTTTTTCCAGTGTAAATGACACCTACTGCAAATACCAACTTACAAACATTCACATTTTTGAGTATTTTTTGCCAAAACATAATATTGATAGCGTTAATATCATAAAAAGCGACGTGTTGTGTGTATTTAATAATAACATAAAGATGACACTAAGCGAATTTTCGCGATCGAATGTCATTCATCAAACGAATTGATCAGTGCTGAGTGATGCCGATGATCAGTGATGTCAGGAGCCAATCAGAGCTCAGATTTTTTTCCTAAATGAAATTAAGAAGAAAATAAGAAAACACGAAACACTAAAATACAGAAATTGCGAAAACACCAGACTTGAATTGACAAAACACAACAACAGATAGAGATGACAGAACAAAAATTTTGGTGAGAGATGAAGTTTCTGACATCGATTGCATAAATTTAAAAATCGAATTCAAGTCCCGAGGTGAATTCGAAATTTCAAATTGATGGATTTCAACGGTCTCTGGTGAGACCAACGAAGAAGTCGAATATCATTGAAAAAAATGCACAATCGTCGAATATCATTCAACGGTGAATGATATTCGATCGCGAAAATTCACTTACTGATTCATTTTTACGTCGGCATCGAATTAAAATACTGCCTTCACTATTATGAGGCTGTTTACTTTCTTTGCCCGGCGTTTAAGTCTCTAAAGTTGTGATTTTATTTAAATCAGCTGATTCATGTTCAATGTTCACTCTTCATCATTCATGAATCAATGAAGTATACTTTGTGACTATCATTTAGGTATGCTTTAGGACCTTTAATTTACTTTCTTTGCTCAGCGTTCAAGTCTCCAAAATTCGTTATTTTATTTAAATTAAAATTGATTGATGTAAATTGCTTATCCTTTTATTTGTCTTGCGAAGAGTATGATTGTATCACATTACTTGTGGTGTGTAGATTGTTTATTTTTCATTACCGATGCAAAATTGAAATTCCCAAACCAAAAGTCCACGGAACTCAAAGTATACGGAGAAAAAATGTCACCATGCGCACTTTTTTGGATTTAAATTCAATTTAGAGCGACCGGTTGCTTCTTCCTGAGAAAGGTCAACAATTGCTTTTTGTCAGTGAGAAGTAGAACTTAGAGCCTTTCAGATTTTCCTCTTGATTTTCTTTTTCTCATGAAACCTAAGACTTAATGTTTTATTCTCCATTCTAGCCTATCAAGACACTTTACATGAGATCAACAGGGACAGCGATTGTCCTTAAAAAGTAAAAGGCGGCACGTGATTGGGTACTAAACTGGATTCGTCGAGATTTTTCTTCACTTTTGAAAGTGGATTTTCTTGCATATTGAAGGGGTTCTGTTCGCACCGTTTTGTAGTAATTGGCCATAGAATGTCATCGCCTAAAATTTGGGTTGGTGCCGACCATAGAGTTGTAAGACTGAACAATAATCCGGGCAAGACCAGTACCTACCCAAAACCTAGGTGATGCCATTTGACCTACCTTTCTAGGCATGAGCACTAAACCTTGTTTCCCGGGCGCATTTGTATCCTATTTAAACTCTGCATGCAGATATAGGACTGAATTATTCAGCAGGATTGCCACTATGTGCTGCAGCTTTTAAGACTACTCTCCGAATTGAAAATATAGGCGGGAAAACCATGCGTGAAAGACATATAAAGTCATTTTTGGATAATAGCGCTCTAAGTTTCAAATTTCAAAAAGGATAATAGCGCTCAAAGTTTACACCGAGTTCATTTCACTTGAGAATTTAGTTTTCCCGCAATAGTAAGATATTTGTATACATGTTTTAATCTTGTAGAATTAAAATTTTATGAAAATATTTTCAGTATATGCCACTAAAGGAGTAATATAAGATACAAAAGATCACTGTTGTAGAAACAAATGTTTCTCTTAGGATTTACATAAATAACTGAGATAATCCGAGTAGGCCTCAAATACGCCGAATAAGTGAGTGTAGAAATCTGCATTTAAAGCAGGTGAAGTTCAATTTAGCCCCCCTCCCTCCGATAAAGCAAGATTTCACTGAAAAAGGACATTAAAAGGAACTTGTTAAACAATGAAAATGAATTACTTTCATTCTGCCTATCTTTCATGGTAACTTTCTCAAAATCTCACAATTCGTGTCTCATTACTGGCACCGCTGGTTACCTCCCTGCTAGTAAAAGCTGCTTCATTGGACAGTGCTCCGTCATTTCTTTCAATAGGTGGACAATGAAGAAGTTGGTGATAAAATCTGACATTCATCAGTCTCTAAACTTACATTTTTTCACAGAGAAGAGGTCTTTGCTGTTACAAAAGACAAAATGTTATTGATATCATGTTATTTTTAGAAGAAATCTCAAATCTCGCTCAAACGTTGAGATAACAATACAAAACACCAGGTAACACTAGCACATTTGCTTGGTACAGAAATAAGTTCTCCAGATAAATGCCCCCAGGCAGGCTGTTTTTCCATCGGGATCACCACTTTCGATTATGACGATATGTAATCGACAGCCATGAGGGATCCAGTAAAGTTTTCAGATCTACCTTCGCACGAAAAGTTTGAATTAGCTGATGGATTTCCTCGAGGTGATGGATGTGAAAGTCCTGATTTTAAGCGGCCATGTACAGAGCGTCGATTAGAGATGTCTCTTTCAATAATGTCTGCTTGCAAGAATAAACTAACCCATTATAGATACGGTTGAGGGTACGAGTAAACGATTGTTTATAAGTGCTTTTAAAGAGTGTCCCACAACCCTAAAAACGCACCATGAAAAATCATCCACAGTTTAATTTTACGTGACAGAATCCGCTCATCCTTCTGCACGTCTTCAGCATAGTAGGACGTATTTCTGCCAAACGGAACTATTTGTATTAAGACATGAGCCCTGAAACCCATAAGAATATATGCATAACAGGGCTCACGTCATAATGAACAAAGTTCCGTTTCACAGAAATACGGTCAGTTTATGACTACTGTTTAGTGGTAATCTTTGAGTTGATGGCTCTGTCATGTTTACAAACTCATCCCTCTTTATGGGTTTTTCCGACTTTTCCAATTATACGTATTTATGGTAAAAGGAACTTTATGTATAAGGTTTGGGTGAAACATAGTACCTTTTAGCATAAAACGTCTCTCGGGATACTAAATGGAAGAAGTCTTGCGTTTTTAGGAAAAATAAACAGTTGAAAATTCTTCTTATAAGACACTTTTCTCATAGGACCTTTTTTTCGTGTTAACATTTTGAGCAGATATTAATACGAACAAAATTTTTAAATGGAGATTTAACACAGAACATTTTTATTGAGAAGCTCTCTCTCAGAGCATCAGGTTAGCCTCTCCGTTATGGCCGTAACTGGTAAGGTTTTTTTCACCTATTGGGAAATACTTTGAGGGAAAAAAAGGGGCATTTGTATCGTTAAATTTTTCTTAAAATAGTTGATAAATTGGTAGAAACAAAAATTTCGTCTGCACGCTACGACTTTATTTTGACGGGTGTGTACGTCTAAATAATACAAAATAAACACTAAAATCTGGCAAGTGTGTTGGTCATTTTGTGTAACGGGTTGTCTTTACCGACCATAAAACCGGTCTGAAGACCCAGTGCTGTTATTTGCTACATCCTTCAAGACCGGACTGAAATGCAAAACCTCCTATCCTTGCAGTTTGCTCTCATCCGCGCAGAGGATTGTCAGCTCTCGGCCGAAAAACCCGTTTTTTTGTGTGTACATTTTTTTTCACATAGAAGAGAAGTAGCTGATAAAAATGTATGATTTTATTGGACAGTCTTGCTATACTGTAATTATTTGCTCATTCCATTGGCAGTCCTTCCTCTCAGATTTATGTGGCGCAAATTATACCTGTGCCTTCAATAATTGATCGCGGGAAGTAGGGATTAAATGATGAGTCAGTTTTCGGAAAATCACCCCAAGATTTATGGAAAAGGAAAATGTGACTCACTTCATGATTTCATGCGATTAAATATCCTCTCAGATATTATATTTACCTTAACGTTAATTTTCAATTCATGGAATTGAGCCAGTAAGCAGGCGTATCCTTTGCACCTGCTCTCACATTAGCTCCTTGCAAAAGGGTTAGATGTGTCATGCATTCAGTTGCATTGAACCCTAATTTTAATGCTTGCACCGTCCCACAGTATTCCTTCAAAAGTAAATAATTAATTATTTGTTAGCTTAAATTTTTAGGGAAAAATGCCAACATAGTGAACATGGCGCTATCATGAGATTACGTGAGTTACGTCCATGCCTCAGTGCATCACTCTTGCGAATATGTCGCAGGCAATAAATTAGCTATCGTCTGCAATTTTTAAGTCATTGGTAAATAAATATTGAAAATCGTAAAATCCAAAAATAAAAGAACATGATTAGAGTTCTGATTACTTTGCCTATAATATGTGAAGAGACACTTTTCCATCCTTAAAAACATGGCAGAGATATACACACTTAGAAGAGCGTGCAGTGAACTCCGTGACATTAGTTGGGTTGAGCTCGTACAGGCAACTAAACTGACATCGTGACAAAGCGTAGGGTATCACAAAAAATTAAGGCGCTTCAAGCCACTTTCATTCTTTTGAAGACCGTAACCCTTAAAAATTGCATTGTGTCGATGCGCATTATTGCGATTTACTGAAACAACATGTGCACCGCTTGCGAATTGCCTGTGACAAATATAAGTGCGAATCAAAAATTGGTAAACCTAAACCTATACTGCTCTGCTAAAATCGCTTAATACACGCAACACAGCATATCACGGGAAATTAGAATCATCCTAAATTAAACATGAGTATAGTCGTTTAATTTTGGAATAACATTTTATGTGTTGAGAGGAAAACATTTATACCTAAAAATAAGAGAAAAAACTGAAAAATGTTGTTTGGCATCGCGTTTCGGAAGTGTCAGATCTGCAAAACTTGCTTAAGAAAGTTCCCTGGATTTCCCTGGTGCTGAGAGCGGTTCTGGTCTTCCAGATTTTCTGAAATAAACCCCCAAATCATGGTCACCTCCAAACGTTTAGATCCGAGACTATATTACTTCTGTATTAATATTGCTGGATTAAGGAGTAATATATTTGATACTCTCCCATGTGAAATGCGAGCAATTACGTGGTCTGAGGAGCATGAAGGGATAGTAGAATATATCGTTTTGATTGTTAGTTCTCATCCCAAGCCAAACAGGTTCCCATCCGTGGACTAACTACGCCCCCAGTTACGTAATTTCGTTATCGGTTCATCAATGCAATCACCATACCACCCTACAAAGGTTGTTAGAGATTTATTAATTAATTTTGCAGCGGCAAAATCCAAGTTATTCATGCTATCATCATGGATTTTGTATTTCCAGAAAAATTCTGAATTAATTTTCGAAAATCTGATACACACGGCGAATAAAATGTAGGAATCGACGCCATAATCGAGGCTATTGTTTCTCGCGATTTTATCCCTGTGGTGACCAGAGGACATTACCCACATTTTATATCACTTGCTGCTTCCCTTATAAAAGGATTTGCAACAAAAGAAAAACACCAAGATAACCGTGTTCAGGTGCCTACTAGTGTACCGTGTAGGAGCAGGCGACGCAGCGAGAAGCAAAACCACAATTTGTAATTGAGAAAATATAATATATAGATGGTTCGAATAATAGGAGTGCGAAGAATAGATTAGTAAACAGTAGTGCCAGAAAAATGAATTCATGTTTGACCTGACAGCTTTGACGTGGATTTGAGAAAGTCCATGAGTGGTAAGTAATTAGGGTAAGAGGGCTGGGCCGAGCTTTGGGTCGGACCCAAAAATGAATACGTGAGACCACAGACTGTTTGTGGAATAAGAGATTCGAAGCACATTTACTTCATCAAGTTTAGGTGACAGTCAGGACAAAGCACATCGACACTTTTATAAAAGCACTTGTGTTTTTAAGGCTGATCTGTCCTTTCTGAAATAAGCTAGGTAGGTTGGTGTTTCTTTACCTTGCTCATTTAAGGCAAACAAAGAACTGCAGGGTTACCCTTTCTCACGTTACCTAAGTTTGAGGCATTTAAGATCAAAAGAGCTATAACGATTTTTTTGACAAAACCGAGATAAAAGGACCAATTTTTTTAATGGTGCCTCTTAAGCCGCATCCAAAAAATTAAAGTGGAGATCATCCAAAAAGATATTGTGGCAAAAATTAAATTTTCGAGTTCTAGGAACAAATATACCCTACTCCCCTGCCCCCTCCTCCCCTGTTTCTCCCTTTCCCCTTGAGATCCCCCAGAGAGATTTGATAATTTTCAAAAAATTAATTAAACCTGAAAAAAAGGAATTCATTCACAGGGTCTCAAGAATCTTTTAATTGCCTCCTTTCGCATTAACATGTGCCGTCGACAAAAATTTCAAAAATTACATTATTCAAGTTTTAAAATCAAAATAGCTTACTGGATAATGGCATTTAAAATGGCGAGAAGAAGTTAGTACCAAAATAGCACAAAATTATTATCCCTTTTGAGAAATTCGCGCAACAATATTGACGTTAACTTTTTAAATTCTCAGGACCGATCACACTGATCGGTTGCTGTAATTCGAACTTCAGCCAACAAAAAGTTCATCATGCCAAAAGTTACATTCTTTTGCGTTTCCTGGAAAACTGAGAAAGTGATTCTACATGCCTCATTTTCAGTCGCAACCAGGAACAATTCACACCGGAAGGGAATAATTACGGAGCAAACATGTGGAGAACGAGGAAACTCTGCGTTTTAACATTCAATGAGCTACGTCTTTTCTAAATTTTCAAAACATGAAGTCGGGTCCAATCATCCCTGAGACTGCACAAAAACTGACGACGAGGTTAAAATCCGGATGGAGTCCAGTGACGCCACCCTAGGGGATCTGCGAGACAACGTGCACATTTATTGGGCGGTTATGTTCATAATACCTCACATCTTGATGAAACGTCCAGGTATGTGAACTCGTTCTGGATGTGCATGTTTATGCCTATCGCCTTCAAGAATGAATCTGTTGTTAATTTATTTATATTATCTTAGTGCTTAGTTGCCTGACCGTATGTGCCAATTTCCATGGACGTATTGTGAGGCCGTCGAAACCTGTGCACCATCCGGCGAATCGAATATCCCGTCCTGCATTCCACTTTTTGCCTCCGAGTCAATGTCTGCATTTACACGCCACTGCTCCCGTCCTACGGAAGACAGCAGTAACTCTCTCCGGACGCGAGCCGCGGTTACGACGCACTCTAATGCGCTTCGAGGCTCAATCCAGAATGGAGTTACTGCCCTTTTCCGAAACACGGCAGACTGAGTGTCTGAGTCACTAACTTTGCTCATCTCGTGCGATGTCTCTAAGTTCGATATTTCGAAGGAGAGTTATAGGCGTCAATCGAAAGCCGAATCGATTCCGTTGGTGTTGGATTCGAGGCAGCTACCCTGCTACTGCTACCCTCCGCGCTGAGTTCACTGACTCTGCGCCTTGTAGTTTCATTATCAATAATTGCAGTATTTCCCGACTGGCCGGAGGCTTTGCTCAGCATTTTATGCTCTATCATGACGCACATGGGAAAACGCGCTTTGCTTAATTATGATGTCCTCCTCCTCTCGTCTAGCATATTCTGCGAAATTACAAGTGAGCAAGTTACTGCTCATTTGCAAACAAATGCAAGCCGCAAAACAAAGAGCAAAAAAACCAGCCGGTGTTGGGTTAGCATCATAGAAAAATCACTGATAAATCAACTGTTCTCATTAACGTACTTCGCAATATAAATAGGTTTGAGTTCGACTGACTTACGATGGATCTATACCGAGAGTAAACAAAAGGCGAATTTCATATTTAAAGTTCTGAACCTCTTTGGAAAGTTTGGTCCCGGTTTGTCTCATCAATCACCAACACCAGTGGACACCGTTGTTACCAGATTCGACTAATCAGATCCGTTGGTTTTTGATAGGCCGAACCTTTCTAAGAACCATCTCGCGAGGTGGTACCAAAATCACGCACCAACGTTGTGATTCGTTATAGTCACCGAATCGGAAGTTCCGAACTCAAATAAAATGGCAACTCGGAGGTTCGGGCACGAAAGTAGTACCGAACCTCTAAATAAATTTCCCTTAAACAACCTCCGGAAAATATTCGTTTGACTCGTTATTTGAGTCTTGTTGCACCTAGAGGCTTCATTCTTTTTTGTTTTTAAATGTTTCTATTAACAGAATTTTATGCTCCATGATGTGACGTAAGAATATTATTTATTTACATACCTCCAGATTATGTGAAATTTTTTGAAAGTCAAAGGATGAGGGAAAGAAGAGAAAAATAGACAAAATAAAAAAAAGATTTTTTCAATACTCATAATTAAAAACTTTATCCGTCGCATCACCCAATGTATGAAAATCGTATGGCATAAAAAAATTAAGTCATTACAATACCCTGAACCGTGGAGCTACATCATTTCCATCGAAACACTATACTTTTGTCTGAATTCCAGTGTCAGGGGCAAGGATATGCAACCCGCTTGACCACGATTTCAGAAAAAGTCATGTTTATAAATACAAGTAATCCCCCAGAAATTATGTCTTCATGTCTATATGGAAACAAGTTTTTCCTGAGGGTGCCTCATCCCTTAATTCCTGGCCCTGTCTAGTGGTCTATTGAATCTGCGGGCGGCCGATTTTTGAAATTGATAGACAAAAGCGATAGACAAAGAAGACAAAAAGAATATGGATGGATCCTGTTGATGGATGCGGGTAGTTGTAATGGACAAAGACCGTGCCTAATAGAGTAACTAACGGCAACCCACGAGGGATCCGATAGTTAGTCCATCATTTACCCGCTTAGTCTATAAAAACCATCCATTTCAACCAATAGGATCGCAACATACTCCTTACGTCTTCTTTGTCTATTCCTTAATTTGTTTATCGATTTCAATAATCGGCTTGCTGGCGAAATAAGACGCAGCCAGGGTGCAAAATCGGGGAAAAGCAGAATAGCGAAGCCACAGCGATCTCAAGTTAGCGTTCGGAACGGTTCGAAAATTGGATAACTTGAACGTATCATTAAAGCGAACCCGCTGCCGGATGCGCAACGTACTAACGTGCGCTGTTCAGTGATGAGTTGTGTGATGATTCAGCTTGCGGTCCAAGTCGGTGGTGACGCAGCGTGCAGCTTTTTGGGCAGTATATTCCCGACCATACGGCGTTTGACAAAACGAGGTTGTCTAGTCTTAGAGATGAGCTCCGGATTACACGAAAGTAATCCTTCGCAGAGGCTCACACTCAAATTCGACTTGCGTTCTCTCGTGCGGTTCGGGTCGGGTCGGTGTCATGGATCCAGTGGCTCGATTTTCGAATCGATATACAGCGTTGTTAAGATAGGAAGTTATCGATCGAGGTCATTCGATAGCGATTCGATAATCGACCCGCAGGGTCCGCGCGCGGACGCTGCCGAACTTATCCACGTTCAATATGGGTAATTATTGTCATCTTATGACTTGTTATATTTCTCCTCTACTCCGTTATATCTGCACGTATAATTTTACGTTCTTTTTAAATTACAGTTTGGAATGATCGTGTCAATTTCAACCTTCCTTTTCGAAGAAACGATGCTGGATACTGGATAGGCGCCGCGCTACGCCTCGCCAAGTGCTCTTCGTGGCGTTGTCATTTTTCCATCCAACCTCGTCGTTTCCCAGACGAAGGAACGTAACTTCATTCCATGGTTGCCGAATTTACCTTAGCAATTTGATTTTTTAGGAGCGTATACCTTTACAATTTGCGTCAATTTTTTTTTTCGATTTTCATAAGATCAGAGGAAAAATCAGTGGAATTTTCAGGTAGATACGCTCAAGAATCTTATGGACAAAATGCAGTTTGGGAGGCAACATTGAAACAAGCATTTGGCAACATTGAAGTGTAGTTATACGTTCTCTCGTGAGGAGCACGACGACTGTCCAGAAGATTTCTCGTTGGGTTCATGAATCAGTTATTTTCAAAAGGGAATATGTCCACTTTTTCATGGGCCTTTGGCCTGCATAAAAGGACATGCTATTTGAGACCCATCGAAGAATGGACCCATTCCCTTTTGAAAACATCTGATTCATATCTTCTAGAGGTAGGAACTGCAGGACCTCTTTGTAGGGTGAGGACGGTCACTGAAAAGTCCACTTCTAATCGGCCATTTTTCGCTTCATGCATCTCTGCGGAACCAAGAAAATGGCGAACGTTGCATGGAAATGTGATTCAAAATGGCAGAACCTGACAGGGCCGGATTAAGGGGATGGCCACATGGGCCGCGGCCCATGGCGGCAAAACTAGGGGGCGGCAAATTTTGCAATTTTTTTAAACGTAGGTATAAAAAAAATCTGATTTAGAAAAAAAAAATTATAAAGGAGAAAAGGCGACAAAATCTCTCATTTCCTGAGAATATAGTAATTTCTGATTTTTTCGTTATTCAGTGATACAAGAGACAGCACCTTTAATTAGTCGAGTTGAGAGAGAAACCAAACACGCAATTTGGCCTGGAACGGCGCGACTTAGAGAGAAATTATGACGAGGACTTGAGATGAAAAGGAGAAGTCCTCGGCGCAGCGGTCGGCATGTAACACATATTAGCGCCTACAAGACTGCACGAATACTTCATGCATTGCATCAAGCATAGTGCGGTCACTGCAGTCAGCGTGAAACGGATAGCGCCTACAAGAATGCATGAATACTTCACGCATTGCGCCACAGACATTGCGTTCAGCGTGAAACGCTTAGCGCCTACAAGACTGTCGGAATACTTCACGCATTGCGCCAAACACAGTGCAGTCGGCGCGGCGGCGGAAGTTAAAATCATTAAACTACATTTATGTTTGTTCTTTCATAATTTTTTCGTTCATTTCTCATGAATGGAAGGCCTTCTCCACGCAGAGATAGGTTTACGGAACTTAACTTTCGCGCAAAGTTCCGTGAAGTTTTGCTAGTAGTGTTGACAGGGCTTTTCCAAAAAATGTTTTCAACACGAGTAAACGCGTCTTCTGCATCCTTCCCCCGCTGGCACGTTCACTTGATGGTTTTTATTGATGTTTCAAAACGAATGAGAAGGGGGCGCCGAAATACAGGCGGCTCGTGGGCGGCAAGTAGGTAAATCCTGCCCTAGAACGTGAGGGATCATTTATCAAATTACGAACTCCATCACAATTATTTCTTATTTATTTACGATTAGATGAACTTAATCAGTTTCAAAACCAATTATGTGTATTCGAAAACATATTCTCAACTAAGACTTCTACCGGGGCAAGGTTGGCAACATGTGAAACAGATGATAATTGCCAAAGGTTGGTAACAACCCATTCTCGTCCAAAATGACCACAACTATTTTGGTTCAAGGATCTCCATGAGACCCAGCGCTCATATTTTCCGCATGAAAGTACTCTAGGAGCCTGGTTCTTTCACCGTCCGTCAACAAGTATGAACACTGATGTATATCCGTTACTTCAGTGCCTGACCCAGTCCTCTGACTATTTTACACTCAGGAATGGAAGCTAGACCAACGTTTCAGTATGTTAAGTATAAAAAAAAAGCAAAATTGTGCAGCATCAACGGCTGCACCCGGAGAGCTTCAATTGGATTCAAACGCTTTTGGTGAGCGTAGATTTGGCAGTACTGCACATCAGCACCGGCGAGCGATGGAATAGTGATTAAAATCAAAAAAAAGGAAAAACGAATCTTTTCTCCGAATTGGATGCCGCAGTTTGCTAGCTCTCAGCATTGCTCGTAATGGGAAATCACAGGGTAACTTCATATATCTTTATGCAGCTCTTATTATTTCCATCAAGTTTTAACCTCAAAAATGACTGAGGGAGGAGGTGCTTAATCTCAACACGTTTTTAGATTTTATACATTTTAACATTTCAAGCCAACATCTACATCGCAATTTTCCATTACAGTTGAAAATCGATGAATTTCCAGCCCTGGCAAATTTATTGACGGTGAAACTGCAAGAACGCGTATCTCGGCTGCGGTGTTTCAAAATCTCCGTTCCTATTTTATTTTTTAGAAGGAGACCAAATCGACATCATCGCTTGAAATTTTCGCAGAATATTCTTCAAATGCTCGAATAAAATCACCGGACTTCTCAAGACACGACGTCTCTTATTTATCGATGTAGACAATTAAGTATGACGGGAAGGCTTCAACGCCGCAAAGCGAGATACACATTTCTGCAGTTTCATTATCGTATCGAAATCCATCACGCAGCAAATCCATAAAAGCCACACGCAGTCAGTTTGATATACCCAGTGAATCCCATGCTGGTCTGAGCTCTTTGACTATGTGACGGAAAGTGCTAAGGAGGACTCATAGGTACCCTACTTTAGACTTGGACTAGTAAAGTCCCTATTGGCAACCGTGGGAAAATAGACCAATGAGTAACGTCTCGCAGTCGAACCGTCTTTAGCGCGCAGTTAAAATGAGATTCTGCACTTCGGGTTATGATCACTTGAAGTAGGGATCTGCCTAACAGTAATCCTCAATTAATAGTTACGATTTTAGCTGTTAGTCAGAAATAACAGTAATATAGATAACTGTATAAGAAAAAGTATTTGACACAAAACGCATCCCTTGAACAAGACTTGATTTCTCCGAGGCATGCGGTCAGCTAATATGGCAGGGCCCTCTCTAAGGAAAATACAGCATTATTCCAATCTCTCAATATTTTTCATTTTTGTAACGTTTCGTGCTTTCAACCAAGTATTTTTTATTTTTTTATTTTTTAGTTTTGCACGTGGAGGAATGAACGGCTTTAGTGTCGTATTGGGAATAAGGTACACCTGAGGCAATAATACTTTTAAAAATTACATGGCGGTTGTAGCGTTCGACTTTGTACAATCCACGCAATTCAGAGATTTTCTAAAATTCCACTTGTCCATCCTCCCAGTTTAGAGTATATCTTGGATAGCTACGAGAAGGTTAACTACGTACCGCAGGAGGTTAAAGCCGCAGTGCGTGTTGGCTATTCATTGATGTTACTGGTATCTCCGTTCGAAAAGTTTCCTTGCTCATTTGAAACAGAGCCTAATTTTTGACTTTCTCTGGGACACTCCTAATTATTCTTTTTCTCTTAAAAATGTATTACAGGGATACATTTTAATATTATCTGGCTTTGCAAGTAACTTTAGAGCGAACGTCTTGAGTATCTCCGTTCTAAAAAAAGTTGCATACAATGTGTTTTTCAGAATGCATAGGTATCGAGGTACGGCAACCGGTAGCATTTAGACTCTTAATTTCAAGGATTTGTGAATCGTGTGAATCACACAAATAACTACCATGTATCGAGGCACTCTATTTTCAATTCAAATTCCATGTTCAGTCAAATAATTATGATTATGAGATCCTATGAAGGGCCGACAAAAAAATGTCCAAAATTGGATGATTCTACTCGTTCACCATACAATAAGCAACTCGTTTAGATTCCACAGTCTAGATTGTTCACATTCAATAATCGGCTGAATCATTTCCGGATCCAATAAGCGGCTCATTCACGTCCTCTGAACGGCTAATTTATAGATTCAATGGTAAAGGATCTCTCGCAGATTCAACGATTAGGACCGTTCAAATCCCAATGACCCGCTTAAAAACCAAGATCATTTTGAATGATCCAGCGAGAAACTCTGTTAATTTTCAACGATCTTACATCTTTTCCCCAGAGATATTGGCATGTTCTGCTTGATACTGTCTTTATCGACTCTGGTATTAAACTTCGACTGAGGAAAGAGTCTCTAGCAGGGACTAAACTGGAATTTGGAAAGACTAAGTTTTCGTAAAAGTGTTGTGATCATACAAACTGCTCAGAACAAATCATTATGCTCGGAAAAGTAGATGATTATCATGCAGGGCAAAAACCGATAAGTCTCATGACTTTAAAATTGTGCACGCACACAGATTAATGAAAAGCACAATAAAATATGACCGGTCGGTTTTTCTGTGCGTCTGCGGGAATGGTAATGCGCGAGGCACGAAGGCTGCTCTAGCATCATTTCTGGACTTGGTTGAAAGCCCAAGGCATCCGAAGAGGAAGGCCTCATTCGCAGCGGACTGCTGAGCAACTTTCGCATTACTGACTGATCACGTGGAAGTAACTAGGGATTTTCTCCCGAAACAAACAGAAAACCTCCAATTAATTGCACGATTGGGCACCTTTGGGCTTGTGCGAAGAGCAGTTTTTTATGGCTTCGAAGAACCTATGAATTACCAACAGGAAGGGTCAAGAATCCACGCTTGTTCCTATTGTACACAATTATTGCCTTTAGGGCTTTTTTCCGTCTCGGCTAACGGTTCATCAAGTTGTAAGATTTTTTTTCCATTCCTCATCGCTTCTTTTTCAAAATATTTCATTTTTATAATATCTATGACTTGAGTCGGAAACTCCGCTGAAGCACCGCACCGGATCTAAAGGCGGAAATCGTGGCGATTTGAGATACGTACTCCGCTTAGAAAAGACCGTCGGTGAAAGATCACGATTTATTTTGTCCATAAACCCCTGTGATTGAGTTTGCCTAAATTACGTCTAAGGGCTGAGTTAAAATTGATTAAATGTATAATTTCATGTCCTATTCAGCGATAAGCCAGGGTACAAATCAACGCGCTCATAGTCCTCGTTAGGTCACTTTCAAATCTCTTATGGCTCGTCGTCATACAAAGTAGTTTTGATTTTACCACTCACATATTATGGACCGCGTTCAGCAGAAAGGCACTATTAGCTATTTCTTTTAACTGAGCAATTTAATGTTTGTCAAGAGAACGTTTGTACAGATTACTTTGAACATTTTAAAGAACTTGCTTCGTAGCATGCAAAAAATTCACTAAAATTTGAACACAAATCTGCTTAACCGTTTACATTTAAAAAATTAATATACCCAATGAAAGTTGACGATAGCTGATGTGACTTGGCTCTTTTCTGCTTAACGCGGTCCATATATCATCGGAACTCATAAGGAGCCACAAGCCATTATTCCCCTTTTCTTTTTAAAAAATAAAAAATAGAAAAAGAATGTCTTGTAAGTACTGGGTTAGTGGGTTAGACGGTGATCTTTTCCAATTCCATGGAGCCGAAATCTTGGAGACAATTAACGGCTTCTGAAAAATCCGAAAACTCGACGGAATTCAAACGCACCGGAGTGGCAAGAAAATGATGGCGCTAAAATGTTGCGGTGGTCAAATCGCTATCCTCTTTCGTTCTTCAGAGATGCTAAAATGAGAGAATCTTGGTTCAACTTAGCAACAAGGCGAGTGATGGAATTCTTGGAACTCACATGGCTTTGTTAAGAGACGGATTGTCTTCATTACTAAAAAGGTAATTCCATGACACTTCATAAGTTGTGCGTCACGACGTAGCGCGTTTTGACAATGATTGATGAAACTGTCAATACTATAGGTTTTGTGGAGCCTGGCCATTCGTAAAATTTGTGTTTTTCGACTAAATTGGTTGAAAGTCACGAAGCCTGAGACCGATTTTTATTGCCAGAAAATGGGTTCCAAATTAAAATTTAGAATTAATTCTCCTTTTGTCTATCGCCGGAGCACTGATGATAACAATCACGATAAATAGAGGCAGTCATAAGGTAGCAATTGTAACATTATACCCTGTCTCGGTAGTTGGTGAATTTTGAAAAAGGCAGTGCCCTTACAATATGACCAATCATTGGATCAGTTGTTGACCAGGTTGCTCAAAATGCAATAGGAAGGTACCCTCAAGGGTTGAGGGTCCCGAAAAAAAGGAGTTCTCACTTGTCGCTAAGATGCTATATAGTGAAAGGTCTTCATTTGTCTACGGTAATGAGTCACCAAAATGATTGTAAATGGTGAAATTCTTCCAGTGCACTTTTAAAAGTTGAGAGTGTAACCTTTTCCACAATGTATCAGATGTATCAATGTATCAATGATCAGATACAAAAATTTCCCTAACGTAGCAAGACAGTCTCGGTGTCGCGATTGGAATATTAATTTAAAAAATCGATTTTTAATCAGAATTTTTAAAATTTTACCATCGTAAATTTTAATGTCGTCGTCGTTGGTTTTCGACGTGTCAACACTGCTACCCACGATAACCTGAAGGAAGCGTAAATATTTTGTTAAAAAGCGTAAATACCCAAAACGCGCATCCCCTGACCAACTGACCACATGCTTTACTTTTTCATCGGATAGGAAAAGTAACAAACTCAATAATATGAACCCAATTCAATTTAACCAAAGATTTTCATTAGAGATTTAGACGGTTTTGAGCGATCCACGGGATTTGATGGCAGTCAAAATAAGCTTCAAAGTAACTTCAAAATTTACTAACCGGCTGTGGTGGGGAAAGTGAGTGCGCTGCATATCAGAGCTAGTGAAACAGTCAAGGATAGCCTCTTCGAGGATGTTCGCATAGTGCGGCAGCGTTGTCCAGTTCCAATCTGAAACAGAGGAAAGTATTGTCTTATTAATTGAATTGCGCACCAGTGAAATTTATAAGCTCTGCTCAGGCTTTTTTCGAAGAATTTTCATTTATTTCACACCAAACTCGAACTTTTATCTCAAAGGATGACTTTTTGGCACGTATGCGTACCAAAGATAAAGCAATGACAGATAAATTTTCAAAATGATGGAATTTCCATCAAAATTTAACTTGCCTAATTTCAGTAAACTGACTAAGTCAGCTGATATTGAAAAATTAGTACAGTATAAGTGAGCACAAATTATCGTCATTTCTGACATATTAGCAGTATGTCCACTTACCCCCGAAGGAGACTACTGCTGTTTTGAATAAAATGATACCCATCTCTGCCAGTTTCAACTTTGAAACGTGTTTTTATGTGCCCAAAATGCAACCAGGTAGATTAGCAAGAACATCATAGCACCGGTTCTTAAGGTACCGAAATTCGATTAGCGACTCGAGCTGAAATCACGCTTTTAGGCAAGTAGGCAGGTTCTGTAAAGTTTGAATGTATATGCGGGTAAAATACTGAAAATTTGTCTAAGTGCACAAGTTTCAGCATAATTTCACGTGGTTAGGTTAGCACGGTTTCCCTGAAAAAAATTCCGAATATTTTTTTTTAAACTTCAATGTAGCGGCATTCGCAACTGTAATTCGTCGTATACTCATTGCCAATCGCGGTTTTCGCCGATCGATATGGCACGCGAGGCACACATGCTTTCTACTAAAGATCTTTCGTCCACGGACGTAACTATTTGCACATTTTCGCGTTATTAGCACAGTTCCCCCGAAGATGTTTTTACAAATCCTCCCTCTTCCAACGTTTCCCAAATTCGCACCCATACAGAGTCGCACTCATTACAAATCGCATTTTTCGCCGGTCAAAGTCACAGGCGAAGCTCAAATTTGTGCCACTAAAGAGCTGAAAATCTCTAATGTGGTTCAGCGTGAGCAAATTTTTAAATAATGAGGTCTCCATGCGTCAAGCAAGTCGCATTTTTCGGTCCGCCTACTTTTCTAACGCTGCGTTAAAGTCTCTGAAGCAATTCCTGCGTTTTGCCGTTTCGACAACCTCTTGCCTGGCTCAGCTCGATCACTTTTTTAGGATATGGAACCTTAGAGGCGTCTTTCCAGAATGTCTGACGTCAGTTCATCGGGATCCTCTAAAAATTAAAGACTATTTTTGCGACTTGAACGAGTAATTATCATTTTTACCCTAAAGAAATATCCACACCAGCCACAAACGATTCCGACGTACATTTTTCTTGCGATCCACCCTAATGGTCATTTGCTTGCTCGCTTTTGATTGCAAAAATGCATTTGCAGTGCCATGGGCGGAAGTAGGGGGTCTGACACCCCCCCCCTCGAAAAAAGCTACCTGGCCTTTCTAAAAAATTTGAGAGATTGCAAGAGAGATTTGCTAAGTATATATATATGCATGACATATCTTTCATCTTTAAAATTTTAATGGGATCAAATTCTTGTTGAAAACAACTCAACATTAATCCTGAGACGATTCAAGAGTTCAAACTTGCTTTGAAAAAAATCATTTGGTTGATTTTGGGCATGAAAGGTATGAAGTAATTTTTCGTCGAAGCTTAGCTAAACTTCCTGCAGGCTTCCAATCAACAGGAGCGTTATGTCCACTTACAGCCACGAGAGTTCCATAAAAGTTAAAAACTCGTACAGACCAATTGAAAAAACGGCTTAATTTTCCTTCCTATCGTAAAAAGATAGGTACGTGCGTGCGTTTGTGCAGTGCCGCTTTTATGGCGCACCAGGGTGCTCTGCGAAACCTAACCGCCTCTGGAGTATGTCAAGGTAGAAATATTCCAGGATCTAGCATCTCCCCCCGCCCCATCCCTTTGAGAATATAAAGGGCGGCATTGATAGGCGGCATAGACAATACCGCCTACCTATAAACTGATTATTTTGTAGAACGAAGAAAAGACTTCGCCATGATTGTAATTTTGGGATTAGATTTGCAATTTTTTTCAAACATTACAGAATAAATCAGTGTTTCCATGCGGAATTGGAGACAATTAAATACGTCAATTTGCTGATTTTATACTGTAGAGTGCAGCAAAGCTATTAACTCTTTCCGCCAAAATAAATCGTCAGTTAGGTGGTATTGTCCCATAGCCCCCGCTATCCACCCTCTGACCATAAAAATGTCCATACTCTCCCTATGTAAGTAGCCTGGCTGGGTAGCTGGAAGGATTCGTTTGAAGACTTCTAGAAGTCGGAAAGGAAGCGCGGCGTGGGCTCGGGCGATTTGTAGACGCCTGGAAAGAGATTTGGCGTAATTGCGGGAGGTAATAACGGGCGCCGCTCGCGTCTCGGCCGTTGACTGGCAGTATATCAATGACGGAGTCGACGAACGCGGGGCGAGCGGCGAGCGGTGCGTCGAGCTGCGTTCCTTGCGGTGAAGATCAAGGTCGCTCATCGAGCGTCATACGTCGCGTCGCTCGACGCGTAACATCAAAGCGTCACGCGTCAGCGGCTCCCCGTTGCGTCACGTCGCAGCGTGTCACACAACCCTCCACCGCGCCGCGCCGCACACTGGATCCAGTCTACAGGAGAGCTCGGACAAAATTTGGACGCTTTTAACTCCGTGTATACAAAACTTTGAGGTTCTGAAAGTGGTTCCATTGGTTTCCTCGTGAAGTGCTCTTCTTCAAGCACCCTTTGAAATTTAAAATGTGACCAAATAAACATAAAAAATTGCAGTTTTAGTCAAAAATTTCATGTCCGACCTCTTTAATTGACTGGATCCACTGTGCGCCGTCTCGCGCGGGCCACTGCCCGCCCGGCGCAGCGTAGCGCAAGGTGTTGTTCTCGCTTAATTCGATGCGCAAACACTGGAGGAACCATGCGTCGTGCGTGCACCGTGGTGGGTGAACACCGTGAATCGTGCAGATTTCACTCGGTTCCCGAATTTGGTAACAATAGACCGATTTAGTGGCTACGTCATTCGATGTACCTACATCCCTGTTCGATGAGTCAATGTAAACAGACGCACATGACCCCATCTGAAGGTGCACCTCCCGAATTTCACCATATGGTGAAATTCGTCCGAGAGTTTCTACAAAATTGAAAATATTCAATCGACATTTTTTGCCCTCAATTAAATGCCTCTTGGTTCGTATTGACACGTGGAGGTTGTTGGGAATCCGATGATGGGATGAAATTGAATGTTTTAGGTTTGATTTCATGAGGGTCTCCGTCATCTCCAAGGTACTTGAATTCCGGAACAAATTTTATGGACAACTCTAGGGTTTGGTTCCGGGAGGCGGTACCTCTTGAAACATCAACCTGTTTAATAAACTTCTATAAAAGGCTCATGAACGCCATTGTCCGTAGTTATTAAATTTCTTTAACAACGTGCGTCCGTCGATTGAATTCGCCGTGTAAGTCAAAAATTATGGTTCCATAAATTTCTTGGACATGACCCCGATTCGCGCTGGCAACAAAATCAAGTAAGTGATATGTAGAAGCCCATTGCATCCGGCCGCTACGTTAGGTTTTCATCTGTGCGGTCGACGCGACGTACCTATGGAAAAAGGAAGGCTCTTGGCTTGGCGGGTCGTAACATAGATTTGTCTCATTCATGAATCCTTTACCTTTCGAATTGATCAAAGTTGGTTGGATTTCGCTCTTTAAGAACTATTATCCGGAGCAATTTTAAACACTTTGGGTAGCAAAACAAAACACTCCGACTCAAACCTTAATAAAACGCTCTTAGTATAAAAAGATAGTAGATAAACCATGTGTTCCCCCACCTTTCAGAATATTTTGCTAGATTATTCGAGAGCTGGTGCTAAGGAATTCACACAAGGTATAACATCCTTCAATGTTAACAGTGCAAATTTAAGAGGGGTCTTCTTCAATTGGGCGTGGCAGGGGAGGAATAACTTACCACATCTCTTGTTATAATTGGAACGCGTTAAACAGAAAGGAACCAAGCTACATCAGCTATTGCCTAATTAATCGGGCAATTTAGTTTTTTACATGAAAACGGTTGTGCGGATTTTTGTGCAAATTTCTATGAATTTTCTCTAAAATACGAAGCAAATTCCTTAAAATTTTCAAAGGAATCCGCACAAACGTTCTCTCCTAAAAAATCAAATTCCTCTGATAAATTTGGCAATAGCTGATGTGGCTTGGTTCCTTTCTGTTTAACGCGGTCCAATTGTGATCTAGCTCGCTTACTGGGTCAAACCAACCAAGCAATGGACTAAATGGGCACAATTATGATAAAAAAAGGTCACTGTCTTGTCAAAACATCAGCAATAGAGCAGGGCCGGATTAAGGCGCGGATGGGCGGCGGCCCATGGCGGCAAATCTAGGAGGCGGCAAATTTTGCAATTTTTTTAAATGTAGGTATAAAGAAAACTCGGATTTAGAAGAAAATTACAAACAAAATCTCTCATTTCCTGAGAGTATAGTAATTTCTAATTTTGTCGTTTTTCGGTGATACAAGAGACAGCACTTTTAATATAATCGAGTTAAGAGAGAAACCAAACACGCAATTTGGCCAGGAACGGCATGACTGAGAGAGAAATGATAACGAGGTCTTGAGATGGAAAGGAGAAGCCCTCGGCGCGGCGGTCGGCATGTAACGCATATTAGCGCCTACATTCCTACAAGACTGCACGAATACTTCACGCATTGCACCAAACACAGTGCTGTCACTGCGGTCAGCGTGAAACGGATAGCGCCTACAAGAATGCATGAATACTTCATGCACTGCATCAAACAAAGTGCGGTCACTGCGGTCAGCGTGAAACAGATAGCGCCTACAAGACTGCGTGAATACCTCACGCATTGCGGCAAACACAGTGCGTTCAGCAGCGGTCGTCGGCGTGAAACTCATAGCGTCTACAAAACTGTCGGAATACTTCATGCATTGCTCCAAACACGGTGCGGTCTGCGCGGCGCGGCGGAAGTTAAAACCATTAAACCACATTTATGTTTGTTCTCTCATAATTGTTTCGTTCATTTCTTAAGAATGGGAGGCCTTGTCCAAGTAGAAATAGGTTTACGAAACTTAACGCTCGCGCAAAGTTCGGTGAGTTTTTGCTAGTAGTGTTGACAGTGTTTTCCCAAAAAATGTTTCCAACGCCAGTAAACGCGTCTTATGCACCCCACCCCTGCTGGCACGTTCACTTGATGGTTTTTATTGATGTTTCAAAACGCATGAGAAGGGGGCGGCAAAATACAGGCGGCCCATGGGTAGCAAGTAGGTAAATCCGGCCCTGCAATAGAGTAGCGATAGTTTCAAGTAGACGGTGTGAAAATTCTAAACCGCAGTCAAAATACCCCCGTTTATCATGATAACCCGTCCGCGAACCGCCATTTTAAGAATTCCAGCCACCTTCATTGATCCACGGACATGATGTTAAAAGTATAAGTAATAAGTCAAAATATCACCGCCCGATGTACCTACTTTAATTCGTGAAAATTCTTCAACAAACGAAGATATATAATGCAGTTTCTCAAACGTCCAGCAGTCAGTATAAATCCATTCAAAACAATTTAGGGGACCAAATCATGCTCAGCACATCACATATCAAATGTATCAAAACTGATGCACAAAATATACTTCCATCCTACGCTCGTGTGCAACTATTCGTACCTATGAGATATATTTTTAGTAGAAAGGAAGAATTGAAAGTGCTATGAAGTGCCATTTTGGATCCTTGCGGTAAAACCCGCCGTTGGTGCGACGGCCGTGGGTGAAGTGGTGAGTGTCTGGACAGTCAAAACGCCTTCGCTTTCGTGCGTATGCAATACGGACATCCATGGAGCCCGAATAGTTGCATCCAGGAGTTAAATTGAGTGTTCGAGCGCATTCTACATATACTGATTGAGGGAGCTTTGCTTGTTTTTCTTGCGCACCGTGACTTAATTCCAGCGTTGTTTGTTATGCTGTTGAAGAAATATTGTTGATTTTTATCGCGACATTGTCAATTTTCCGAATAATGCTTTGATTTTTTTAATATGTAACAACGTTGCCGTCCTAAAATATGGGCTGCACAGCTACCGTCCCTTCCTTCTCTTTTTTTTTTTTTTTTTTTTTTTTTTTTTTTTTTTTTGTTATATGCATTAAAGTCGGTTCAAATAATTGTCTCAGTTGGTCCAGAACTTATTTTCGACGTTGAAAATCGGAAAAATCTTGCCACGTTCAGATCTCCACCGTCATCTCATTTGTATACCTTGGTCTAAAACTAGGAGCAGAGAAGCCACCATATAATTCTAAAACTCACGCCTTCTAACTTACGAAAACTTCCACCAACACGCCACTGATATTCGCGGCCTTAGTCATCCCATTTTAAGTTGTTGATTTAATGTTTCACCATCAAGTCGAATTGGACTTCAGACTGTGAGCACGCTGATAGAATCTTTCAACGGGCCAAACAGACCGCTCTCAGCAGAAAGGAGTCAAGCCACATTAGCTATCGTCAAATTGAACTGAGCAATTATATTTTTTACAAGAGAACGCTTGTGCGGACTCCTTTGAAATTTTTGAAACATTTGCTTCGCACTATGCAGACAATTCACTGAAATTTGCACAAAAAATCCGCGAAACCGTTTTCGTGTAAAAAATGTAATTGCCCCCTCAAGTTTGGCAGAATCTGACGTGGCTTGGTTCCTTTCTGCTAAGCGCTGCCCAAATATGGATATTTGTGATATCGCAGACATAATCAGTAGAGTTTGACAACAACTCATCGCTTGGCAGACATAAGGGCGTAACTGCACATTGAGATGAGCCCGGAAAAGCATTGAAACGTATGGAAGACAGTCACATTGTATCGTGCAGTTACGCCCTTATGTAAGGTAGGCGACGAACTGAACGGTAGACGCGGATGCAGGACGAGCGATGGGATGCTCGAGCGAGTGGCTAGGATAATGCACTTGAGCAGGTCAGTTGCCAGACGCCGGATCTCGACTCCGTCCAGTTCGTAATGGATTTGGATCCGATTCCTCACCTTCATACCCTTTCAAACTGACAATTTGACATACGGAGACGGCCCGGAGGTTACACTCCGCTGTTTACTCTTGTCAATCCACTCCTCCGCCTCGATTCCCTTGCTGTAACCCGAACGAACTGAACAAGTTATCTGTGTCACGAGAGAAAAGGGGCTTCCCCTTTTTCTCTCGCAGGGGAAACGAGAGGAAGAGAAAAATAATGGAATTTGTATTTCCTCACAAATTTTCTTTTCTTTTGACGCGGCGCACAGTGGATCGAGTCAATAGGAGGAATCGGACAAAATTTGAAAACTTTAAACGCGAATAACTCCTTTTATACAAAGCTTTGAGGTTCTTAAAGTGATTCCATTGGTTTTCTCGTAAAATTTTCTACCCTATGCACCCCGTAAAATGTAAAATGTGACGAGGTAATTACCAAAATTTGCAGTTTTAGTCAACAATTTCATGTCCAACCTTTCTAATTGACTCGATCCACTGTGCGGCATTACAGCGTGATGGTCATCATAGTATATGACCCTGCGGCTATCACACAATTATTATTGGCGTCGGACCCCTCCCCCCCTCTTCTCCCTAAAAAGAGGTCAGTAGCAGCGTTCGACAACATGTGGACCCAAATCTAAGCACAGAGCCTTTCTTTCCATCTTTTATACAAGTATCTGGTCCGAGCCTAGATTTGTACTTAAAATTGAACACTTCGCACCTCCGCCAGAAAATGGACAAACGCACGCAGCAATTCGATAAAGAAGCGGTAGAAAGTTTGAAATGGTCGTTTTACGATTTGCTGAATGAACCAATATTTCAAATCAAGGAAAATTCATTGAAGCGAGATCTGAAAATTTCGAAATCTATCAATGGTCTTCATTGGAAATTATTTTCCCCTAAAAATCACTGAACAAATTTGTATATTTTTAATGGAAATTTGGCGACGTCTACAATTTCTTACAGCGTTCTTCTTTGGTGTAGTTTTTTACCGTCATATTAAGGTATGCATTTCCATTTATCATTGAATATTTTTTATTCTTTTTCTTTCCTCTCACTACGGAGATTCAGAAAATGCGATTGTCGAAAAGAGGGCGTTCCGTTTGTTTTCTAACACGGCCTTCAAAAAAATAATACCCGTAAAATAAAAGCTTTTAGCGAAAAAGACCACTTTAAATTTATTTCAGCAATTTTGGCGACTGGGCTTATCGTTTGCGATCCTGCGAAACTATTGATCTCTTTTTAACGATTTTTACGATTAGTTTTCGATTAGAGGTGAGCGGACGTTTTACAGAGGTATGTCTTATTCAACAGCAAATCCGGTATCCCTCCCCATAGGATGATCTTGAGTTTAAATAAATCATTCAGCCTGGTATTCTTGGTTTTATGACTAACGTTGTTCCGTTAGGACATAATATAATTTGAGTTTATAAAAATAACCTTAGTCATCTCAGAGGTGGGCTGGTCCGATCTTTGCTAGAGTCGTTTTTCTCATTGAAAGAGGCTGAAAAACATTTTAGGCGCATCAGGAAAGTCTGAGATTCACGACATCTTCACATTCTGCCGAAAATTTTCGCATTTTGGAGCTTCTCACTTCGTATAGTTGCAACCCAGTTTCATAATTTCACGTAAAACTGAAAAGGGCTGCCTTTTCAATTTTTCAATTGATGAAAACAAACAAAATTAGAAACATCCAGTAATCCGACAGTTTCTCTTAACTTTCCTGCTCTTCACATTAGTTTACCAAAAGAGAACTAGAATTATACTTAGTTGGTCAATTCTATTAGAGACATTCAGCATCTCAGTCCTATTAATGTCTTTAGAAAAAATATGAAGGGTATGAGCATATACAAAAATTTAGATTCATAGTACATTTAGTGAGTAGAATACATATCGACGGTGCAAGTCGGCAATCACATAACTCGTTTGCGGGTCTGAAAATCTCCGCAACTATGTTATTTTTCCAAAGGAGAACAAATGGACATGATTCCTTGAAGTTTTTGCAGAATTTTCCTCGCACATAGAAGAAAAATCACGGAAGTTTTAAAGAATTACCGTTGAGTAGTTTTCCGTTAAAAATAAAGTATGACAGGAAGTCTGCGACGTCGCAAACCGAGTTATGTTGCAGACTTTCAGCGTCGATATACATATAGTGAGTAGGAGACACCCAGTATGTATATGTATGCACATAGTAAGGAGAAAGATGATTAGATTTTATGTTTTATTGATTTGACGAGTACTTAATACATATAGTGATCATTTTGTGTGCTCGGCACTTAATGGCCTGACAGTCAGGGCTGTGCCGGTGTACCTGTGTTGCTGTTTTTTTTGAGAAACTATAAGTCATAGTATCATATGACGGCGACAATTTTTAGTACTGCGTGGAGTTGTGAAACCAGGGTATCTCATCTGTATTAATTTATGTCTTTGTCGTGGTGTACTTTTTGAAGCGGAAATCTAAAAAAATCGCAAATTTCTCACGCGGACTATGACGTTAGGAATGAATTTTAAACTTTCCTGATGCGCTCATCGTATGATGTCCAGTTTTCCTATCAGACACAACTCTTCTGTACGCTTTATCAAAAGTTTTCAAGAAACTCATTTCTGATATGACCGAGGTTATTTATAGGCGGATTTTTATATGATTTGAATGTCATCGCCGGCAATTTCTCATCCGGCTGTTCAGTGCGGAAAACGCGTGACTCACGGCGGTCTGCGGTGTGGTAATCAATTCAAGTACGCACATCCATCTGACGAATCCGGCAGTTTTTTCTAATTTTATCACGCTGCATCAATCAACATGATGTTCGAGGGTCATAATATGTCAAAACAGTTTGTCTGCGACATGCTTCAGCCGGTTGTAGAACAAATTATGTTTATAAATATGAAAAGGACGATCTTGTTTTCAACTCTCTGGAAAATTTGACATTTCGGGGATAAGCAATTGTCGACATCGGTCATCAAATTGTAACATGATAATTTCGTGTCACAAATATTTCATCTCGTCTTTTCGTGATATTTTCACTGAAAATATTGTCCGTAGTGATAGTTTTCAATTGAAGCGCTGAGTGCAGAACGAGCATTTCTTGATCGCGGTGTCTCAAAGACTTCGCCAACATTTCATTCACTATATTTAAAGCTAATGTATAGAATTCGTTGAGCCTTTTACTGAATTTTCTTAATGATTTTACGATGCTGAAAACGAAAACTTTCAGAAAATGCACTGAATAGTTTCCGCTGTAAAATATAAATTAGCAGTGATGATATTGAGACATTGCAACCAAGAAATGTCCTTTCTGTACCCAACGCCTCAATTGCGATCCCATCGCAATAAAAAGCAATGTTTGATTCCGATTGAAATTCAATGAATTGCGATTGATAAGAATTTCCAAAATCTTCCTATCAATAAAAATTTAAGTTGCAAACACTTATTGCGAATATAAGCCACGAACATAAGTTGCGACATATCGCGATCAAAACAACTTCCTTAAGAAAGAGGAACTGTAAAGTAGGTGAGATGAGAGATGCTCGAAACGGCAAGGACACTTACTTCCGTTTAATTTTTCGACTGCCGGGATCACTTTCTAAGCTGCTTGAAACATCTCTGAAACAAACAGCAATAAAACCAAATTATCACGTGTACATAGAGGAGAGCGACGAAATATCAGGTGCCTAACAGGCTTTTGAGATTGCGGCAACATGACTAATCTTAGCTAAAATTCAAAAAGAGCACACTTGTCGAGCGCACCGTAAATGAAATGTGTTTTTAATAATCTCTCTGAGTTTCCAGTTCCTGCGGCCGGTTCAACCACCCCGTTCGTCATTACCTTAATTCTAGAGAACGTCCAGAAGAGCAGACCGTCCACCACTGCACGCGTGAGTAGCATTCCAGGATGTAATTAGACAGCGAACTTGGAACTATTAAACTAGATATCCTATTTCGCTCCAATTAGAGATTATTAGAGTTGAATTTTTTCTCTTCCTCTCTCAACGCATTTGATGTAGACACGAAAGTAATATGCTACTTTCATCTTGCAGTACAACTAGGAACGTCCTTGCAATGGCGAGAAGCCCAGCATCCATCAGAGGAGCATGTTACCATTCTCGAAGTGGATACGGGAGATTAGGTACCCAACTCATCAGACTGGACCAGCCACTGACCTCTGCTTAAACTGTCCAAGTTTTTTTTCTTCCTCTTCTTTTTTTAGAGTACTACACATTGCAATCCCAAAGTTTAGCTGGAGATGTTCAACAATATTGATTCGGAGACGTAAAAGGCAAAAATTTATGAATGAAAGAATTAATTCATTTCGACGATCAAACTACCAAACCGCGTAGCTCGTTTGCTTTGTTGAAACAATTCCGCTTCCATTTTCTTTTTTTAAAGGAGAACAAATCAACATCATTTTTTGAATTTTTTCAGAATTTGCTTCGTACAACGAGGAAAATTCGAGGAGGCTCCCAAATATGGACATTCAGTATCTCCATTAAATCATGAAGTATAAAAGGAAATCTGCAACGTCGCAAACCGAAATACGTGGTTCAATTCTTTATCGTTAGTTGCAAAATAAAAGTTTGGAGTTCAAAGAAAGCTTTCCACTTGACGTTGAATGAACAAGTAAAAAGATATCTTGATCTCTTCATTTTCATATCTCAAGGAAGGATTCTGATGTTGACAAGCTCAAATTTGCGTTGTAGTTAGAAAAAATTTCTTTTAATTTCATGTGTGCTGAATGCGTTTTGAATCTATACATATTTTGAAAGCTCGCGCGTGCTCCAAAAAAAATGTCCAAACTGACGTCAATGACCACGGCATTAACCAAAATCCACAATTGCACTCGGCCACACTTCGACAGAAAATAAGTATTTCACCCAATAACAACGTTTATCCTGTTCATATGCTTACTAACTTATATAGTAAACTCCCGGAAACTTAGGCGTTTCTTCAATTCAATTTCAATCTGACCAGGATTTGGGACTTCGATAACAGATTTTTGTGGAGGAATACGTATCATCATTTTCAAAGTACGGGTATTTTTTGAGTCTTGGTGGATAATTTCAACTCGAGAATGTAACGGTCGTCTCAAAACCACTTTGAATGCGCTTCTTTCCCGCGCTTCGATTTTAACCGTTACGGGAGCCGCATGCATCACTGTTTCCAACCTCAACCGCAATTTCTGCGTATTACCGAGCTGAGGTAGGTATAATATGAAAATTCACCGCCTCATCACTAATAATATCATTATTTCAAGTATTTTAAGTAAGCTCAGAATGAAAATGAGGCTAAAATCGAGAGGACCACTTTAAATCAAATCTCTTCCCACCACGCATGGATTCTCGTGCTCATTTACACTCACACACACGGGGGAGGGGGGAGGGGAGTCAGAACGGCCTCAGCCTCACCGCTGCGCTGCACTATCTTTCAAGGGTGAATATGTCACGGGAGTAGACAAACATGGAGGTAAGGATTCAATTTTGCTGAAATACTCATTAGCTGTTCACTCCTAAAAAATCCGTTTGCAGAACCAACTTGAATTTAAGCTCAGAATATAGGAATGCAAAAATTAAGGGGGTCAAATCATACTGACTAGTGCAGCAAGTGATATTGGAGCTCTTGCATGTGTCAGGAATTTGCGCTTTAAGTACTAATTCCTATGTAAAATTTCGCGAGAAACACAATGGTGGTACTGGTTTTCAAACTATGGTTTCCAACGTTTCCTTAATGGAAAAGATATCTCACGCTATCCTTAGAGTCCACCTCTACATCGATTCAAACTCTATATACGAATAAAGGAGGCAATGCATTAACAGGGTTTCGACTTCGTTTGAGAACTCTAAAACTGTAAACACGTCAACCCTGTCAATGTATTTGCTCCCTATCTTTGCATGGAGAGTTTAACTGGATAAAGAGGTGGACTCTCAGAATTGCGTTGGAAATCCTCCCCCCATATCGATCTCAACTTTGGAGCTTTTTTGAGCCTTAAAGTTCGTTTTAGAGAAAAACAGTGGCACCATCGTTGTTAATCACAAAATTCTACATAGGAATCGGCGCTTGAATCGCAGATTCCTGACACATATATACAAGAGATTGGCAAATTCAGCAAGCGGCATAGGGGGCGCACATCTACCCCCTCCCTCCCCCGTCCGCTTGAAAGAGGAGAAAGAAAAAAGAAGCAAGAAAGAAGGAAGGAACGGAGATAAGGAGAAGGAAAGACGCTTACGCACTTGGTAATTATTCATGACGAAATTGACTCAAACTGCGCATTGGATGCTTCAAGAATTCAACCATTTTTCGGGGGAGGCCCGCAGGCCCCCCTTACGCCCCTGCCTCCCCCCCAGTTCGATGTGTCTAGATCCGCCCACGATGCGAGAGCTCATACTATACTTACTGCACTTACTTGCTTTCTGAGGAGGATGCTAAGGTTCAGCCCTGTAAGATGGCTGACTCACACAAAAATGGATCTTTTGGTAGATATATTCGCGCCCTGAAGATGTATATTCTACATGTAGAGGTGTCGCTTTAGACACTGAGTTGAAAAGGAGAGGCCTGGACGAGAATTTCTGGGCTCAGAGATTTTTTAAGTAAAACAAAAGGGTACAACAAGGGTACAAGGGTACAAGGGGGTTACAGCGCCATTGTTGAGAGTATAATAGTTTACGTTAATTACAAAATTTATCGCAAGAGAAAGTGCTAGAATCGCAAATCCCCCCCCCCCCACACACACCCTCACACACAAGAGCTCGAACGTCAAAAGTTGGCAACAACCCCTTTTCGCCCCGAGGCACCGCCATCAATGGCGAGGCGTGAATGATCGATTATCGATATTTCCCTCATTTAAAGCTACGGTATAGAATCGATTATTGAGGCGTTCGCTACGAACACTCTGTTCATCGATCCTTTTCCAAAGGTTTAATTGGAGGATCAATCGGACGTATTTCTATCAAACAGAACTATGTGTATTATGACGTGAGCCCTGTTATGCACATATTCTTATGGGTCTCAGGGCTCATGTCTTAATGCACATAGTTCCGTTTGATAGAAATACGTCCAATCGATAAATCACAAATCACGCCACACCACTGACCGTCATCTGTTTTTATCACAAGGGTCTGGGTGGGACCCAGTGTACTCCAGCTGGATGCATTCGGGTGATGGCGCGTCTGGACGAGGTTGAGAAAGTGTGGGTGTGAGACAAGCGATCTGGCACAGTGTCGAACTGGGAGCAACCCAAGAAGTTGGCCATCGAGGCGAGCGCGTGTGAATATTCTCAGTTCCGATACCGTTAAGTTCAGATCACGGCCGGATCAGACTCCGACACTGGCTGATCCTTCCAACAACGTTGCCGATGCTGGGGGGCCGATGCGCCGAGGCTCCTCCTTCTGGAGCCGGAGATCGGGTATCAGGCTCCTGTGAGCATCCATTCAACGGCATGCTGCACACGACCAATAGACTCATTCAGAGGCTACGTCATTCGATAGAAGTTCGAACTTATGGTTCAAACCAAAACAAACTAAAATAACCTCATGTACGAGTCTTCATGGGTTCCTCTTTTTCTTCTTTTTCTTCTTTTTCCGAAGACTACTCGGAAAAAAAAGTGTCTGGGGTTATCCCCCAAAATTATTCTACTACCCAAATTTGTATGATGATATGGACATTTCCAATTAATTTTGGGAGTACCGCAACATTTAGGTTAGTAACCTAATGTATTGGGATACTACCACAATAATTAATTGGGATACTACCACAATAAATCGGAGTATTACCACAATTGATTGGGAATGCCCATATCATCCAACAGTTAGGACTTAACCCCTACCTCTTTTTTTCCGTGTAAGGCATAGCCCTATTTGTCAGGCCATTAAGTAATGAGCACCAGAAACTATATATAAGTATTAAAAATCTAAAAATCATTTAAAATAAAAGACTCATCAAATCGATAAAAACAGAATAAAATCGTCAATTATCCTCAGGAGAAGAGAGCCGCATCTTTTTGCCTATCTCTTAGGCGGTGGTCCAGGTAATCTTTCTCCCATGGGTTGTCCGGTCATACAAATTTTCGCTTCATGATGACAATTTTCTTCATGAGTCAATTGTGTTGATTTATTAGAATTTAGTCATTGATCATAAATCTATTAAAAATTCATTAAGCACGAGAAAGTTTGATTCTAAGAGACTCTTGGACGCATGTTACCACCAGGGCCGGATTTACCTACTTGCCGCCCGTGGGCCGCCTGTATTTTGCCGCCCCATACATTTTTTTGGGAAAGCCCTGGCAACACTACTAGCAAAAGTTCACGGAACTTTGCGCGAAATTTAAGTTTCGTAAACCTATCTCTGTGTGGACAAGGTCTTCCATTCCTAAGAAATGAACGAAAAAATTATGAAAGAACAAACATAAATGTGGATTAATGATTTAACTTCCGCCGCCGCGCCGCGCAGACCGCACCGCATTGGACGCAATGCGTGAAGTATTCGTGCAGTCTTGTAGGCGCTATGCGTTTCACGCTGATCGCACTGTGTTTGCCGCAATGCGTGAAGTATTCATGCATTCTTGTAGGCGCTATCCGGTTCACGCTGCGCTGACCGCAATGCGCAATGACCGCACTGTGTTTGATGCAATGCGTGAAGTATTCGTGCAGTCTTGTAGGCGCTAATATATGTTAAATGCCGATCGCCACGGAAACGTATTTAGAAATAGAAAATTTTCAGCGTTAATTTGAGGTCATCATTTCTAACCGTTACACGATGGGCGACTGATGAAAGTTCGAAAAAGTAACAGCATGACCATAGATCAAGCTAAAGGGCTCGCGGCACCGATCTTCGACAGGACCTCCTCCCGATGTAGCTGAGGAGCCGACGTCTTGGATTTTTGGAGTCAAAATCCTATACTGCTTTGAGAGTTAGAGAATGAACCAAATTAAGACTACGCTTTAGGACACTCCCTCCCTCCTACGATTGTCTAGAACTTTGATTGCTATGTCGCGATCGAGCCCCGATAGAAGTCCCCGGAACCGAGGCACTAACTGCGACTTTGTCTCGTCGTCAGTGTCTGTGGAGTTTACTGTCTCCAACGATTCCCTGCCAAAAAGACGAGACGACGACGTGACAGTGCTCGTCACGTATTTCAGTCGCTGTCACACGCTCAGTCCGACTGCACACTCTGGCCGAGAGCATACTTGCATAGACTTAATAGTCCAGTCGGCCGCGGCAGTGGGCCATTGGCAACGGGCCACTTTTCCCACGACGGTTAATCCGATTGTCCTTGTGACATCGCTTTTCCTGGAAAGTGCAACTGACATTGGATTTCATTCCAACGAAATGGAAAGTGAAGTGGTGATGTTTTGATCCGCGATTATCCTCAGGCATTTCAGTCTTAACTTTTTCATTCAAGCGATGATGAGCTAGCTTTCTCAATTTTTTCAAACGCATCGAAGGGTTATGCTCGGACATTTCTATGTTCAAAAATGCAAGTTGTGGGCAATCAATCTTGAATGCAAGTTACAAATAAGTCTATTTTGACTTGCTACTATTTTCCCTTCCTGCGCAGGAATGAGAGTAAGTTTACCCGCACTGCAATTACAGGAACACTTCCTGAAGTGAGTATTCATAGTGACAGAACCAAGAGGATGCGTTCTCGAACGAATTTTTTTTAAGGTTTCCTACACATTGGTAAACTTAGCTTTTCTTTTAAACGGGTATTTTCCCAATGCTGAATTGAAGGTTTGTAACAGAAATGTATTTTTAGCCTCACTTCTAAATTGTATGCTGAAGTAATGAGAATTCATTGAGTAATCCTTGGGAAAAATTGCACATGTTCAGAGCACTCTTAATGAGTCCATGCGCATGGCCAGTAAGTTCATTCACTTTTAAAAAGCGAGAGACGGAAGAACCGGCCATTCCCCTTCAATGCCGAAGTGTATAGACGGCAGCTTTTCTGTAGCCCTCTAGATACGGATAAAAGTGGAAATGAATGGACGAGCTTAGATGGAATTTTGACCATTTGACCGAGACACTTCGTCCTAAAAAATAGCAGGAAAAATTCTCAGGCATACTATGCATGTTTAGCTGCTAATTTCAGAAATGACCTTGATTTTTCTCTCTCACGCACTAATATTCTAGAAAACAGAACTTCTCACAGAAAATTCCCGGTTTCGTTGGAAAATTTTGGTTTTTCCGTCATAAACTGAATCAACCGATTGTCACCTGGAGTCTGCCTTCATTTTCGTTGGATAGGTAATACATATACCCGTTGACAAGCACGAATAGTTATTTACTTGGAGAGAAAAAATGTACCTCCTTATATGTTGTGATCGAGCCGATACAGTATGTGAGTATTTCCGGAAATATCGTCCACTTATATTATAGTTTGCCCTTATTCAGGTTTATCGGGTAGGCAATAAACCTATTAAGGATCACGAACTGTTATCTATTTGGAAAGTAAGCATGCATCTCTCTCCGAGCTTTAGTTGAGCTAACACACGGCATATTATACGTGTATTTTTGGACATATTGTTTACTTGAAGTTCTGAACGTTTTTTTTACGTTCATTGATGAGAAGTTTACTTCAAAATTTTGTGAAATTACAAAAAAAAAAAAAAAAAAAAAAAAAAAAAAAAAAAAAAAAAAAAATATTACCAATGAAATAATGTATGTCGCCAAGTTAAAAGTATGACAAATAAGTTGAGATATAAACTGTGTCGTACCTGAAGTTAATATGCCCACGAGAGACTGGCAAGAACCGGAGGCGAGGGAGCTAGCGCCGAAAAATTCTGTCTAAAATGTGTCATAAGGGTCCTTTTTCCATATTTGGAGGCCCCATTCGGCAATTTGCAGAAAATTTTGCATTTTCAGGAGTCCTCAAATGGGGATATAAATTATGAGCTTTTCGGAGGCTTTACATGGGCTTTTTGCAGCTTTTTATCTCCATTAAGAGTGTCTGGCGGGCGTTTGAAAGGGTCCCGTAACTCCTTAATTACCCCTTGAAATCGATGTCGAGAAATTTAAGCCATCCAAAAACCTAGACTATAAACGCATTGTTAGTTTAAACAAGCGCTGCACCACCCATTTAGAAAAAGGAAAGGATGACGTTAATCGTTAGTACCGTACCGTCAAGTAAAACGTTGCCCGTTGGTGCCGTACCTTCGCATAAAAAATTATTCGTCGGTATCATATCCGAAATCAGAAAATCTTTTCAGCACCGCGCCAAGGTAACTTTACCGGATGACTTATTTACTTCTAACCATAACAATGTCTACCGCTGTATATACCGCTAAGGCAACTTTACGACGACTTTTGGAAAACAAAGAAAGAAAAAAAATCGCTGGTGAAAGGTTATTCTTATGCCTAAAAATTGTAATATCGGCGATGAATTGTTTACGTAAGGTAACAAGCAAACGCCATTCATGCGGTGAACTTTTTGTATTATCTGGAGAAATTACCCCGGTAAAAATTGGCAATAGAATCTGTGTTCCAAAATACCATAGACCTACAGCCGGCTGTAAGATTTCCAATAGCTTCTATAGCCGGCAACACAATTTCTTATAGCCTTATATAGCCGATGGTGACTCAGCAACAGCCTAGCGATAAAGTGTATGCTAAACGTTACTAATTACGGATGCTAGGACTTATTGTTAGTGAGTTTTTGGACTACCGCTCTCTTTTTGGGCAGTAGTATCTTGATTTATTTTGCGAGGAAAGCTCCGTACTTTTGAAGGATGCCTGCCATTTCGTACGACACTGTGCAATACCTCTGGTGTAAAATAGTTGTTTCAAGCGCCGTGGTACGCTGCGGCGCCGCGCGGCGCAGCCATCGCGAAACGCGCATGGGCGCCTTCAAACCTAACAGGGATACTTCACGCATTGCGCAATGCGTGTAGTATCCCTGTTAGGTTTGTAGGCGCCAGTGTGTCGCCGCTTCGCTTTGTGTAAGGCTCTAATATTTAATCTCGTGGAGTCAGCGTTTTTCAACTCATGACTTTGAAATGTTTGCACACTCTGTATGGATTATTCTCATTTTAATTGATGAAAAACAAATATGTAGTAAAGGAAAATATAATGTGCGTTTTGTAAATATTAAGGTGATTCCGTACAAACTTAAGGATTTACAAAGCACACGAATTTCTACACAATTTCTCATAGCCTTTAATAGCCGATGGCGAAAAAGCAACAGCCAGGCGATAAAGTGTAAAGCCCGGCGATAGGAACTATAGCCCGGCTGTATAATTTTTTATCGCTACGTGTAGCCCGGTCGTATGTTTTTTTCCACTTTCTACAGCCAGCTACATGATTTTCTATCGCCTTCTTCAGTCGGCTATAAGAGCTCCTATGGTATTTTGAAACGCAGCTCCTATCGCCAATTTTTACCAGGGTAGGTAAACACGGAAAACTTGGACTCGCAGTATCATGAACACCAACGTAACATTGTATTAGTGGGATTGCACTTTCATTCTGACCAGTTAGCCTTCGATACTAAAGTAGGCAATGTATGAGCGACTGAGGAGCGGTAGTAGTTGCTTGCAGAAATGTTTCCACGTGCATCTATTCTAAAATAAAAACATCACGATGATGTAGTTGTATCGATATCGGTAAGTTCAACATCTAAACATAGCCTCAAAAGTCAATTGAGTAATCTGAGGGAGCGGGATTTTTTGTGATGGATTTTTGATACTTACGAGTACAAAATGGCAATGAAGGGTGAAATTGTTGGGAATTTTCTGATTTTCAGCTTTTCCAAACCAAGTCCTAAAATTTTGTTCGAGGTTATGTTCTATTGTTTTGAACCTGTTTGAACCAAACGATACATCGAACCACTATTGAATACTATCCATTGGGAAGTCTTCCTTCAAGATTAATTTTCTAACTGAAACGACTGATGGTGGAGTTGGTTACTTTTTACGTATGATTGAAAAAATAAATTTAAATTAGGTCTGAAACGCACGGTCTCAATTACGAGCCCATTTTTTTTTATCCTCGGAGGTCCGTTCCATCGTGAACGGAACGTCACGCCGAGCGAGGCTGGAAGAAAAGTTAGGAGCGGAGTGGAGCGGCGCGGCGCAGCGAAAGCCAGCCGGACGTATTTCGTCGAGATTTTGCCGCGGAGCACCCATTCCTGAATAAGTTGAGCCGAGTTTGAGCTTAGCCAACAATAAAACCGTTAGAGGCAAACGATGCGATCCAGGTGCCTTGCTTATTATGCCCCGCGATCTTGTTTGTTTTAGCGCGGCCGAGCAGGAAGCTTCGAGCGAAAGAAATATTTGATAGCTTCGCCATTCGGCCGCCGCGCCGCCGCCACCGCCCGCCCGTCAAACCAGGCCATGCCATACAAATCACTCCGGGACTCCGGGTAGTTCCGTCATAATACAAAAACAAGCGCAAAGTTCTGATGTCTAGGTACCAGAGAGCTCCTCACAGGCCAGCGGGGTTTTCGAGTGAAAATTATAAATTCCTTTGTAGTACCAGTACACAGAAAAAAAAGTTCGGTCGTGTGTACCAACATTCCGTGTTCCATATCATCCCAACTAATTCGATTCGTCAAACTGAATTCTCGGTTTGTCAAACCGAACTTTCGGTTCATGTAACCAAACTTGTGCGGTAAAGTGAACTGACGAAGTAAGTTTGGTCATATATGCCGGACGTTCGTTTACACGAACCGAAAGTTCAGTTTGACAAACCGAATATTTGGGATGATATGGAACACCGAACGTTCAGGGTTCAAAAGACCAATTTTTTTCAGTGTTACCTTAAAAGAGGAAGATTTTAGTAATCGCCTGATGGAAATGGATCGTATTCGAAACATTTTGAACATAGCCTTAAGGCTATGTTCACTTGACTGACTTTTAAAAGTCAATTGAGTAATTTGAGGGAACGGGTTTTTTGTGATAGATTTTTGATGCTTATGAGTATACAACATGGCAAGGAAGGGTGAAATTGTTAGGGATTTCCTCATTTCAAGCTTTTCCAACACAAGTCCTAAAATTGTGTTTGAGGCTATGTTCTATGGTTTTGAAAGAGTTGGCTATTGCGGGTTTGATATACTCAAAATTCAAATCAAAAATAAATAAATAAATTAATTAATTAATTAATAAAATGAGAAGGACAATATGCGACCTATCATTTTTTTTTAAAAAAAATGTGTCAATTGCGCCCCTTGGGCTAAAGAGACGATTTAAAAATAAACTTTGATACAACTTTCACCTTTGTTGTAGACCTCGATTTTCTCGGTTGTTTCAATGTTACAAGGCCAATCCTTACACGTCAGTCATTTCCGTGGACGAGTTTTGAGATCCAACCGTGCAGTGATGGCGGGAAGTTCAAATAAAACGTATTTCTTATGAGATCATCTTGAGATAAGGCAATGCTGCACCATACAAGACACGGTCGGGCGGGGGAGTGGATCCCAAAAATAATGCGCTGTGACAGGCCTAAGTGGATTGGTCTTGCCATGGCGGCAAGCCGCAATCAACCAATCACAGCTGCCTTCCGCGCTCCTCGCAGCAGTCGCGGCTTTATAAACCCGATGCTGATCTTCGTGGCCTGTTCATGATCGAAAATTAATTTTCAACTTTAAAATTCCTTGAGAAAGAGCCACTTTTCCTCAGAGCGTGCATGCCAAACGTGCCGCTACTGCAAATAGCTATACTTCCAACTGTATCCAGTTTCATCAATTATGTCCATCTCTTGTGCAAACAATGTAGTCTTCTTCAGGCTCACGGCCAGACATCCATTAGCAGTCTTATCGCGGTGGAAGCCGCAAAAACCAGACAAGTTGTCTGTTGAAAAGCGAGTGGACGCATCGATAGCCCAGTATTATACGCGTTGTGAGAGCCGGTTAAAAAACCCGAAAACAGAACCTGCCACTCTGGCCACCGGCCGGATTGGTGCCCTGAATAAACAGGCCGGCGTTGAATGGAGGTGTTTGGTCAGCGTCGAATGCGCTCGGCAGGGGGTCCGCCCGCCCGGGCCCAGCCTCCGGGCAATTCGAACTAATCGGATTGGGAGCCTGAAAGCTGCGTGGACAACGTGACGCATCAGCGGGCGTGAAGCCTCGAGATCGGAGACCGGAAACGCGGATGAATGGAAAGCGGCTCTGGTAGCAATCTAATTCGAGAATGATATCATGAGTGTTGAACCCAGACGGAAGGTCATTCAATGACCTTAACTCAGGTCAGTATGCTCCCATTCATAAAAAATGTCACTCCGTCTCCAGCACGCCGCTGAGTGTCACGTCGCGGCGCTTCGCCGCTCATTCATACTCGCTCTCGCGCTTCCTCTCTTTCTCTCTCCCTCCCCCACGTTGACACCACCTCTCTTTCTCTCTCCCTCCCCCGCGTTGACGCCGTCTCTCTTAACCTCTCAGTCCTACCAGTGCGCTCCAGATTTTCAGCGCTCGTATACAAATCGTCAACCGTCACACAATTAAAAATGGACCGTTTACTCGGATTTAAGCTCGGTAGTTTATAAAGGAGTAAGGCATACGACTACCGACTGGGGTGGCAGGGCTCCGAACAGTAGTGAATGACACCCCGAGCTGGAGTGAAATTCACTCAAGAGGAATATGAACGCGTGAGAAGAGTGAAAGCGACTTCAGCAGCATAGTTCATTGTACTCTGGGTGACTTGAACCACACGCCAATTTAACTTGCACCAAATGGGGCAGATAAATTAGGAGTAGCTAAGCGCAAAGAATACCAAGATTTTTAACAATGCTCTGATCACTCATGTGCTCAAAATTTTAGGCAAACCTGGGGTAAAATCCTTGATTGCACTCCTCTCGCTAAATCTGTAGATTCGGGTCTCTGAAATTGAAGCATATGAAAGGAATTCGTGTATACTCCTTTCATGGAGGTCAAAATTGATTTTATGGGTGAAAGTAAAAAATTCAACATTTGTATAACTGGCTAGTCGCATTTGTTCCAAAAACGTATATCAGTGATAACTTAATAGTGATAATATTGAAAAAAATTAATAATAAAATAGAAAATGCACATAGCGAAAATGAAAAAAATAATAATAAAGCAATGTGGTAGAATCGCCCCCATCAATGAAAACCATCAAATGAACGTGCCAGTGGGGGAGGGATGCATAAGATGCGTTTACTGGTGTTGAACGCATTTTTTGGGAAAGCCCTGTCAACACTACCAGCAAAAGTTCACGGAACTTTGCGCGAAAGTTAAGTTTCGTAAACCTATCTCTGTGTGGACAAGGCCTTCCATTCATAAGAAATGAATGAAACAATTATGAAAGAACAAACATAAATGTGGATTAATGATTTTTACTTCTGCCGCCGCGCCTCGCAGACAGCAGTGTGTTTGACGCAATGCGTGAAGTATTCACGCAGTCTTGTAGGCGCTATGCGTCTCCCGCTGATCGCACTGTTTTTGGCGCGATGCGTGAAGTATTCATGCATTCTTGTAGGCGCTATCCGTTTCACGCTGACCACAACAAACGCACTGTGTTTGATGCAATGCGTGAAGCATTCGTGCAGTCTTGTAGGCGCTGATATGTCTTACATGCCGACTGCCGCGCCGAGGGCCTCTCTTTTTCATCTCAAGTCCTCGTCATCATTTCTTCCTAAGTCGCGCCGTTCCAGGCCAAATTGTGTGTTTGGTTTCTTTCTTAACTCGACTAATTAAAGATGCTGTCTCTTGTATCACTGAGAGACGACAAAATTAAAAATTACTATACTCTCCGGAAATGAGAGATTTTGTAGCCTTTTTTCGTTTGTAATTTTTTTTTTCTAAATCCGATTTTTTTATATTCCTACATTTAAAAAAATTGCAAAATTTACCGCCCCCTAGATTTGCCGCCATGGGCCGCGGCCCATGTGGCCACCCCCATAATCCGGCCCTGCGACACGTTTAATGTGGTAAAAATAACAGCACATAAGAGACAAATTATCAGTTATGTTTTGCTTCAAATTCAGAGTGTCAAAGCTGGTCGAACATGGATAAAATCAGCATAAGTCAGATCCGTCTTTGAGAACATTAAATATCGTTCAACAACTATGTCACTCTTGTTTCAGTTTTGTCCTCATTTGCTTGTACATCGTCATTATGAACTTGTTATAATGATTCAGCACGTAAAAAAATTATATGGGTCGAGTTAGTGTCCAAACCCACTTCAGTACACCGCCATTTCCTCGGCGCCTCCGAGGTTTGGATCGACAGAACGAATGAGTCTGATTTAAGTTAGAGTGAGGAAACTTTTAATGCGTTCACCGTTTTGTGCGTGTACTCCTGACGATGAAACATAAATTGCGATCTTTGATTTGTTACCCTGTCGAGCGGACACGGAAAGGATCTCAGGTAATGACATGATTTGGGTGATACGATATGAGAGGACCGAGGCTTGTTGTCCTACAAACGGGATATCGTAAAACAAGGGCCTAATCCGATGAGGGAAAACGGGAGGCGGGAGGTTATGGTACAAGAACGGTGATATAAAGCGGGGGCATGCACCTGCACACCTGCCAACGCTGCCCGGCGAGTGAGGTCGTAACACAGCGGCACCGGCCCCTTCAAAGTCCGATTGTGATCGGCGGTCGGCGGCCGCTTTGCTGTGCAAGTTTGCACGGTCACCTCGCTAAACATTGACCACATGACCACCGACCATCAACATCGTCCATCAACCGTCAACCATCTCCAGCACTTGGAGTGCCAGTGCCCAGTGCTGGACATGCGAGCGCATCACGTCATCCCAGACCATCTTCGACACAAAGGTCAACAGCACCTCTCTCCACATTCCTTCACTCTCTGCGGCCGCCGCTCTGCGCAGCGCCGGCCGCACTCCCGGCCGCCACCACCCCTTCTCACTCCAGTCCTACCAGAGGCTTTTGATCGCGTTTCAGTGATCCCTCATTAGCGCGCCACCGTCTTCGGGCGGATCGAGTTTAAACGGAAGTAACCGAGTTTTTTGGCAAACGAGGTGTGTGCTTTGTCATTTAGTCGGAAGAACTTCACAAGTATCATGCGCAGTTGGCTCCTATCTCTCAACTGAGTCCAAGAATGGAAAATCTAAATGGGAGCCAACACGACCAGGCTCCTTTCTCTGAATTATTCTGACTCGTTTTTCATTCAGGAAATAAGATCCAACTTATTAGAAATAAGACGAAAAACAAAAAAAGGATGAGGATTTTTGCAACAAAGTTAAGTGTCATGGTCAGGAACGGACAATGAAAGTTTAGAGACGGGTCCAGCAATTCAGCAACACTGCTTTCCTCCATTTAAACCTTTGTTGAATTATCGATACTTTTTCGTGGCACCAGCTAGAGATCTTCTGGAAGCTAGTATCTCTCCATCTCTTAAGAACACTAATATTATTCTCTGCGTAAAATATTAGCAAAATTTGGACAAGTTAGATGGAGATCCGAAAAAATACCCATCAAATTTTGAAATATGCTTGAAATTCGGTTAAGATAGAAGAAATTTTCACATTAATGAAAATTTCGAGCATCTGTGCAAAACCAGCACACAAAACAATATTGAAGTTACACAAACTGATTGCGGTAGACGCACTCATACGACAGTATGTTGGAGTTTTCAGCCAACGTGCGTTAAAAATTCAGCATAAAGCTGAAAATCTCAATACAGAGGGAAAAAGCTCGTTCGAGCACAGTTCTCCCTCAAAGAGACGTGCTGTTTCTAGCATCACGTTCATTCAGGAAGGCAACTACAGATGCGTTTCGGCCTTGTTGCATGGGCCAATCCTCAGTGCAGTCCAGTATAACATACTGTAATATTGAAGTTGACTATAGAGTTTCAAGAGAATTCAGTAAGTTTTGAGAATACTGATAAAATGTGAACTTTTTTTAAAGCAATGTAAAATAATAATTACCTATTCGGTTTTGGATAAAAGACCCTGTCTAATCCAGCTTTAGTGCTAGTGTAATATTAAAATTAAAAACATAAAAATAATAATTAAGAAAAATAATTAAAAATAATTAAATAAAAATAATTTAATAAAATATAATTCCAAACAATTTTAATTCGCCGTACCGTGGAAGAAAAATCCATACGCTGTACGCTGTCACACTTGCATCTCGAACGATAGCTCGGGGTATCTCAGGACCCAGTGTTGCTCAAAAACCGGAGGCCAAAAGCTCCCGTCTATCTTGGTCCTGGGAGAGAGGCACGATGAGAGCGGGCCGGCAGTTACCCACCAACACCCGTTATACCTATACCTATGATCGGTTTCATAGTAGCTATGCGCTTCGCCTCAAGTGTGCGTCATATCGGGGTCGAAATGTATGCGATCCAACGTCAACGACTTTCAGGTCAAGATATGAGCACATTGAAGAAGGGATTCGCGAAGATTATCGATAAAGCAAGGGTTACTTGGCGGCAAATTATTGTTTTACAGGGACGTGCCTTTGTGAGCTCTAAGCACCAGTCACAAAGAAGTTTTTCTGTAAAGGATAGAGGCCTTTAAGAATGCACGAGAGTCAAATGAGTGTAAATTACCTTTTCAGATATATAAATCGCACATTCAGTCCCGCATATCATGAACGATTAGCATGAGGTAAAAATTGTTGTAAAAAATTGAGGAGCTTACAAGACGTCGTTTTCCCATAACGAAAGAACGTAACTTCATTTCAATGTTGTCAAATTTTCTCTCACAAATTGCACTTTTACCCGGAGAATCTTGGGTATTTTTAATTGAAAATTTGACTAATTTTGCCTTTGATTCCATGCAAAAATCAGGAAAATTTTGGAAAAAACTGCACAGGTACATTTGGGCCGTGTTTAGCAGGAAGGAATCAAGCTGCATCAGCTATTGCCAAACCTAATTTGGAAATTTCAATTCGTTACATGAAAACGGTCACGCGGATTTTCGTGGAAATTTCAGTGAATTTTCTCCATAGTGCGGAGCAAAGTCTAAAAAGTTTTCAAAGGAATCCGCACAAACGTTCTCTCGTAAAAAATTAAATTGCCCAGTTAAATTCGGTAAAAGCTGATGTACCTTGGTTCCTTTCTGCTGAACGCGGTCCATCTTGTAAACCATAAAATTGTTCGAGTCAGTTTAGCAACCGCAGAATCATTGGCGGATCCAGCTATTTTGCAACACCGAATTCCCTCCATTTAAACCTATGGAAATGTATCGATTCTTAGAGGGGTCAGGTGCTCCGACAAGAATCGATTATTTAGCATGGGTTTAAATGGAGGAAATCCGGTGTTGCCATACTGCTGGATCCGCCTCTGCGCGGAATGGATTTACGTTCCTTCGCCGGAAAGACTATGAAGACGCCGCTTATACGGACGGCGCGAAGCTCCCGGGGAGAAAGAAACGATCGATGAAAATCCATTGTAACTACAGAGGTAACACTTATTGCAGGAGCCGGCGCTCTTGAATGTTACTACGTTTATGTAAGTTCTCTCTGGGCAGACAGGAATGCCGTCTCCAGCGACGGCGCGGTGATGCACTGCGCACCGCACATCTTCTCCTCCTGGTTGGTAGCGCAACCCCATTGCTCTCTTCCGACTCCGACCCGCCGCCGGTCGCTGACTCCCGCCGCTCCGGTTGCGGTCCGCTGGTCAGCCCGTGTCGACGATCGCCCGCCGATCTTTAATTCATGGGCATATTTTTTATATGTATATTAATAACACATTTCATCCCGCTCGTGCGCCGCGCACGGCATCCCCTCCCCTCCCCCCCGGGGGGGGGGGAGAGAGGAGGGAGCCCCTTCATATTTTTCCTCACTCTTATATTTAAGGATCGAGGAAAACTTAATCAGGAATCAGGAGCACCGAGAAAGTGACACTCCGCTAACGTCAGCTACGTGCGAGAAATCAAGATATTTCCCCGATGCGGGGCTATAAATAAGCGTGCACCTGACGGTGAAGGTGGGTAGTCGGCAGCATGAAAGGGGAAGGAGTGAATGCTCTTTCTAGACGTATAATATATGAGGCGGTTGGAGCCAGAGGGGTATCATAATTGCACTTTGCAACGCTGCAGAGTTTCGCCCGACGAACTTTTTCTCGCATCATTGACAAGTGCGGGTTTAATGCCGTCGATTGCCGTGGATTTTCCTCCGAGTCAAAAAAGAACTCGCAAAATAAATAAATAAAAAAATTGGGAATAATATTTGCAACATAAAGGCGTGAATTTACAAGTTAAACTCTGCAACGTTGCAACGCTCTTGAGCTCTTCTTTCCAAAACCCTCTCTTATATGAGCTGGATAAATACCTGGTCCTTACCAAGCATTGGCACTGTTCAATGTTATACTGCACAACAGGAATGACTCTCATACATGCAACCAGATTTTATTGTTCGACAAACCGAAGAGATACTTCGACACCAGAATAGCAGTTGGCTCTAGGAAGATTTTCAGTGTTGATTCTAAAATAAGCCTCTGTTTGTCTCCATCAATCTAAGTTTTTAGGATAAATCGATCTTTTTATAGTGGAAAAATTCATTTTACGAGAACCCTCTACATGATAAGAAAAAGACGATGGTCTTTTCAAATTGATAAGAAAATATTCCTTACGCGTTGTATTCTATCTGTCCTGTCCGTCGCGTCGGTTGTCTGTAGTCTTTCGTCTTTACCGGTTATCAAATGAATAGATTGATGTTGCAGGGTGGGTAGTGGGCGTGGCGAATCTGAGCGACCAATCATCATTCAATTTTGTTCAAAATTGATAATATGACAATAATCTTACAAACCTGCGATGTATCTCAAATTAAAAAGAGGAAATCTTCAGACTTGAACATGAAAATTGTATATCATTCTCGTCAGGCTTTACTTGAACGTTGATGAACGCCAAAATTAAAGAATAGAAAGTAAAATAAAACCCTTCGCAATCTTTCGTTATGAATGGTTCACATTGGAAAGAAAACAAGGAATACGGAAGCTGATTATTGATTGGAATTCAAAGCAGGTACAATGCACCATAATCTGTGAATGTGAACAAAGCGGCATTATCAACTTTTGACTGTAATCCGGTGAGTTACGCTACCGAGGTTAATTGAGACTGCGCTCCCTGTCGGTGATCTGCCTTGATGGACGTATTTCTGCCAAACGGGCTATGTGCATTATGATGTGAGCCCTGTTATGCATATATTCTAATGGGTCTCAGAGCTCATGTCTTAATGCACATAGTTCCGTTTGGCGGAAATACGTACAGATGAGGATGATGATTCAAGTGGTGGAGAAATGTTTCGCTTCCTGAAGATCTTGTAAATGTAAGTGACTCGCTGCTTTCTCCTCAAAAAAATTTCGGTGTATTCTTTTTGTAATTCAATGTAGCCAAAGTCGCAACTTTAATCGGCCGCGTTCATTGCAAGTCGCGTTTTCCGCTATCGAAGTTACAGGCAAAGCACAAATATCTGAAAATTTGTTGTGCGACATATAAATTTGCTCCACCTTGATAATGGAAGGTTACACAGTGAGCAATGTACTGTCTATAATACATATATAAAATAAGAAGAATTGAATATATAAGATTGCATGATGTCTTACTTTACTGTAATGTATTTCAGGTATCAGTAATCTCTTTGTTAAGTTTTGTACTTTTCATTTCCACTTTTAATTTGCACTGATGAAGGTCGTAGAAACAATGGCCGAAACGTTTGCTGGTAAATGACACCTTATGCTTGATACTTAACAATCCTGTGTTGTCCTGATGTTAAGTAGAAAATAAAAAAAGTTTTTTGGCTAATTAAGCTCAATGTTAATTCTAACCTCTGAAAATATTAAGCCAGCCGAAAGGCATTTCACAATTAACCTCTAAAATAAGAAGTATAGTATCGATTCCAATATCTGAAGCGATCGCTATTACTTGAAAATATACGAGGGGTATCTAATAATGTATCCCGATAATTTTCTCGTGCACCAAAATCCCTACAAAAGACTAATTATTGTAGATCGTTTAATTCAGTGTCCTCGCTGTTTCAACTATTCATGCCCAAGCTTTTTAAAATTTGTTCAAAATGCAGGAATCACTACAAATATTTAATATAGTGCTGAAAAGTAGGCGTACCGACAAACGGGAGTTGCTTGACGCATAGACATTATTATTTAAAAATTTGATCATACTGAACCACACACGAGAGATCGCCAAGATGGCACAATGCAGGAATCACTTCAGAGACTTTAACGCAGCGGCAGAAAAGTAAGCGTACCGACAAATGCGACCTGCTTGACGCATGGCGACCTTACTATCTACAAATTTGCTAATGTTGAGTAGTTGAGTCACACCAGAGATGTGTAAATCTTTACTGGCACACATAGGTGCTTTTATCTGTAACTTCAATTGGCCAAAAACGCGCTTTAGAATGAGTGCGACTTGGAATGGGTGCGATTGTGGCAAAATGGCGAGGGGGAGGATTTGTAACAACTTTTTGGGGTGGGATTGTGCTAATCGTGTAAAGACGTGCAAATAGGTGTGTCCGTGGAAAAATTTCCGGACTTTTAGCGGCAAGCCTTTACGCCTCGAGTGCCGAATTGATCGGCGAAAAGCGCGATTTGCAACAAGACGATTGATTAAACTTGCAAATGTGGCTACATTGAAGTATACATCGGGACCTCAGAAAATCAAAATTGTTCGTCGGGTTTTTTCATGGGCTTAAGTTTCGTAGGTAAAGTTTGGTGGATTAGTCCCGAAAGACAGCGGATATATTTCCTCCGATAGCTAATTCACTCCCTTAGATTATAATAACTTCAGGATCGAAAACAGTACTTTTAACACGTGTATCGAGCACATGGAAACATTGATCTTGGGAGACGGTACGCTGAATACTTATCTCGTCCCATAAATGCTCAATAAACAGAGGATACGCGTAACCTGAAACATTCGTGACACTTGAAGAAACCATAAAAATCAGTTGGTAATTCAAGGTCGTTCATGACATCAAAAAGTTTTGGGGGAACTTCCGACAAGGTCTTTTCTTGATTGTCTATAAATCACTGGCTAGAAATTTAGACAAGTTTTAGTTATTTTGTAAATTTGTGATTGAATACTTAGGCCCGTCCGGTAAGTAAACTTTCACCAACCTACACCTGGAGTTTAGCGACCGAAACACAATTTACCAGAGAGATGTTTAAATGATCGGGTGTTTCAAAAGACGTTCGTCGATGGAGCCCTCCTGGAGCAATGTTTCACATTCAAATGTAGAGTTTGCACAAAAACTTTAATTGCTGTTACTCAGAATGCTTATTGAGCTGCCTTTGTGGTTTTTTCATAATTTTTCTTCTGATACGGGGAATCATAGAAAAATAGATTTAAGAGTTAGAAAATCCGCCGCTTTGTGAAGCCATGCATCAGGCGGTATTTTCCATTTAAACAATGTATTTTAGCAGATTAGGCCATTTGGTTGTATCACTTCAGATACTTGTTCATTTCAGAAATCAGGTATTTTCTTGTGCTCACTCAGTAGTGTCTTCTAGAGTTTCTTCTAAGTTATGACATTCACAAAATTGCAGACACCTGCAAATTCTCCATTGTACTTTTGAGTCGCCCATTAAACGGTTTAAAACGAGTTTACAGTTAATAATAAGATCAGTGCGGTTATAAGGCAAACAGAATGGAATATTTTCCACAAGGTCCTTTTCCCATAGGAGCGAGCAGTTAGGGAGGGAGGGGAGCTCCTTACGGAAGAGTGCTTCAAATCCGTCAAAATATACAGGTCGAGCAAACTAGGTTCAAACTAGCACCAAGGTTCTCCGACGAACCCGTGGTTCTCAGTCACGAAGCCGGTGGGTCAAATTCGTGGCTACTCCCTTGATTAGCCCGTATACGAATCAAGGAATTTAAAACGGCCAACATTTTATGACTCGAGAGCAGACTTTACCTCAGCAACGCGGAAGAGAGATGATCGAGCTTGGGGAGGGGGGAGGGGAGGAGGAGGGGGAGGGGGGGAGTTGTTGGTCGTATCTCACAGATCGTCTGAGTCCCGGTTTCTCAACTTGCTGTTTATGACTTTGGATCCTCGGGTCTCTCTTTCGGAGGAGAGCCAGGGCCAGCCGCAGCGCGGGTAACTCGAAAGTATTGGACCCATATAATGCCCTCCTTTGACCAACACGTTCTTACTTTTTGCTTTATGTGTGTCATCTAGTCATCTAGCTCAAGCTCAATATTTTATTCTGTAGCTCATCCATTATTTGTCATCGTCGTATAGATCGTATTCGATATACATCGAACGGGCGAGATTGTATCGATGTCGATTGGTTCAAAACATAAACATAGCCTCAAAAGCCATTTGAGTAATCTGACGGAACGAGTTTTTTGTGATAGATTTTTGATTCGTATGCAATTCGTACGAGTGCTAATTGGCCAAGAGTAGTGGAATTGCTACAAAATTTCTCATTTTCAGCTTTACTGACTTATATCCTAAAATTTTGGATTGAGGTAATGTTCTATTGTTTATTGAACCAAACAATACAATGAACCACTATCGAATACGATCCATTATCACTTTCGATACCCGGAGAGGACGGTTCGCTCGAGCAAAAATATGACAGTGTCCCATTCATTATGATGATAAAAAGAGAAATTTATCCCAGGGAAAAATCTCACACGCGAATTTGGAAAAAATATTGAGTTAGTCAATGCTAATCACAGTACCAAGTAGAGTCTTTGTGGAGAAGAGCGACTCAGAGAGAATAAGAATAAATGCTGTTGTTTTGTTCAAGGGGGAAAAATCCCAGAAGTATCATTCCTGCGATTCGAATTCGGGACCAATCCCGCGTATGCGGGCTGTTTGTCTTGGTAGCCGGCAGTCAGGATTGCCTAGAGTGGAGCCTAACCTAAATAAACATACAATTTTGCAAACTGAAATAAACCTTTCTTGCGTAAGATTTTAAGTGAATCAGAACTTTTGGTTTTGCAAAATATAGAAAAAAAAACGAAAGAAACGCTTGAAAACTATTGAATCATGCAATAGAGAAAGTTGGTGAATTTGTTTGTTTACTCAGGTTAGTTATATTCTTACTCCTCTGCCTGTGCAAATTTGATCGCCAGTGACTTCGAGGAACTGCTCCCAGACGCGGGAAACTTGAGATGCGCGTTATAAACTGGGCAGCTTGCGAGCTAAAAAATGGATATCATACTTTTTTGACGTGCTCAACATGACTTTTGTGCAATTTTATCCGTAAAGAGTAAATTTATTTGGCTGTATCTCTTGCGCGCAACAGACCCATTGCTGCTCTGTTCCTACCTCTATTTGTCATGATTGTTATGAATACTCAGATGATAAACAGAGGGAAAATTAATTGTAAATCTTAATTCAGACCTCAGTTTTTAGCCATGAAAATTGGTCTCAGACTTCGTGGCTTTCAGTGCAACAGACCCAATCTTCAAAACCTCTAAGGTCACCTCCTCACGTTTGAGGAACTGCGTCTAGAAGAATGAAGACAGTTCGGACAGAGTTACGTAATTCATGAGAGGTTCGGCCGTCGGCGTCCCTGGGATAAAAAGTCGAATCTCTTGAATTCAGTTTAATACTCTCCGAACGGCTTTTGAAATTTTAACGACCCATTTAAAGAAAGAGCCCGTTACGAGCGAACGGTACAGATGAAGCCCCTCTCAGCTGTAAAAGTCGGACAAAAATGTGGGAGTTGCAATCGAGGGAATTACTTACAATTTTTTTCCTCCGCCGGGATCGACTCAACATACTCGACGGAGAGGGCCTCGCCGAGGAGGAGGGGGAAATCTGCAAACGGGACATCATGGATAACCAGTAATGGTCTAACGGTCACCGCTCTGGACTCAAAATTAGTAAGGCCGCCAAATTAATCGAGACAATACGCATTTTCCGTTAGATCTGGTTCCGGGAGGGAGGAAATCTGGCGCTGCCGCGGAGATGCAAACGCGAAAAAATGGCCACATTTGTGGGAAGAAGCTGTGGCTATCTCGCGGGAAGCTTCAACGTCCTCGCATGAATTATTCCCGCTGCGCCGAGCCGGGAGGATCGATGCAAGCTCTCCGGATCTGCCCAGAAGGCGGTACTTATACTTAACGATGAATTTTAATTCCTACGTTAATGCGGAGACACAATGGTCCGTTGCGCAACGCACGCAGACGCAACTTGACCGAGAACTTGAGACCAGTCGCCTTTCCAAAGAATCGCCTCCTCCATCCTCTCAATATTGACCTCGCTAAGTTTCGTGTAACATATCGATTTCATGCTAAGTTTGGTAAACAGAAAAGAGATAAAAAGCTACGTTTTGGTTTTTTAATTAATCTTCCGGGAGTAGCACACCATTGGCCTTTTTTTTTTTTTTTTTTTTTTTTTTTTTTTTTTTTTCTTTTTTTTACGTGGAACTGTGCCTTCTCTTCCTCCATAGAGGGACAGGGTAAGCTCGGCAGTCCCTACTTAGCTAACTTTAACTTAAAATTAGATCTGATTTTGGTAACGATCTCTCGAGCATTTGATCGATTTTAACTTATAGAAATCAACACACAAACGATCCCTTTGAGGGGAAGTATCGTCTTGACTTAGGCAGAGAAGATTCACGTGAAAATGTTTAAATACTGGGAGAGCAGTACTCACATTTAAGTAGATGAATGTACGGAAATAATTATTCTTGCTGTTGAAGATGAAAGCTCTGAAAAGAGAGAAGTAAAACAATTTGAGAGTCAGATGAAACGGAAAAATGTGTTGTTCTCGTTTTAAAATTGCGTGACTAAAAAACATTTCTTTTCAATTTTTGCATTATACTTTCTTCACTTAGAGATAAGAGAAATGCTCAACCCATTGTCACTTCTTTAAATTTCAAGTTATAATGTTCCGGTTTGAACCGTTGATCACCATCTTCAGGAGAAAACATCTTAAAGGGGTATGACCCCTTCCTCCCACCCCACAAGAGTATTCTGAAAGAAGGCACACCCCAAGAATACAGACATTCAACACGAGGCCTCAACATCAAAGAGAGGCCAATCTCCGCTATTGTGACACGTGCTAAAAGCGCATAAAAAAAAGAAACATTTTGGAACTTTCTGCAGGTCTTCTTCATAGTTTCAAAATGACGGCAAAATAGAACTTTTTCTGGGGAGGGACTTCCAATTTTTGTCAAGAAGTTTCTTTTTCACTGTCTTTCCCAAATAAGTTTCTTTCAATGATAGTCGTCGAACCCCCAAAACTATATTTCGCTTACAGACAAATTCAATCAAATGATATCTATTAAATTGGAAATGACATGAAAGAGAAACTTTCTGAGGGAAAACTGGAGGTTTCAACCTATCGCCGCGCCGATTGAAAATGGTAGCTCATTACACAAGTTCAAAACTTTGACTGCGGTTGCCATTATGATACGGTGGTAGATGATGATTTGCAATTTGTCACATATTTTGTTTTAAAATTTAATGTTCATTTTCTGTAATGTTCATTCATGTTCTCTCCCGGACCCCCCACGGAGGATCGGGGGTTCGCGACCCTACTTTAAGTCCAAACTGTCATCGATATGGTGAACAAAATTTAACACCGTACCAGTTTCACTCTAATCTTTTCTAATTCCCTTTTTTTTGCCGCGCGCTATAAAGAGAAAATAATTTGACATCTGTTTTAGAATTACATGATCTTTATATACTCCTAGAAATTATTTCGGCCCTCTCAAAAATGTACCTTCCAAGGAAATGTGGGAGTTAGAGAGGGCAAATCGCGAATTGGATATAAACACAGATAAATATTGACAGCGCTGTTGTTAGCCGTGCTTCATTTCGGATTCTTTTAACAATATCGCTGAGGGTAAGAAGCGTTCAGCATTGAAAACTGAAAATCGATATTTTTGTTGCCAAGACGGGGTTGTCACTATACTGAACATTTTCAGCCCCCATGGTATTAAGGTCATTTGCTTTACTCCATCACATATTCTGAAAAGAATGCTCTTGTTCTGTTTTTTTATTTTCCTTCATTTTAGTAAGTATGTCACAAGAAACGCAAGGAATTTTTTCAATCCCTCCTCCTCCCCTTCTGAACCCAAAACTATGCAGGACAGCAATGACAGCATGTTCCCCATCGGCAATGACCTCATTTTTCGTGTACTCCTGTGTCCACTCAAGATTCAAGTTTCCATTAAAATTATGGTTGAATATAATACAGGATAATAAATTGTAATAAGGTTCCTTTGCAATGTGCAGCTTAAAATGAGGGGTCTGGAGGACAAGGTGCATAAGTGCAGTTTTTGAAAAAAATTGAGATATTCTTCGACTCAACTAAAACTAGTTTGAAAGTATATTCTGTAAAAAATTCACAACTAAAATCCAACTTTAAAGCATCAAAAAGTGACTTTAAACTTCCTTTCTGCCGTAAAACTCCATGTAATTTTGAAACTTAAAACACGTGTTTCTTCAAGCAGCAAAAATTGCACTTATACGGCGTGTCCTTCAAGCTCCTCAAATGATGTATTTTTATAGTTAAACCTCGCGTGTTATTTATTTAAATTTTTCTTGTGTTGCACACATTTTTGGTACAAAATAATTTGAAAGTAATATTTTACTTTAAACAATAAAGTCAGTTTGATTTTCCTTCACATTAAATACAGTAAATAAAATACCCTTTAAGTACTAGGAACTCAATCAAACTTGAAACTTAGCGCATTTTAAGTTTAATGTGGATAACCAGAGTCGAGTTTAATGATCAGTACTCGTTTCCACAGGGAAACACATACATCTCATATGATATTTCTATATGACAGCTCAAAATAAGAAAACTCAGTTTAATTCTTAATACGATATCGTGAAAACGAAGGATTAAGGGTATGATTGAGATTATCATAAAAATGCAACAGTTTTTAATACGAATAACACCACTTAAAATGTCTAAAATAAGATGATATCATCAAAATGAATCGTTTCTTAAAAAAGACCTCGTTTTTTAACGAGCAGCAATACTTAATACCAGCAGCACCATCACTCTAATTTTTGTGAAATGGGAAGTAAACTGATTGTTCATATTATACACGTCATGAATGCCTTTTGGACCATCGAGAAACGAATACAGGTGCCTCGTTAGGGGACAAAAATTCAAACGCAAGAAGAAGAAGAGTCTATTAGGTCATTTTATGCAGAAAAGAGGTAACGAATACTTTTTTTTAACCATTTCCAACAAACAGGCGGCCTCTAGCGGCCCTTATTCTGGTTGAGAGTCCTACGCGTACACAGAAAAAAATTAAAAGTTGATTTCGCATTTAAATTGTAAAAAAGGGCCGTCAAGTTTCAAATGCTGATTTTACAATGCAAAGATGCTGACTCAACATTTGAAAGTTCATTTTACCATGGGCGAAGTTAAGTTAGCATTTATTTAAAAGTAAAATCAGCATTTGAAACTTGTCGCACATTTTTATAACAATATTAATGCCAAATCAACATTTTATTTCTCTCCGTGTAAAACTCTCCTGATCAAAAATTGTATGCTCTACAAATTTTAAGGTGAGCATACTTTATAAAATGCATTTGGAACGAGTTGCAGATTAGAATTTGAATTTTAGACTGAACAATCGGCATTTTTTTTTAGAATGGCCGCACTTACGAAGAATCGTTGGTGAGAAATAAAAAAGTCCGGTTCAGTGCTAAAATCATATAACCACATATCTAACATAAATCATCCACCGCAATTTTTTCAAGGTATAAACCGTATCTATGCATGTATTTACTCTATTATATGTATGTATAAGCCTTTTTTATCTAATTAACGGACTTTTTACAAAACTAAATTTTTGGTTTCTGGAAATAAGAAGAGCCTCAATACCTGAGTAGTTAATTAGTTAGTTAGTTCGTTTTTCTTTTTTTATTATTATTATTAGCGAAACCTATTCAGCACATTAGGAGGACACTCATTCAGATTGAATGTCCTATGTGTATATTTTTTATTTTACGTGCAATGCAGCTGATTCGGATAAAATTGACATTTTTTTTTTCCAGCAAAGACTGAACTTTTAAAGAGGCTCCTCTGTGAGATGGCCATGTTTGGAATCCAGAATCGATTCTCTTGAATATCTCATGATTTTAGTTTCATACAGAATTTATTCCCCTACTAAAATCCGTTTATTTAGAAAAAGGTCAGTGTTATAGGCGGGTAGGTCGGAAGTACAAAAATTCTTGGGGAGTTCCCTTTAGAAATACTAGGGGCTCTAATGAACAGTTTGACGCATTACACCTACAAAATAAGTCATCCTTCTTAAGTTCTGTCATTTGATCTTAATGTTTGAATTGAGTTCCCTTTCGTTTCCAAATCCTTTTCAATATGTATAAAAAATTCTAGGGTTAAAAAATACATAACGCTGTCAAAGTTCTTCGACCAAAATGAGGAGAAGATCAGAGAAGAAGTTTTTAAAATATTTTATTCAACGCTAAATCCCAAAATACCTTTTGTTTTTATCATAATGTAAGGAGTTTTTGTAAAGTCAAAGTTTGCCCGGTAAATTGGTTTTTGCGCTGCAAAAAAACGCAAGTTTTCTTCGTATTCAGCGATCAGAAAGTTGAATTACATTGATGGCATGCCTAGGAACTGCTTTTTTTCCTTGATGAGAGAGTTTCCTTGGTCAAAAGACAAAATTGTAACCACTGTAAAATTTATCCGTTTGGCTAAAAAGGAAGGTAAAAATATTTGTCTAGCTACATTATTGTGCTTTTCATAAGTGTTTGCTGTTGCTGAGGTTAAACATGACCTCAAATTTGTTCTGCAATCCACGATTTTTTGGGAGAATCGAATTTTCCAATAGGTAATGATTTTTTTCAGCTCAGATTTTTTTTTTTTAAAAAATACGATTTTTCACCAAGAAAATAGTTCTAAAATAATGAAAATTTGAAGTAATTCTCGACTTAATTAGCAAACTATACTAATGAATGGCCCTAGTAGACGCAAAAAAAACGAATAAGACTTATATTTGTTAACTAAGCGGGATTTCCCTGCAATGAATTTTTGATCAAGGAAACTTGCTCGTCAAGAAAATCAGAAAAAATTCTTACGTGTAATTGGCTGCTAAATCTGAATAAATGAAATCTGTTTTTCCTAACATGCATGAGTTTCGCAGGAGATTCTCACGTGATTGGAAAAGACTAGCGTCAGTTTTTTTTCAGAGCTAAAATCCCCTCAAAAGTATTTTTCCTAATCTTTGCCTTGTTTTAAAAACATTTGTACACCTGTGCTTGTCCGAAGGTAGGTACAGAATTCAAATTTGACTATGGAGTTTAAGTTGGAATTTAAAACTTAATTTTACATAACTAATTAGGATACTTGATGAGGAAATTAGAATAATTTGTGCCGGAATAAAATGCTATTGCTCGGTATTATGCTTTAAACTTTCCTCGACCCGGAAAGCTCAAACGGAAAATTTTTAGACGCGAAATTCCCCAACTGAAATATTTCTTTACCAATACGAATTTTGCGAATAACCAAATGATTGTCAAATATAATACACTGAATCCATGGATAATCGTCAGGCTAAAAAGATAACAAATGACTAACCTTCATAATTATAATTCAAGCACACGGTAGCACCCCTCTCTCCGAATTCCTAGTTATTGTGCGGATCATGGATAAATTCAATGTGAACATAAACTGAAGGGCTTGGAGGACAAGGCGCATTAGTTCAGTTTCTGCTTTTTTGAGGAAAACGTGTTTAAAGTTTTTAAATCATATGAAGCTTAATGGCGAAAAAAAGTTCAAACTCACATTTTGTTGCTCAAAAATTGGATTTTACCAGTGATTTTTTCACAGAATTGATTTCAAACCTAGATTTACTTGAAATCACTAATATCTCAACTTTTTCGAAAACTGCACTTACAAACTTTGTCCTCCAGCAGGCCCCTAAAATAAAGATGTATATAAACAAGAATTCAAAATACTACTCACGTTGTGAGAATCCAAGAATCTAGAACATGAACAGACGAACTTGAAAATCATATAATTTTTGAGAACTTCAAGCACACCGGTTAAATCGAGAACTGCCAGGGGAACGAATTCCAAAAGTACGCACGAAAATTCGAGAGCGAAATTCGAAAAGCCGGAAGTGGAGACTGGAGCTAGGATTGGCACGCGCACAGAGGCATCACCTTTTTCGGATATGTAAGAACTCTAAATGAGCGGCGATAGTGAACTTGAAACGAAAGTCAGGGGAGCGACGGACACGGGCCTGCAATGCATAGCAGAAGAGAACATGTGACCGGGGAAGCGAGGAATCGGGAGGAGTCCGGAACACCAGCTCGAGGAGGACGGAGACGCAGAGACGGTTCCACACACGATTTGGCGAGGCTCAGGACGGGCAGTATACAAGTGACTCACGGCCGACAAGACCGAGATACTTTAAATACTCGGGAGGAGGGAAAGAGGGGCACAGCGATGACGGACCCCATCCCGGGAGATGAGGAGAATCATCAGTAGGGTCATCATAAGAAGACGGCACTTTACCGGTGGATTTCCTCTCCAGGAATCAATCCCGCATTCCCCAGAGTCTTGACCATCAATCAAAGATCCTACTTCCTACGAAATTAGTTACATTTTTTTCGTCTCATCCCTCTCCCGTTTTTTCGCACTGCCATCCTTAAAAATTCGAAATTTCAAGCCAGATTAAGTGAAATTTTGTAGGTTCTGGAGTGAGATAATAAAACTCAAACAAAATTTTATGTGTCATCATCAATCCTGCACACCCGAAGGTCTTGAAAATCAATCAAAGATCGTACTTCCTGCGAAATTAATTATATTTTTTCGTTTCATCCCTCTCCCATTTTTTCGTACTGCCATCCTTAAAAAATAAAAATTTCAAGCCAGTTTAAGTGAAATTTTGTAGGTTCTGGAGTGAAATAATACAACTCAAACAAAATTTTCATGTGCCATTTCCATGTTCGGAGTCGACTTTTCGCCGCCCGGAGACAAGTAGAACTGTTCCGCCCCTGCGATGGTTGTGGCAGGAGTAGTTTCTGAAGCAAGGAGGGTCTGCGAGTCATTTCAAATTTAGGAGCTCAAAAGACATGATAATCATACCTATTCCACAAGCTCAGGATGTTTTAGTCTGCCTGTAGGTCTCAGAACTGTGTTGAGTAACTTGTGGAACGGGTCAGAGACTTAAACGCAAAGGTAGAAAAGCAAACGAAACATCAGGATTATGCTCTGAGAATCGTACCACCTGGAAAAAAAATTCAGGATATGAAGCAAAAAATTCGATAATCTCGGATTTGGATATTATGAGAATACCTTCATAATATTCTGAGATGGAAATGCCAAATATTGGATGGAAATTATCCAAAGATTAACTCCAGTCCTCCCGATCAGGACCTGAGGGGCCGGTTCTAAGTCCAATCTTCCATAATTTGGCTTGATTCAATTTGGGGACCCTTATTTCATAAATAGCTCTAAAAATACATCACAGAGTGCATATTCATTGTTCATTTCAAAGACGAAAGATAAAGATTTTGGGCCTTAGGAACCATTTATTTACACCTATCCCAATGATTCTCAGGCCGGACCTCCCAGGCCCGCACTTGCATTCCCTCTGATGTGTTCCAATTTTAAGATCATTCCTGTCAAATCTACAATTAGAATATCACAAAATCAGGAGACCCTAGCAAAATTTGACCCTCAGGCCCTTAGGTCCCAGGTTACAGCCTTACCAAAATAGAATACGCGACACTCCTCACGTTTCATGGGAATGGGTCGGATAACCTGTCTAAGGAAGGAGTTGACTGCTGTAATCTACTGTGATAAAGCGCTTGTCACATCGTTAAATACTCTGAGCACGGGTACTATAGATTCTACAATCAATGAAGTGGCAAAAATACGCTCGCCTCTTAATGCAGGTATATTATTTAAATTTTTACAGCACCTCTCCCAACACTGGAAAAAAAGACACTTTGGATCTTGAGCCCACACTCTTAAAAACATCGACAAGAAAAAGTACTCTCGATCCAATCAGAATCTAGCTTAAATCAAGAACCAAGCCTCTTAATTTAAGCGGATTTAGTTTTCATTCAAGCGAAAATCCGATTGAATCAAGAGTATTTTTTCTTGTGAATGTTTTCAAGAGTTTGGACTCTAGATCCAATGTGGTTTTTTTCCCAGTGAATATACGGAATTAATCTAATCTCCAAATTCATAGGTGGAGTTGTCACGAGATTCAAGATTCTGCCTTCAATTAAAATTACAACCAGCTATTTGTCCTGGTCTAAAAGCCGACGAAACAGATCAAGAAAAAGTTCCTCCCTCTGGAAGATTGACTGGACTTATTGGTTTGTATCAACGTCCCGAGAGTCTTTTTCAGTGGGTAAGTAATGCTAGGATTTTCCACGACCTGGTGACTTTCGAATCCATGCAAGGGTAACCGTCTATTTTGTCCTCACTTGACCTTTACGTGTTGTTACCTCACTTTTCAGCCGGAGATTGCATAATGTACGTTTTCCTTCGCTTGTGCTTATAAGAATAAAACTGCCCGTGCGGTTTTCAGCATGAATCAATTAAAGAAGAGAAAAAGGATGATGAGGAGAGGAAAGAAAGCGAATAAATACACTGAAATGTTCAAGGAATATCATGAAATTGGTCATGTCAAAACCTTACAAATCACATCTGGGTAACTGAAATTCGACTTTGGAAAGATGAGGATGTTTTGACCTTAATCAATCTCAATTCATTAAAGCGAGAAATGATTATTGTTTTTTTGTAAGAAACGACATCGCGATGCTATAAGATCATAGAGTTTTAAAGGAAAATAACAGATTTATGGCGCCATTGTGGGAAAGGGGGCTGTGCCCCCGCCTGTACCTCAACGCAAATTCTTGAAAACTTTAGTATTTTTTCTCCTCGGTGCGAAGTAAGCTCTATTTGTAAGACAATTTCAAGGAACGATATTGATTTATTCTTTTCCAAATAAAAAAAAATAGGAGCGGAGATTTTTAAACACCGCAAACGAGATACGTGGTCTGGTAGTTTCACCGTCCATATGTAAGAAACTCCTGAGGACAACTGACTTGGAGTTTTTGCGAAAATCTGCCCGTAATCTGCGTAGAGGGTGTTTCTGTGTGTTCGTAATGAAACGAGAGGGTGAAGTAATGGAAGCTAAGAATGACAGGGCCGGATTTACCTACTTGCCGCCCAAGGGCCGCTAGTATTTTGCCACCCCCTTCTCATTCGTTTTGAAACATCAATAAAAACCATCAAGTGAATATGCCAGTGGGGGAGGGATGCATAAGACGCGTTTACTGGTGTTGAACACATTTCTTGGGAAAGCCCTGTCAACACTACTAGCAAAAGTTCACGGAACTTTCCGCAAAAGTTAAGTTTCGTAAACCTATCTCTGTGTGGACAAGGTCTTCCGTTCATAAGAAATGAACGAAAAAATTATGAAAGAACAAACATAAATGTGGATTAATGATTTTAACTTCTGCCGCCGCGCCTCGCAGACCGCACTGTGTTTGACGCAATGCGTGAGGTATTCATGCATTCTTGTAGGCGCTATACGTTTCACGCTGTCCGCAAAGACTGCACCGTGTTTGATGCAATGCGTGAAGTATTCGTGCAGTCTTGTAGGCGCTAATATGTGTTACATGCCGATCGCCGCGCCGAGGGCTTCTCCTTTTCATCTCAAGTCCTCGTCATCATTTCTCTCTAGGTAAGTCGCGCCGTTCCAGGCCAGTATTTGGTTTCTCTCTTAACTCGACTAATTAAAGGTACTGCCTCTTTGCATCAATGAAAGACGACAAAAGTAGAGATCACTATACTCTCAGAAAATTAGAGATTTTGTCGCCTTTTCTCGTTTGTAATTTTTTTTTTCTAAATCCGATTTTTTTTATACCTACATTTAAAAAAATTGCAAAATTTACCGCCCCCTATAGATTTGCCGCCATGTGGCCACCCCCTTAATCCAGCCCTGAAGAATGTTTTAAATGCCCCAATTAATTGGTTTGGTACGGGCATATGCGGATGATCGCTTGTCAAAATAAGTGTTCGATTACGTTCCTCCCGGAAGAAGGCGGCGTGAATGGTGTCATTTTCCAGATGACTTTTCGAAATATGTGTTCTTTCAGGGAGGCAAAAAGCGCTCCAGTGAGCTGGTTTAGGTTGTTTTAAATGTATTTTATGAATAGTCACAAAAGAGAATGCGACTTATACATATTGAGGACAGTGTCGGTTTGGCTTGATAATTCTTGGGGTGCCAATACATCTTCGGTACCCCTTCATCTCGGGTAGGAGCCTCCTCTACCTATCCTAAACTCGTCTTTTGTGGAGGTTTTTCAAGTTTTGGGGGTCCCTGCAAGAAGCCTACCGGGGCTCTCTGAGCCACCCGTCAAAATTTCTGGGGTACTGATGCACCGTGGTACCCCTGGATAGACCGCCCCTGATTGAGGGTCAAGTGAGAGCAAGAGAGATAGGTAACCCGCGAAAGGACCGAGGGTCACTCCAAAATTACCCTGATGACCATCCATGGAAGCATCAGCGGCCTCCCTCGAGTCTCATTACGTGATGATAAAAGAGCCCTCAGATGGGCTCTGAAAATAGATATTTAACTTCTTGAGCAGCTGGCTAGGTTGACCTAGCGGTCAGCGCGTCTGCTTGTAGACCAACTGATTCCGGGTTCAAATCCCGGTGATGGCGACACATTTTCAAGGAACTATTGAGTGGATCTGCAGAGATAGACTCCATTTGGCCTGAATCCCTGAAGGGTGTGTATTAACCCTAACCCGATGCTCATTATTCAAGGTTGCAGAATCCTCAAATGGATTAAAAACCTCGAATAACTTGAAAAAAAAAGGAAAAACTTATTGAGCAATTCAATTCTCTATTATTCTCACCTTGGGTTTTCTTGTGCAATTTGTCTAGGGCTTCGGCATAATACCTAAAAAGGAGGAGAAGTTCATAGTGATAAAAAGGAGGTGTTTGCATCTCGGGCATCTTCGGTTTTTCTGATGACGCAGGTCGGGATACGGACGACTTTTATCATCGATTTTCTTGGAAATGGTGTAGTTCATGGAAAAAAGTCATTCTTTATAACATGTTTAAAATCATATCATGAGTCGATTTAAGCAGAAAAATCGGTCGTTATGGTCCATTTTTCATACTTCGAATTCCGGATTTTGCCGGAGTCATATCATGTATATGATCATCATTTTCTCGGAAATGGCGCAGTTTATGGAAAAAAGTCATACGTTATAAAATGTTTAAAATCATATCATGAGTTGATTCAAGCAGAAAAATCGGACGTTATGGTCCATTTTTTATACTTCGAATTCCGGATTTTGCCTGAGTGCCTGTACCGACCTACGTCATGGGGTAGACAATCCTCAAGAGGCAAACACCTCTTTTTTTCTCTGTGATATAAGTTGATAGTTGAAAGCTGCGAGGGTGAGGGCGACACGTTGGAGTAGAGTGCGGCGCTGGGGGATTCGGTCGGGTGGAGACACGTAATCGTCATGCAGCGGGCAATTACGTCATTGTGCGGCGGCGGCGGGCGGACTTGACTTTCCCCGGTGCTCACCCGGTCACTGCATCCCGCGTTCGCAATGAATGGCAGAATGATGAGCAATGAACCAGGAGCAGGAGCTGGAGCAGGAGCGTCGGGCCGGTCGTGACATTCACCTTGATTCCACTCTGACACTCACTCGGTGTCGGCCACTCCGGCTCATAACACTCACCGCACTTCGCACTCCCTTTGAGTCATCGACTTCTCCACCCCCGCGCCTCCTCCCGCTTCCTGTGTCTGCGCACACATTTCGTCGCCCCTCTGTTGCACTGAAAAAAAAAAAAAACAAAAAAAAACAAAAAAAAACAAAAAAAACTCATAGGATCTAGAATCCTGACTCTTGAAAATATGACAAGAAAAAATACTCTTGATTTAATCAGATTCAAGCTTAAATCAAGAACCAAGCCTCTTAATTTGAGCGGATTTCCTTCTGACTTAAGCTTAAATCTGATTGAATCAAGAGTCCTATTTCTTGTCGACACTTTCAAGAGTCTGGACTCTAGATCCAATGTGTTTTTTTCCAGTGATCTGTTGAGGCGTATCTTGATTCCCGCATTAGTTCCAGAAAGCATGGCTTTATATGTGAATCAGGGCTTCAATGAAAATCGAGATACGCTCTTACGTCAGAGGAGCGACGATTTGGACGTATTTATGCTAAAAGGAACGATAAACATGGATTTGCGTGAGACATAGTTCCTTTTAGCATAAACACGTCCAAGTCGTCCCTCTGTTAAGGCGTATCTTGACTCTCGCACGAGCTCCAGAGAGCGTAGCTTTATATGTGAATCAGGGCTCACGTGGAAATCGAGATACGCCCTTACGTCAGAGGAGCGACGATTTGGACGTATTTATGCTAAAAGGAACTATGTGCATAGGGATTGTATGTGACATATTTCCTTTTAGCATAAATATGTCCGTTTTGTCGTCTCTCGGACAAAGGAACGTAACTCTAGTCCAAGTTTGCCAAATGACTCCAACAATTGAAGGGTTTGGAGGACAAAGCGCATTAGTGCAGGTTTGAAAAAATGGAGTTATTAATGATTTCAAGTAAAACTAGTCTTAATGCGCACTGGAAAAAAAACACATTGGATCTAGAGCCCAGACTCTTGAAAACATTGACAAGAAAAAATACTCTCGATTCAATCGGCAGAGATACAGTGATAGAGTTCAATAGGTAGATTCTGATTAAATCAAGAGTACTTTTTCTTGTCGATGTTTTTAAGAGTCTGGACTCTAGATCCAATGTGTTGTTTTTTCCGAGTGCGTATTCTAGAAAAAATTCGCTCCCAAATTTCCCAATTTTTTAGCATCAAAAAGTCAATTTGAAATTTTTCTCCGCCGTAAGGATCTGCGTGATTTCGGAACTTCTAATACGCATTTCTCGAAATAGCAAAAACTGCACTTATGCGCCTTGTCCTCTAAGCCCCTCAATCGTTTTGTTTTACAAAAATGTACATGTGTAATTTGTATCAAAAATTTGTCTGATTTTTGCATGAAACCTGAGGAAAAATCAGTGAAATTTTCAGTTGGGAATACCCAAGATTCTCCTTGTTAATAAGCGATTTACGCGGGGAAATTTGGCTGCATTGAAATGTAGTTACGTTCTTTCGTGCGGAAAACGGAATTTTTGCAAATCGGAATGTTTCCGGAAATCGGAATGGACCACTAGATAAGGTACGAATTTCAGCATTCTGATACATGTTTCTTAACCAAAATTTCACGTAAAACACGATGTACACAACGAAAATTACCGAAATTAACTCCTTACGAAGATATTTCATGATTCTCGGTGCGTGAATTCAAACCATCCGCCCATGAAAACTATATGCTCTACGTGATTCACATCAAGCGCTAAACGTTATCATGACAGTCTCTACGATATACAAATCTGGCAACCTCAATCTTGACGCGTTGGCTCAGCTGTAGCAAATTGCTTATAGTTTGAACAACACATGATGGGAAATGAACATTGCTCAATTGCGAAGCTTGCTGAAACCGTTGTAGTGGGCGATTTGACTCACGTAGAGTTTTGAGTTTCTTGTGAGCGGGCAGTTCAAATTCCTCGTAACCAATGTGAAATAAAAACGTTAATATCTTCGTTAGGAGTTGGTTTCAGTAATTTTCGTAGCGCGAATCGTGCTCTACGTGAAATTCTGGTTTAGAAACATGTATCAGAATCCTTAAATTCGTACCTTGTCTAGTGGTCCATTGTTGCAAATCGGAATGTTTCCGGAAATCGGAATTATTTCGGAACCTTTTAATAAAATAAAATGACAGCACTGACAGCGACGCGGATCAGAAAAATGACAAAAATGATATATCTGCGAGGAAACCCGTAAATGGCGGCATTGCCAATAAGCCATTGCGCCTGGGCAGGCACCACATGTTATGATGTACCATAGGACCCGCCGCCCAACGGGAGCAATAACCCGAACGCCGAGAACGGTTAGTAATTAGTTTCTGAGCTTTAGAGGGTCACTCCCGTTGATCCTATTTGTGACGTCAGGATGATACCGCTTATGGGAAAATAATTGATTTTTCTCGACCATCTGGCAACTGCGTCATCGAGTCGGTGAAGTAAGTATTAACAATGAACTGCGATTTAAATAACAGATAACAGCGTCCGAGTTCCTCAACCTGTTCTCTGAAATCTTCAAATTATACTTTGGCCCCTGCAATTAGGACGTAATCATACATGTTTCCATATTATCTCAGAGTTGAGGGGGGGGTCTTGATTTGTCATTAAAATGACTCCTGCATAGATTCCGCTCATAGATTCTCGTTCTTGACTTCTTGAATGGCATTGGCATCAGTGCTGCCGTTGTGAAGTTAAAATATGAAGAATTTTTATCTCTTGGCGCTATCCAAAGGTAACGTCTGGAGCCGTTCTTGAACAGTTAACGCTCTCTGGGTTGGAGGATTTAAACCTGCGTTGAGCATCAGGGTGGGGAGGGAGGGGGGGTAAAAACAGACCGAAATATCAGGGAGGCAAAACTCAAAAAAAGGAAACCAAGTCACCGGGTCCGGGACATTTTTTTTTTTATTTTTTTCTTTAATTTTACCCAAAGTGTCCGTCGCCTTTTTTTCATGTATTTGTACCGGGGAGATTTGTTGGAAATCATTCAAGGGCGGCTCATCCCGATATTCTTCAGGGAAAATAGAGGAATATTGAGCACACATNATATCGACGGTGAAACTACCAAACCACGTATCTCGGTTTGCGACGTCGCAGACTTCCTGTCATACTTTATTTTTTAAATGAAAGACTACTTAACATTCAGTCTTGAAAATTTCTGTGATTTTTCCTCTTTGTGCGGAGAAAATTCCGTGAAAATTTCAAGGAATGATATTGATTTGGTCTACTTCAAAAAAATAAAATGTGAGCGTAGATTTTTAAACACCGCAAACGAGATACGTGGTTTGGTAGTTTCACCGTTGATATGTGAATCAGGGCTCACATGGAAATCGAGATACGCCCTTACGTCAAAGGAGCGACGATTTGGACGTATTTATGCTAAAAGGAACTATGTGCATTGGGATTGTATGTGACATATCGACGGTGAAACTACCAAACCACGTATCTCGTTTGCGGTGTTTAAAAATGTACGTTCACATTTTATTTTTTTGAAGTAGACCAAATCAATATCAAACCTTGAAATTTTCACGGAATTTTCTTCGCACAAAGAGGAAAAATCACAGAAATTTTCAAGACTAGATGTTAAGTGGTTTTTCATTTAAAAAATAAAGTGTGACAGGAAGTCTGCGACGTCGCAAACCGAGATACGTGGTTTGGTAGTTTCACCGTCGATATTTCCTTTTAGCATAAATATGTCCGTTTCGTCGTCTCTCGGACAAAGGAACGTAACTCTAGTCCAAGTTTGCCAAATGACTCCAACAATTGAAGGGTTTGGAGGACAAAGCGCATTAGTGCAGATTTGAAAAAATGGAGTTATTAATGATTTCAAGTAAAACTAGTCTTAATGCGCACTGGAAAAAACACATTGGATCTAGAGTCCAGACTCTTGAAAACATTGACAAGAAAAAATACTCTTGATTCAATCGGCAGAGATAGAGTGATAGAGTTCAATAGGTAGATTCTGATTAAATCAAGAGTACTTTTTCTTGTTGATGTTTTTAAGAGTCTGGACTCTAGATCCAACGTGTTGTTTTTTCCAAGTGCGTATTGTAGAAAAAATTCGCTCCCAAATTTCCCAATTTTTTAGCATCAAAAAGTCAATTTGAAATTTTTCTCCGCCGTAAGGATCTATGTGATTTCGGAACTTCTAATACGCATTTCTCGAAATAGCAAAAACTGCACTTGTGCGCCTTGTCCTCTAAGCCCCTCAATCGTTTTGTTTTACAAAAATGTACATGTGTAATTTGTATCCAAAATTTGTCTGATTTTTGCGTGAAACCTGAGGAAAAATCAGTGAAATTTTCAGTTGGGAATACCCAAGATTCTCCTTGTTAATAAGGGATTTACGCGGGGAAATTTGGCTGCATTGAAATGTAGTTACGTTCTTTCGTGCGGGAAACGGAATTTTTGCAAATCGGAATGGACCACTAGACAAGGTACGAATTTAAGCGATCTGATACATGTTTCTTCACCAGAATTTCATGTAGAACACGATTTACACAACGAAAATTACTGAAACCAACTCCTAACGAAGATATTGACGTTTATATTGCACATTGGTTACGAGGAATTTGAACTGCCCGCTCACAAGAAACTCAAAGCTCTACGTGAGTCAAATCGCGCACTACAACGGTTTCAGCAAGCTTCTCAATCGAGCAATGTTCATTTTCCACCATGTGTTGTTCAAACTATTAGTAATTTGCTATAGCTGAGCCAAAGCGTCAGGACTAAGGTTGCCAGATTTATATATCGCTGAGACGTTGATGATAACGTTTAGCGCGCGATATGAATCACGTAGAGCATTGAGTTTTCATGAGCGGGTGGTTTCAATTCACGCATCAAGAATCATTAAATATCCTCGTAAGGAGTTAATTTCGGTAATTTTCGTTGTGCGTATCGTGTTATACGTGAAATTTTGGTCAGGAAACATGTATCAGAATGCTGAAATTCGTACCTTGTCTAGTGGTCCATTATTTCGGAACCTTTTGATAAAATAAAATGACAGCACTGACAGTGACGCGGATCAGAAAAATGACAAAAATGATATATCTTCGAGGAAACCCGTAAATGGCGGCATTGCCAATAAGCCATTGCGCCTGGGCAGGCACCACATATTATGATGTACCATAGGACCCGCCGCCAACGGGAGCAATAACCGAGAACGCCGAGAACGGTTAGTAATTAGTTTCTGAGCTTTAGAGGGTCACTCCCGTTGATCCTATTTGTGACGTCAGAATGATACCGCTTATGGGAAAATAATTGATTTTTCTCGACCATCCGGCAACCGCGTCATCGAGTCGGTGAAGTAAGTATTAACAATGAACTGCGATTTAAATAACAGATAACAGCGTCCGAGTTCCTCAACCTGTTCTCTGAAATCTTCAAATTATACTTTGGCCCCTGCAATTAGGACGTAATCATACATGTTTCCATATTATCTCAGAGTTGAGGGGGGGTCTTGATTTGTCATTAAAATGACTCCTGCATAGATTCCGCTCGTAGATTCTCGTTCTTGACTCCTTGAATGGCATTGGCATCAGTGCTGCCGTTGTGAAGTTAAAATATAAAGAATTTTTATCTCTTGGCGCTATCCAAAGGTAACGTCTGGAGCCATTCTTGAACAGTTAACGCTCTCTGGGTTGGAGAATCTAAACCTGCGTTGAGCATCAGGGTGGGGAGGGAGGGGGAATAAAAACAGACCGAAATATCAGGGAGGCAAAACTCAAAAAAAGGAAACCAAGTCACCGGGTCCGGGACATTTTTTTTTTTATTTTTTTCTTTAATTTTACCCAAAGTGTCCGTCGCCTTTTTTTCATGTATTTGTACCGGGGAGATTTGTTGGAAATCATTCAAGGGCGGCTCATCCCGATATTCTTCAGGGAAAATAGAGGAATATTGAGCACACATTGATAACAATGCTTGCTATTAGAATGCGTGAGTTCCTTCCTTCACGAAACCAGAGACCCCAAAAACTCATTTATTTATTAAACGTAAGACTAGAGGTCATTTTGCTTCTTCCTATCGGAGATACGCAAAATTATACGCGTCTTAGAGCCTCTATGTTTTCAGTCATTCCTTGTCCAGACAGGGTCAATGACTCTGCAGGAATAAACTTTCTCAAATATTCGAACTAATTTTTTCCCCCGTAAGTTCAAAAGCTCTCTCATTTTATCAATTTCAATGTTTTCATCCCATAATTATCAAATCCACACCACGCCAGCTTTGGCGGTGCAAAAAGAAATAGAGTTTCCCTGCTAAAAATGGTGAGTAGGACTGCTCAATTTTGGCCGACTTCATCTTGCTTAACACTATCTTCTTGAAACTTGGATATTAGTACTTCCAGCTTTTAAACATAAGCTAGGTACATTTGTATAAATATGGAGCATTCCGTGGCTAGAAGGCTTAGTGCTTTTGGCTAGGTCAAATGGTAGCAGTGCTTTTACTTGGTGATAGCTCTGCTTAAATGCGGATCCAGCAATGTAGAATTTGCACACACATTTTTATTGCTTCATTTGAAAATGTCTAAAGAGCTGATTTTGCAGTATTTATCATACCTTTTTTTGGCTATGGGAAATAGTATAAAAATAGATTTAAAAGTGAGAAAATGCGCCGCCTAGTGACTTCATCTGGCGGCATTTCCAATTTAAACGCATGTTTAGCAGATTAGGTTATTTTGTCATATTTTCTCCAATAATTGTCCAATTTAAAAACCAAGGATATCCTCGTACTCGGTTTCCCTAGCATTACCATTTTAAAATAAAGTCACAAAATATAAGACACCTGCAAATTCTATATTGAAATCATACCTGAGTACAATTTTTTTTGAGGTTCGTTTCTACAGGTGAGCGGTTTTTACACTCCTCTCTTCGAACGAATGTAATCGCCGGTGATCAAGAACAACTATCCTCACGAACAAGGTAATTTTGAAAAATTATCTATCATTAAGATAATTTTTTAAGATCTGTCACGTCGGTCGTAAAGATAACGCCAAGTGAAGTTTTAGCTGTGACAATAACGCCAAGTGAAACTTAATAGCTGTGACGACAAAACTACCCCCGCAACGTTTTGTGTCACGCCCTCGTTGTGGAAACATCACGCTGGCAACTTGAAACGACGCCATTGAGGCGCATCGTGCACTCCTTTTCAAGGGCAAGACAAGTTAAAACGCCTTCAATTTTGCCCACACGCAACACGCACATCCATAGAGAACGAATAGTTGCATTAAGGCGCTGACCCAACCGGAACGAGTTTCACAAAACTGTGTCGAGCTCCATTATGGAGAAAAAATAATTTGGGAAAGCAAAAAAGGGAAAATATATTTTGAACAAGAAACTGGGCGTTGTATTTAATCCTTATATTGCGCAAAGTGGCGGAATAAAACTTCGAACTTATTTTATTTATTTTTTTGCTTCAGAATTGATGGTTCTCGATGCTTTTTTGTTAAAGTGTGCGCAAATACGTCTGAAAAATAGTTATATTATATTAATTTGACGTGTTTTGTTAATCGTCAAAAATGTCAAAACGGGGCACGTATCCCTATATTCTAACTTTTGGATCATGTCAACTTCTCCAAAGTGAAAGTGCGCAAAAATAATAGAGAAACACATAGACGTATGTGCGTTATGGAGTGCACTTTCTCTCCTTGAACTGTAGTATACCTACTTAATTCTCGAAGGAAAAATGAGAAGACTTGATTCCTCAGCAATGTGTTCTTCTGTTCTGGTAGTTGAAAATTCCTAGTCATATTATGCTGTTTTGAACGATGACCGCACCACTATCTGATCAAGGAATTTTCATCATCGGTCTTTAACTTTTTAAGAAAATTCGATGGAAATTTTGAGCAAATATGTCTAAAAATGTAATTCCTTGAAAATTTAAGTAAGTGTAAGAGAATGTTTAGGTACACGGCGATGGAGAGAGATCCGTATCTCTACTTTTCGCCCCCTAAGAAATGAAGCGCTCTATTTTTGAGCCTAATGCGCTACTTTGAGATATTCAGTGTTATGATTGGCTCAAACTACCCCTGACGAACCCCCCTCCCTTTCCACGGTCCCCATTTCGGACTCATACTTTTATTAAAGCCTCAAGAAGAAATGAATAATATTAATTAAGAGGAGAATATTAATTTTCAACATCAAATTTAGATTTTTTTTCCTGTTACTTAAATGTTCATACTCCGAAGGTTGTTATGATGGCAAAGATCACATAATTTATTGTTCAACTTTTGTTCTTACCGATAACATAAATTAACTTCTGAAATGCTGAGGCCGGCTTTTTCCAGAATGCGCATACCGCGTCGCATCATTGCATCTTAATATTACCACCTGGAGGCCCCATATTCCTCTTATGACTTCTTTGTAAGAGCGCGAGAAGAAGGAAAACAGAACGCAGAGTGGTAGATATTTTTGAGATTAAGGGCCTTTTTGACCAACGCCATGAAAATAGTCGCAACGAATAAATTTCCCAGCGGATGATGGCAATGCCGCGCTGATTATCATACTTTCTTCGCAGATTCTGCAAAATGTGATCTCTATTGGCAATCCTGCATAGCTGCATAATCTGGTTATTGGGTGCTGCCTTCAGGCGGGAATGGATTACCTTCTATATATAGAATACAATCAAATTTGCATATTCTATTTGTAGAAAAGTTGGTCTGCGCCGGTGAGGCCTCTCTATGTCACGCACGCTTGCTTGTAAATTTATGAGCGTATCTTGAGCTTGTATCATAACGTGCATTCTTCCGTGGGTGAGTAATAGACAATTCGACAGAAAACCAGAAATAAAAGCTATACGGAGGATTTTGGAAGGAGACTGGTTCAAAATCCTATCCAAACAGGTGAAAATCTTTAAACAGAGTGATAGATAAATAGGTAGATAGATAGTGATAGAGATAGATAGATTGATGGATAGAAAATGTCTTTATTGTGCTTATAGCACAAAGCTCACAAGGCGTTAAGAAAAAGTTACCAAGGTTAAGAGAATACAATGATAATTCTTTAACAGAATCAATTGAGAGAACTAAGAGATCTTACAATCACAATTGACAAAAGAGTAAAATGACTCATAATTTTGCAACGCGTATACTTACAAGCCGATAATCAAATTTTGCACTGTTTAGTCCTCCAGTTGCCACTTGTGGAACCCTTCTTCGATCCCTTGATTTATTCTCACAAGTTGCTTCAACTGAACCAATACTCAAGGTGTAACTCTGTTCGTAGATACATCGTCCTCTTCAAGATCGCCTTCAATTGCAGCGTAATGACAAAAAATCTACCGGAAATTGATCAACAACCACGAATACAGTATCCATTTGAAACCCTTCACTGGAAAAAAAACACATTGGATCTAGAGTCCAGCCTCTTAAAAACATCGACAAGAAAAAGTACTCTTGATTCAATCAGAATCTAGCTTAAATCAAGAACCGAGCCTCTTAATTTAAGCGGATTTCGTTTTGATTCAAGCACAAATCCGATTGAATCAAGAGTATTTTTTTTGGTCAATGTTTTCAAGAGTCTGGACTCTAGATCCAATGTGTTTTTTAAGTGTTGTGTTCATATAGAGCTCCATTAACTTTGATTGAACCGAAAAAAAAGGTGGTGAACCTACTGGTGAAATCGTCCGTTTAAAGTTCGCCTTCAATTTGCCGCATAGGCAACAAACCAACCTGGGAGCGTGATTAATTATCTCCCAGAAAAACGCACGTTTACATCAATACTTCCCTTCGGTATTTCATATACCCACTCGCATTAGTAGGACACGAAAACGATTGCGCGGTTTGTCGTAAGTAGTCCAATCTGGAGCAAAGACTCGCATCTTCACCAACGATTTGACATCAGTGGCGTGGCGTGCTTTGCGATATATCGATTGATACGTCATTTAAACCTATGGTAAACTATCGATTATTAAGTTGTTCGTTGCAAACGCCCTGTTTATCGATCATTTTCCATAGGTTTAAATGGTAAATCGATCGATATATCGCAAAGCACGCCACTGTTTAATATAGTAAAAAAGTGTAATATCAACGCAGGCTGGCATTAGTGCAGCTAATGAATACATCAGCATGGCCTTGTCGGGGTCAAGGACACCCAGCATTCCTCCAGAGTTATCGCGTATTTTTTCTCTACCTTTCCACAATTTTTTCTTCTTAAATGTTTAATACTCGGGTCGTTTATTGCTTGCTCAGCTTTCAGCTCTATCACCGTAATTTCCTTCTCATTAGAAGATGGGCGAGAGAGGAAGAAAAGGCGAGAGAAAAAACATAGAAATGAGGCGGAGTGAGATTCTGATCTTCACAAGATGTCCGTTTTCTCACTCACCTTAAGCTGTGTAATGACCTGAGCTACACTCCGTCTACCTGCAGATCTGCAATAGTCTATAATTGCGCGGAAGGTGCGTAGTTTCTGGGCAAGTGACTGTTTCAGCCCTGATAAAAATGATCGACAGGGACTCACGTTGCACACAATACGGTGAGGCAAGGAGAGAGTGAGGTGGGGGGGGGTGGATATCTATCATGTCCAAGCATACACGGGAGCCTAATACAGTAATTAACGGTGGAGCAGTGGCGATTCCAGCAAGCTGGCAATAACGCTGTTAATACTTCATTTAAATCCATTGAATAAGTCGATTCTAGGTGAGACAGGCTGCCTCACTTGGAATCGATTGTTCTACATACATTTAAATGGAGAAAAAACAGTGTTGGCGACTTGCATGAATCGCCACCGCGGTGGAGACTTCAACGCCCGAGTAAAAAAGTTGGACTTCATTTTGCAACTTGGAATTGGCTTCGCCTAAAGCGGGGCTGAGGATACTATGATGAAGTTTACGTCTCGAAAGTCCTTTTAAACCTTGCCTGATGAAAATCTAATAAGTATCCAGCCGTTGTTCTAGATAATTTATAAGAAATGTGCGTTGAAAACCGGTGAAAAATGCCTCCTGATTTCATGAACTTGGCGAGTTGAAAAATACCTGGCCCGGTCAGGAAACGTTTTGATACATGTTCTCTCAATGACATATTCTAACAATTATCCAAAATACCTTCTTCGTATCGTTAGTGTACACTTCATTGAGGACCAAATATAGATTTTTTTTTTTTTCAATCAGCGATTTAATTAATCAATTAATCATCCTGCAAAGAAGAAATCACGGTATTCTCTGAAAGAATTTTTGGTGTCTTGCGTGTGAGGAGCCCGTGTCAAGTAGTATATTCAACGAGCAATATTGGTCGACTTTAACGTGGCCTGTTGCGCTATGGCCGTGGTACAGTATACTCTGCAGATCGCCCGGATGGTCCCTCATAAAGGGACCTCAGACACACCACGCGGAGTCTGACACACGAAAAAAAGTCAATTAATCGAAGGTCTTCCAATTCGATTCTTGAAATATCGATTAACTGTCAAATTAATTATATACTTCGATTAATCGATAATTAAAAACTTCCCGGTTCCCAGGACGAATCTCTTAAGAGCAGCACAAAACCTCTGAAAATTCCAGCCTATAGTCCGCAAAAGTACTTACCTATATTTTATGAGAAAACAGGCTTTCAGGAGAAAATATGGGAATGAATCTACCGAACTTTGCTAAATTATCATTGGAAATGTTCGGCACACGTGATTTTTGACTCTCAAATTCAGCACAAATGTTGATTTGTACCTGGGAACCCTGAGCAGGGGCATCTCAGGGCATTGAAAGGGTATTATTCCCTGTTATTTTGAAAAGTTATACTACTTAAAAAATATGCACATTGCTCGATTGAATAAATCGATTAATTTGGATTCGATTCTTAATCGACTACTGAATTTTCGAATGTCCAAATATTGGATGAATCGATTAATTAACTAATCGGAAAACTAAGGCCAAAATCCGCATCAAGGGCGCTAAGCGTACCGTTAAATCACCAGATAAAACAGGCCATCCCGGTTGCAGAGCCGAGGCTCTGCCTACTTGGAGCCCGGTCCAGCGTTATGCACCGCAATTCCATCCACTTTCTGTGATTCAAGACCATCCAGGTAAGCAACGACAAGCATCTCTTCGATCAGCGTGTTCGTAAGTGCAGTGCGCGCCAGCAAATTGTTGTTAGCCACAGGTAGCGAAGTCATGTATCCGGCCCTGGATATGTTTATCCACATGTTTATTCTTCGGTATGCACTTCATGAATCAGGTCATGTTCCTCCGCCATTTTGGAAATCTTGGAATCAATCTTGGCATTATATTCACACATGGTAGTCGCTTTCAAAGTAGAAGGATAGAAATTAAGTCGGCTTAAGTAAATTCGTAAAAAGGTTGCTAAGCAACGGATTCATGCAATTTGCTTTGCGAGGATATTTTGACAAAAGAAGTTTACCTGCAATTTTGAGAAAAGGGCAATTAAAGGCGGTTGTGAAAATAATTCGCACCTTGGAGAAAGCTGCTTCAAAATTGATTTTAAAAAAATGAAATAAACAAAATCATAAAGACGAATAGAGAAAAAAATAAAAATAATGGGGGAAAATAAAAACTAAAAAGGAAGTACTTCCGCAAATGCTATTGCTTCAAAATTTTACGCTGAACACTCATATGACAAAACATTTTCGATAAGACGCCCCTAGGTGTTCAAGGGCATCCTCACGTGATAGAAAGCGCCTAAGCATCTTGAGATACGAAAATTATCTCTGCGGAACGTCAAGAACACTGAAAAAAAAAACTCCGGCCGTGGGAGCCGCTATTACGGGCTATATAGATATACCGTCCGTTCCGGGCTCAAAGGCCGAAAATTCCGGCTACTGGAGCCGTAGCTTCGGCCTCTGAACCCGGAGCAATCGAAGCTGCGCCTCCAGCAGCCGGAATTTTCGGCCTTTGAGCCCGGAACGGACGGTATGTCTATACAGCCCGTGATTGCGGCTCCCTCGGCCGGAGTTTTTTTTTCGTTGAAGTTACTTCGGGCATATATTTGAGCTCTTCGCCGTAGTTATAATTTGGATTGCATTTTGCAAAAAGGAACCAAGAACATTCAATGTTGCTCGGATTGAGCGCGGTGGCGGATCGCGGGCATGGTGACATGCCTCCCCCCCCCCCCCCNCCCGGGGGCCCAAGTAAATAGGGGATAAACGGAAAAAGGAGAGACAAAGTGTCCCTAAAAAATACTGAAATGTTTCAAAATAGAACTATAAAACTAAAATTTACTAAATCAACGGTCACCCAGTACCGTAAAAATAAAATACTTAGTCCATAGGTACAGTAAAATAAAAGTACCCTAATGAAAGTAGGTACATATATTATTCGTCAATTTTCAATTTTCAGATAATGCATAAACCTGGCATTGGATTATAATTGGACTACTATTTTGCAATTGGGAACTACCAATTTCTGGCTCATCCGTTAAAATACCTTTGTGCATAGGGAAATTAATGGTACATACGTTGTTTCTAAACTAAGCTAGAATTGGTAGTTCCTAATTGCAAAATGTAGGTAGTCAAATTGCAATGAATTACATTTTGCAATTTGAAACTACAATTTCTGACTCATCCGTACAAACACGTACGTGCATGAGGAAACTGGTGGCACATACGTTGTTTCTAAACTTAGCCAGGTATCGTAGTTCCAATAATTGCAAAATGTGGTCCGTTTGAAAAAACATGAATGGGTCAGTGGCACATTGTTTTTTTTATTCATAGGTACTATTTTGAAAGTTCGGAGTGAACCAGGGCCGGATTAAGGGGGTGGCGACATGGGCCGCGGCCCATGGTGGCAAATTTTGCAATTTTTTTAAATGTAGGTAAAAAAAAATGGATTCAGAAAAAAAAAATTATCAATGAGAAAAGGGGACAAAATCTCTCTTTCCTGAGAGTATAGTAATTTCTAGCTTTGTTGTTTTTCGGTGATACAAGAGACAGCATCTTTAATTAGTCGAGTTAAGAGAGGGACTAAACACGCAATTTGGCCTGGAGCTCAGCGCAGAGAGGAATGATGACGAGGACTTGAGATGAAAAGGAGAAGCTCTTGGCACGGCGGTCGGCGTGTGTAACACATATTAGCGCCTACAAGATTGCATGAATACTTCACGCATTGCGTCAGACACAGTGCGGTCAGCAGCGGTCGGCGTGAAACGCATAGCGCCTACAAGACTGTATGAATACTTCCCGCATTGCGCCAAATACAGTGCGGTCAGCGTGGAGCGGCGGCGGAAGTTAAAATTATTAAACCAGATTTTTGTTTGTTCTTTCTTAATTTTTTCGTTCAATGCTTATACATGGAAGGTCGTGTCCACAAAGAGATAGGTTTACGGGTTAACTTTCGCGCAAAGTCCCGTGAACTTTTGCTAGTAGTGTTGACAGGGCTTTCGCAAAAAATGTGTCTAACACGATTAAACGCGTTTTATGCACCCTACCCCCGGCACGTTCACTTGGATTGCATTTTGCAAAAAGGAACCACTAGCATTGCAATGATCCAAAGATTGTGCAACTTCATCATTTGCAATAAAATTGCGGAAATTGTGAAAAACTATGAAATTTAGATGGTAATTTTTGTCTTAAATTTAAAGTTTTTAGCGAGTAAAATAGAAACTATTAGGGGATAATCGGGTTTTTCCTCCAAGACAAAAGAAGTTGCACAATCTTATAGCAACATTGCAATGCTAGTGGTTCCTTTTTGCGAAATGCAATCCACTTGATGGTTTTATTCATGTTTCAAAACAAATGAGAAGAGGCGACAAAATACAGGCGGCCCATGGGCGGCAAGTAGGTGAATCCGGCCCTGGAGTGAACTAAAGCTTCCAGAACTTTTCTCCATCCCGTTTTGAAAATTCCATAATTGGGACCCGTTTGAAACGATATTTTCGCGGATACGTGGTGGAAACAGCGCTTGCTGGTTGGCTGCACTCAACTGCTGACATTGCCTTGCAACGTTGAATCAACTGCTGGCTTTCGATTGGTCGGGTTCTCTTCTGCCCTTGAAGATAATTTTTTGAACTTTTTGGTTTTTTCACGAAATCTTTCTGAGATGTGCATAGGGAAATTAATGACACATACGTTGTTTTTAACTCTAAATCCCTGCAGAAATTCCTTGCCACTACCCCCATTTAAGCATTATTAAAAACCATTGAAAACTTGAAAATCATGGAAACTGCAACGACTTTATAAAGTATGAGAGACACTTTTTTCAAGGAGCAAAATGTAGCAAAAATACTGAAGTATTATGAAAAAATTAAAATATTAGCCATTTGGTTTTGAATAAAATGGAAACCAGGCAAAAATATTCTGCCCTCCTGGTAGAATCACATCCACATAGTATGATTTACGTGATTACGAGGTTTGTTCTGAAAGTCTTGCCCGTTTTGATTTTTCTCGGCAGCTATTAGTGCTGGACAAAATCCGATTAAACCGTTGAATGTGCGACACTCTCAGCTTTAATTTGAGTTGTAGTTTATTAAATTTGAAGGAAATGAATTTTCAGGAGGTCAATTTTCCCGCGCTGTCGTCCGCGCGCGAATGGACCACTAGACAAGGTACGAATTTAAGCAATCTGATACATGTTTCTTAACCAGAATTTCACGTAGAACACGATTCACACTACGAAAATTACCGAAATCAACTTACAACGAAGATATTAACGTTTTTATTTCGCACTGATTACGAGGAATTTGAACTACCCGCTCACAAGAAACTCAAAGCTCTACGTGAGTCAAATCGCGCACTACAACGGTTTCAGCAAGCTTCTCAATCGAGCAATGTTCATTTTCCACCATGTGTTGTTCAAACTATTGGTAATTTGCTATAGCTGAGCCAAAGTGTCAAGATTGAAATTGAAGATGTTTACATCGCAGAGATTGTCATGATAAACATTTAGCGCGCGATGTGAATCACGTAGAGCATTGAGTTTTCATGAGCGGGTGGTTTGAATTCACGCATCAAGAATCATTAAATATCTTCGTCAGGAGTTGATTTTGGTAATTTTCGTTGTGCGTATCGTGTTCTACGTGAAATTTTGGTTGAGAAACATGTATCAGAATGCTGAAATTCGTACCTTGTCTAGTGGTCCATTGTGATATCGATAACTGAGGATAGGAGAAGGATCCCTATCCCCCCTGAATCGCCTTTTTGCCGAGCGAGTGAACAATAACGCTGATTACTAAGTATACACTACGAGACCTGGTTCAAAATCAAGTCAGCAGGGTTTTCCAACGCAGGGATCCGTAAGCTCATGACACGACTCGAGAAGTGATTGACACTTCAAGGTGATAACGTAGAAAAGTAACTATTGAGGTACAATAAACATCAATTACGTTTTCCGACTATAAATCATAAATCGTTAATTTTCATGTCAAAATCGACGTTGCTTTCCCATTTTTTCATCACAATTATCGCGCGTCAGGAGGTTGGAGATGGCGGAAAACGCTCTGACGGCAGCTCGGGAAAATTGATACAGCTCCTCACGGCCGGATTTACCTACTTGCCGCCCATGGGCCGCCTGTATTTTGCCACTCTCTTCTCATTCATTTTGCAACATAAATAAAAACCATCAAAAGAACGTGCCGGAGGGAGAAGGGTGCATAAGACGCGTTCACTCGTGTTGGACACATTTTTTGCGTAAGCCCCGACGCCCTGTCAACACTTTTAGGAAAAGTTCACGAGACTTTGCGCAAAAATTAAGTTCCGTGAACCTATCTCCGAGTGGACGAGGCCTTTCATTTATAAGAGAAGAATGAAAAAAAATTGAAAGAATAAACATAAATGTGGTTTAATAATTTTAACTTCCGCCGTCATGCCGCGCTGACCACACAGTATTTGGCGCAATGCGTGAAGTATTCATGTAGTCTTGTAGGCACTGTGCGTTTCACGCCGCGCCGACCGCTGTTGACCGTACTGTGTTTGACGCAATGCGTGAAGTATTCATACAGTCTCGTAGGCGCTAATATGTGTTACATGCCGACCGCCGCGTCCAGGGCTTCTCCTTTTCATCTCAAGTCCTCGTCATCATTTCTCTTTGCGCCGCGCCGCTCCAGGCCAAATTACGTGTTTGGTTTCTCTCTTGACTCAACTACTTAATTAAAGGTGCGCAGTCTTTTGTGTCACCGAAATACGACAAAATTAGAAATTAATGAACTCTCAGGAAATGAGAGATTTTGTCACCTTTTCTTGTTTGTAATTTTTTTCTGAATCCGATTTTTTTGTACCAGCATTTAAAAAAATTGCGAAACTTGCCGCCCCCTAATTTTGCCGCCATGGGCCGCGGCCCATGTGGCCACCCCCTTAATCCGGCCCTGCAGCTCCTGAGCATTCATTCGCTTTAGATTTCATGACTACAGCTCAAATTAAAGCTGTATCACACATTCAACGGTTAAATCGGATTTTGTCTAACATTAATAAGTAATCGCAGAGAAAAACTGAAACGCGCAAGACTTTCCAGACAACGATCGTGAGTGGAATTTCACGATCATAACAAATATTTTGGGAAATCCGAAAACTAGATGGGACATGATTTTTGAGTATAAAAGCTAATTAATTGATTAGCTTGAGGATTTTCCTTATAGATAGAATTGCACACTAGCTATATTATTCTTCCTTCCAACGAAAAAAAAAAAACCCCTTCTGTTGAGGTATTACTATTGATTGAGGAGAATAAATATAACAATGAATTGTGAAAAGCCACAACTAACTTTTATTTGTATGTAAAAGGTATCATAGTCTTAATGAGAGGTATAAATTATAAAAAAATGAGACCTTCCTTTAGCTAAAAAAATCTTTAACTAAATTAAACATTTTCTTTTTACGTCAAATTACTTACAGCCAATTTTTATACTTAGGACACTGTGAAAGAGACATGCTTGCTTAAAGATGCTGACTGTTACTGATTTCTAAACTAAAAAATTTTAAAAATAAAAAAAAAAAAAACTCGACTACAACTTTTCTTCCATTTTTGAAACTTAACAATACAGTGATTAAAAGTATTTTTGAAATCAATTGATACCGATTAATCATATCTGTAAAATGAAGTCATTCTGATAATAATGAGTAAAAAGAGGATGCAGAGCAGAGATAAGTGCAATATTACTTTAAAATACAAACTCTGCCTTTGCAATTCAAAGACAAGAGGGATCCGTCTAAAAATTGATATTTAATAAGATGAAATCACTCGCAAAAATGGCAGGATAAAGTTGAAGCAGTAACCAATCACCATCTAGTGGCAGCAGTGCGTCTTGTGCTGGATGGTGATCGGCTACAGGCAAAAAGTGAATTTGCGGGTATTAAAACCATCACAAGATAGACATTGACAGTCTAATGAACTAAGTTGCTTTAAAATAAATTAAAAAAGGAAACTGTAGAAAATAGCTACCGGTTGAAAAAGAAAATTATCAACAAAACAAGAGAGAGGGTTACCATTACTTAAAAAAGAAGAAACAAATACAGACAACTATTTGAATAAATTGAATCAATTGACTAAAATTACCAAAATCTATGATAGGAGCGTGCATTTATCGATATTGTTATCTGCTGAGGTTTTTATTGGTTCTTATTCTATAGGTACATGGCAATGAAGATTTGAGTAGTCCAAAATATGTACCAGAACGGAAACATATTGAGAATTTAAGGCTGAAAAATGTAAAAAGCTTGAGACATTTCCGGGCTGGATAGCACCTTCATCAATTGGTATAACAAAGAAAAATTAAAAAACCTAAAAAACCGGAAACCTGCATTTTTTGAACACTGAGGTTTGCATGGCAATAGCAGTCATGAAGCTCATAGGAGACAGCGGTCACCCAGCAATTTAAATAAATTGGTGGTTGGCAATCCCTGGCTTGTCTATGTCAAATTTGGCCTGTACTCAAGGCAAGACATGACTCCTGATGGCCTCCCTTCAAGATACAAGAGAAGATAACCAGAGCGACGAATTATAAAGGAATGAATATAACTACCACCTACAAATCATACAGTCAAAATATGGATGTAAAATTTTGCGATTTATGATTTCAAGGTGGTGCCTATAATCAATCTTTGATGATTTGTCATTCTAATGATATCCTTTTAAATCTAACAGAAACTCTCTTCTAAAGTCATGCATTGTTCACAAAATGAATTGTGAACAACTTGTCTCCCACTTTTACTGTTGTTTCCTATTCTTGTACAGCCATGCATGTTATAGATTTGTCACCGTAAGTTTGTGATTTTAATTTTAAGTAAATACCTTCAGGTGTTAAAGTTTTGTAATAATGTTAAAGTAATTTAAGATAGGCTTCCTCATGGAAATGTATGTACAATATATGCATTATAATTCCTCCTTTCTATCAATCAGTTCAAGATTTGCAAATCAGAGTAAAATTACTGAAACTTGAGAGGTCGTTTGAAAGATAAAAGTCTAAGTCGCCATCATAAAATTAACTCCTTCTCATTTAGTTAAGTTTACTTAACCTAACTTGTTAAAGTGTATCTTCTTCTTGCAGTTTAAAGGAATATACTCAAAAGCAGAAATCCCCCTCCCCCTTGCTGTTTACCAATTTCAAGTATGTTATTCCGTACTCAATATCGACCAGTTTTAAGTTATATGCCATGCAATAGGATTTACAATAGATGAAAATTTCTGGGCCTATAAAAATTTCTGTCAATGTTGCAGTGTTGCCAAGTTTCAGGCTTGGGGGCCACATGGACAATAATTTGTTTTGGGCCTTAGTACTTTAATAACAAGCATATCCTTTCATAAGGAATACCATGCTAAAAATTGATCAACATGCAGGAGGTAGAAAATGTTGCCGGTTTTGAATACACCCCTTTAAAGACTACATTAATGATGGAATTAAGGAAAAAAACGATGCTCAAGATCGAACATGAATTATACAACTTAAAATAATACTTAAATATGTTTAACTTCACCTCAGTTTTACTCTTAAGACCGATATCAAGGGATTTTCACAATTGTTCAAGAATTTCTTATATAAACAGAGTGACATGAAAAATCTTGGCGATAGATCATGGTATTTCATTAGGAAAATTGATACCCATTTAACAATGAGTAATTGGGGGGGGGGGGCGGAGGAGGGAAGAAAAAATAAAAAGGAGAGGTAATAATCCTATCAGTCCTTAACTCATACCTACAAAAAAAATGGAACGAGAATAGGAATTCATCATTAAAAATACATGCAATAGACAGGATCCCTCTGAGAGAATGATCGCTAATTTTTTCTAGCATCTGATTCTCTTATTTGAATTCTTAAAAACCCTGCAAATTTAAACCTGAAAAGAGGCTCTGTAGTTAATCAATCCAGTTTCGATGATTCCTGCTTCATAAGTGGCTGAGCCAGGACTTAGAGCTGACCATACTTGAACAACTAGTTATAAGGACACAATGGCAGGCTATCCGAGGCCAGCCCATTGCACAAAATCAGGAACTGTGCGAACAGGCATATCTCTGCAAAGAGCTTTCACTCTTAGATGCCTGTCATCAGTTAGCAGAACCACATTGCGGTGAATTTTCCTTGGTTGTCCTGAAGCAAAACAAAATACGCAAATTGGAACTGCTTGTTAGGGTTCTATAGGAGACATTTATCACTTACCACCTTTAAAAACAAATCCATTAAAAAAAAAAAAACAACCAATTACTCTCCCCTCTCCCACAAAGAAAAACCCCTGAGGAGATAAAAACTTTGAGTTTGCATGAATCACCACTGATGACACTAGTTTGTGATTGCTACTCACAGGTATTGTCATTGACTCTTGGCTCCTCTTATTAAGATACCCAATTACAGCTTTAAAATAAAATTTTCTTGCATACACATCACGATGCAAACCACCTTATGCATTTGGTCCTGGGAAACAGTAAGTTGCTGCTGCATCAATTTTCTATTTTTGGTGCATGAGCCCTTTCCTAAATAAAAAGTTTTAACGTTTCATAAACTAATCAGTTTTCTTTTAATTTGGGAAAGGAGTGAGTTTTTGGATTTGAATATTTTTTGCATGTCTACCCATGGATACTCTGTACACTGAAATCCTGGTACAAGTATATTATTTCTAAGACACAGATAACCATTTCCATTTTCTGTTGCTCAAAGATGCTCTCTGATCCAAGAGTAAACATGCCCTCACCCAAGAATACTCTTGTTAAGATAATGATTAATGTAAAATGTGCAAAAGTTTTCAGAAAAAGTATGGTCAACTTACCTTCTTTAGATTCTTCAGCAGGTTTATTCTTGCACAGAATAATGCAAGTTTCCAAAATTTTGTCATCATTCTTCAACCCCTGAGAAGATAAAAGAAATAAAAATCATGAAATTAATGTGATTACCAGAGAAATATGAAAAAAAAATTATTTGTAAAAACAAACAGGACAATTTAACATGAAGAAACGATTAGATGTTGTGGTTTATTCTTGCACAGAATAATGCAAGTTTCCAAAATTTTGTCATCATTCTTCAACCCCTGAGAAGATAAAAGAAATAAAAATCATGAAATTAATGTGATTACCAGAGAAATATGAAAAAAAAATTATTTGTAAAAACAAACAGGACAATTTAACATGAAGAAACGATTAGATGTTAGTAGATTGTGAGTAGCAGAGGTTGCTTGGTCTAGACTATGAGATTGGAAATGGAAAAGACAACTTTGGAATAGGCCTTGCTTGTAGACTGAGAAAACCATACTTAATTTTTTTATATCCTTTCCAAAAATCTCTTGCACAAATTTTGCAGTATTTGACTTTTTTGTTGTTGTTGCTTTTTTTAATTGTTTTTTTTTTTTTTTAATCAAAACTAAAGCAAAAGGCCCCTTAGAGCCTTGACCTCATCAATCATCATCAGGAATCATCTTAAGAAGTGATCCCAGCTAAAAAAACATGATTTGACTGCAAAAAATTAAAATTGATTTCAGGAACTAAGTTTAACAAACATTGATTTATCGTCTTTATCTATTTCAGTTTTTACAAATTAAGCCAGAAAGAGGTTCATTTAATTCTATGGTTCAATTTTATACTATAGCTTTGTACTTTTTTGTATCCTTATTGCGCCATTATTTACTTTCCCAGTCTTTATTTGTTGTTATTAAAGTCCTATCTTGATTATTAAAAACCTGACAAATCTGCCATAATAGCGAGGAGAGCAGTAAGTGCATGCTGGGGTGAACCTCAAGACACATAAAAGCATGAGCTAATCATGGCCCATACAGAAATGTACTTACTGCTCTCTTCCCTGTCACAGCAGAAATAATAGCCTGTTTACACAGCAATACCTAACAAACAAATAATAATACAGAAAATCATTACTGAAAGAGAAAGACCTGAACAAAAACATATTTTATTACACTTTTAACGACTCAATCATTTTTTTCCGAAGTTATGAGGCGCATAGGTATAACTGATTATACTTCCATCGGATACAAAGAGGCTAAGAGGTTTCTCTCCGTAGGCGTTAGGAGGTAGACAAACATACAGAAAGGTGTAACTTACTTCCACGCCATCTTCTTCTTCTGAGAAATTAGAGGCATGGTGAATGATAGCACCTTTGGTTGTCACGCACTTGACCGCACGTGTAGACTGACTGCAGAGGAACTCTAGAGCTTCTTTGGCAGACTCAGCTACTTCTGCACTTTTCTTAATTCCGCGTGATAAGCCCTGAAGCTCATTTTTAACTGAAACACGATTGACAAACATTCATTAGAAAACTTTCAATGACATTGATAATTGTAATACAAGAAGATGACCACTCTAACAAAATTAAGCTTTTCCACATTTGACATGTAACACAACATAAGGTGGTCCTATCTACAGTTCTCTGCTACAAAGCAACAAACTTTAAAAGGGTTATTATTCCAAACCTGGAGACAAACAAAGTAGTCTGTAAACAAATAAAAAATATGCAATATCCATCACCAACACTTCAAAGGCAACGGTGACAGAGTTAGCGCCTCGTGCAGTTATAGAGTTAACATCTCAAGCGCAGTTCTAAGAAAACGACTTGGAATGAGTATAAAGGAGAAAAAAGCAGCAGAGATTGCTACACAGCTATCTTTCATGGGCGGAGGTCCTACAAAAACTTAGTTACATGTAGCAGTTTCCCCACGCCAGGATTTCGGACAGCTTAAGGTGTCTTAACATGTGTAACTATAATTTGCTACATTTTGATGATGTGGACAAAATGATGCTGAGTGTACATCGAAACTAATGAGTTGAAGAAAATGCAATTTTTTCAATTTCCTTAGGTTTTCAGTGATGACAACAGTAATGTTATCATCGCCCTTGCCACTCGAAATAAGAGGAAATTGAAGAAACTGTTTTTTCTAAGACTCTAATCAGTCATGATGAATGTTTACTGTTTTCCTGAGAGTAGAACGCATACAAGGTTGACAAACGAGACATACACAAGGGCCCATATGAGGGTTGGGTGTCTTTTAAAACTTGCCCTTGCTCTCCACTTAGACCCCTCACAATGCCTTGTCATGAGAATTTCACTCTTTCTGCCTGCTTCCAGATGGAACACGATTCATGGTGGACACGGGTCATTTTGGGCTGGGGTGGATCCTGCGGGGGGTTCACTCAGTGGGCACTATTTCTCTATCTTGGGGTGGGGTCTGGGGGTGCCTCCTAGCATGGCAGAGACTGGCTGCTTCAGGTCAGAGTGAGTGGCTTGAGTTGGGTTTTAGGGCTGCCTTAGCATGGAAGTTTTTCAAAAACTGGAAAAGGAGATGAAACGTTTTGGAAACTTCAATTAGATTACTTTCTATTTTTGTATATTTTTCCTTATAGTTATCTATGTCCTGTGTGGTACAATAATTCTCCGTAAATGGCATAAAATCACTTGTTTGATTCATGATCGACGGATTTTTTTTAAAACCTTCCCCAGTCCTAAGATTGAACTAGATATTGAAGTCATGAGAATGCCTCAATCACGCAAATCTTCTTGCTCCTGAATACACCTGTTAGGAGTTACTAAAAATGAGTTCAGAAAATTGTTTAAAACGAAACTAACATAAATTTTTGTAAATTCCTCTCTTTAATATACTCACCAATCAAAGGCACCATTAACGAATATAATGTCTCGTTTGTGTCAGTGGTCACTTCAGAAATGGATCTCAAATACGGTAGGTAATCGATGAAACAATTTGTATCAGGAACTAAGTACTTTGGTTTCACTTCCATTTCTACGCTATAGGAACATTGCTCCAGAATAGCCTGAAAAAAATGTTAAAAATGTTAAAAATGAACAGGCTAATAAAAAGCTCAGAAAACATAATTTTCATTCAATATCTTAAATATTCAACCGAAGTAAAATATTACAGCCTAATAAAGGCCGGGGGAGAGGGGAACGGCGTATGACAGAGAACTGTTCACAATTGGAACGGTTTTAGAAAAAAGTTGTATAAAGTGTGATAAACTCTGAAGACTCTGAATTTCATAATCTTGAAACTTTTCTTTAAAATAGAGAGACAGAACAGTTGCTGCACCTGAAATTCATAGTATCCTTTGATAAAAGCTTAAAACCATGAAAATCAGTAATACAGCGACACATTAATTAGGGGGGAAAATGGAGGGAGAGGGGTGTTTCAAAATAATAAATGGTTTGAATGTTACTGTCCTCAGGTGGACATCTGTCTAAAATTGAAAATTACATTTATTACTGTAAAATTAACTTTTTATGATAGGAAAAATTGACGGAGTTCACCCAAAATAAGACACAAATATTTTATCAATATGGGATCAATTGCCACCCAGGTAAACAAAACATTTCAACATTTTTGTTTTTAAGATGCACCCCAGGGTCCCCTAAGTGTCTATAGGGTCTCCAAAGTTCCCAAATTCATATTTTACTCAGACTTTTTTCTAAACATTTTAGTGTAACATTTGCTTGTTATTTCAGCAAATTGAAACTGTAGTATAGAGCAGTATAAAAAGATAATTACTTACATTCACTTGTTGTTCGTAGCGCTCCTTCTTTTGATGAGCTTTTTCAAGGAGTTTTTTCTGCCTTAAAAGATTCCGGGTTTCTTTTGTAGGTGAATTTTTCTCCAAATTATCATCATCATAATTTTCAGACTCAACATCAACTTCTCCAATTAGAATTGCATCACAGTCTTCTTCTTCACTCATACTTTCAGTGCATAGCTCCGTATCACTCTGCAGCATAGAGAGAGGAAATAAAAATGAGATTTCAGTTGGAAAATAAAACAAAAAGAAACAATTTGATGCTGTACCTGCTAAAATATATGCCAATAAAATGGAAATTTGAATATGGGAGAATATGATTTTAAGGTAAAAAAATTACGTTTGCTCTTATATTAAACAGAGACACTTAATAAAATGTTGAATTGTATTGAGAATATGTGATGGGAAATTAAGTGATATGGATTTTGCAAAATAAAGGCCATATACATACTTTCCAATTTTTCAGCAGTTACAAGTGCCTCGGCATTTCAGTTGTTACTTGAAATTTTGGGGCGCTGAGTTAGTAACTGAGTGGCTGAAAGATACAGCCAATCACATAATAAAAAGCTGGCTGCAATCAACTTACAAGGAGTAAAACACTGAGGGAGAAATTACTCAGGAAAAACCAGATGACACAGGATTATTATTTTTACTGCAAGGAAGACAATAAACCCATGATATTGATATTTTAGCCCATATCTTCATTCATCACAGGCTGCAAAAGTTGTCTGATGTTTGTAACATGCTTGTTGATAGGAGGGAAGTTTAAAGGTTTTCTTTTAATCCACTTAGATTTCAGGTCAATAATTGATATCATGTTGTGTACTGTACATTAACTTCATTAAATGTACATTATTTATGGGTGTGTGTGCAAGAAAAAGAATCAACTACATCTTGTGAGTCTATCGAATAATGTTAATGAAGTGTGTTACTTAACAGCATATTTTGTGTTATTAAAATTACCTGGTCTCGAGAAGAGGTGGCAGCTTCAACAACTGAAATGTATTCTGAATGACCAGAGTCATTTTTCTGTAATTTCAGCACTGGAGGTTCTAGACCACGCAAATATATAGTGGTGAAGAATAATATTCTATCTACACGATGATGCATCTGAGCTGTATCCTAAAAATAAAAATATTAAAGCTGAATTATTATTTTCATCGGATGTTGAATGATAGACAAATGTGTTACTCCAAGCGATAATTTAATTCTTCTTCCAAGTTGGAGCGATTTGTAACACTGATTTTAGCCCAACTTAGTATATTGTTAAGAGGGATAGGAGAAGGAGATAACTTGCATTCAATTCCATAGACAGTGCAAATATTTAAAAAAAAATTGAAAAGAAATAAAAAGTTGGCACGTGTATAAAATCTGGATTTAACTGTTGACGCTTTTCAGATTTTCTTCTGCATGTTTGGAATACTGAAGACAGTTGAGAAGAAAAAGGTATAGTCTGAGAGCCTGACGACATTTTGTGACAAACTCGCGACACCAGTTTTGGCCACTTAAATCTGAACCGACTCGGAAAATGGTTGTCTGATATGTGTTGGCACACGCTACGACATGGACAACAACCATTTTCCATGTCAGAGCATGTAAGGCTATCAATTTAGGTGATTTAAACTTGTGTTCCAAGTTTGTTACAAAATGTAGTCAGGCTCTCGTACTAGTAGTTCTTTACTTTAACATGGGAAAGCTGTCAGATGGCACTTGCTTATACATATTTTCAATTCCTTAGAGAATTAAAGAGGTACTGCGGCAAAGCACAGGGGTGCTACTGGGATCCTTCTGAAAGTAAAATAGTTGCCAATTTGCCTAAAATTTCATTCAGCACAGCAATTATTGCAACATATTTCCAAACAAAGATACTTGAAACTAGACCTTTTGTACATCTTCCTTAGGGTATAAGCAAAGAGATTCCGTCGTCTTACATTTTGCTAATCGTGAGAAAAGAGCCAACTTTTTTTAGCTTACTGACTGATACATTCAATTTTAAGAATTTGCTGGGATGAGCAATTTTTCCGATGGATTTATTGATAGACCTATCTGAGCCTCTTCAACCTAACCTAACACCTATGCAAAAAAGAAAGAGTTGAGAAAAGTTTGATCTACCTGACCACCAGCAGTTTACTTTTTTCTTATTTGTTTGTCCCTTTCGTTTAACTTGATATTCTCAAAATTACTTACCAGATCCCCTGATTTAGATGTGTAGACAGAACCTTTGGATGGAAAAGGTGAAATTAGAGGAGAAAATCCAGACAATAAGGAATCTTCAGGAAGTAATACCGGCACAAAATCTACAAACAAAACATTCCTATGAGTAAATAAGCTGATGGAGAGAGGACAAATTCTCTATGATGGTACAATTCCTTTTGGTTTCCATTTTATTCAAAACAGGTGGAACCACTTAATATTCCTTTGTATTTGACTAACGGTTTTGATTTCTACTTTTTTTCCCTCTTGATTTTATAGCAGCATTTGCCTCAATAGGGCTTATGGGTTTGAAACATTAGGTGATTGCAAAGCTTTGCAGTTTTGCATGAAAATTAGACAAACAAGTCCTACAAACAGATTTGTTTGAGGTCATTACTGTCAACGCTTATACATTTAATAGGTCTCACCTCACTCTGCAATTACTGGTTACCTACTAAACTTTCACTGAAACCAAACATGCTGAGAACATTGCCAAATTCAAACTGAGGAAAATCATGATAAAATTCTGATTATTTCAACATCTGAGCCTCCACAACAGTTCAGTCAGCGATAATCTCAGATTTCCCTGTTTTAATCCCAATTTCAGATCTTTGAGGAGCTTATGACCCCGTGATTCACTCACGATTTTAAATCAATAATGAAATTAGCATTGTCGGATAAATGAAAAAAGGGAAAAATTGATTCACCTTCCGGTTGTTTCTCAGCAACTATCAGTTCCGAATTTTCAAATTCCATCTTCTCACAGTAGTTTGCTAAAGATGCTAAACGGTTCCAACAGTCAGCTGACACAGGGCTGTAAAATAAGGCAAAGCGTGAGAGTTAGGTGATAAGGAAGTTATTTTGAGGTAACTCTCGGTGGAATCTACTGTACTGCATATAATCATAACCTAACTTGGTTTTATGCAAACAAAAAAAATAAGTTTGCAGTAAAAACAGCAAATATTGTCATTACTTAAATTCACTGTGGCTTCTCATCCATTGCTTCAAATTGAACATTCTAAGAACCATTTTTTAGAGGAGGATTTATTCTAAAGTAAACCCTTAAGCCAAACTCTCTATGTCCTAAGGGCATCAAAGCGCACAACTTTTGAAACTTTAATAAGATTTTCTCAAAGCTTAAAAACTGGATTTTTGATTTGTTACAGATAAGGCCTTGAATGCTTCCTTCTATTTCTTTCATTCTTCCTAGACTGGTTCTGTGCATGGATTCATTTTGAGTATGGAAAGTAGTTCCTAGTACTTTTGAGACAATGAATTGATGGACACACTTTCACCCATAAAAAGAAGATTCCCCATCTTGCATCAGACAAGTTTTTGCTGCAATAGGAAGGGAAAAAAATCCAATAAAAGCAAGGGGGCCACAGAGCAAGGCAAGAATGTTAGCGAAAACTTACCCGACAAGATAATCACAGCATGAGGGAGGAGGGTTCCAAACTTTTTCATGATACATTAGCCAATCGCACCATACCTAATAAGACATAAAGTTGTGAAATTAATACACATTCCAAGTGAAAATAAATTGTCCATTTAATTAAAGGTTCAGCGTGGCACGCAAAGTAGTACAACAGGACTTAGACGGGGGAAATAATATAATTTTTTAGGTTGCTAGAAATTTGTCTCCAATTTGAGGTACCAAAATAATTAAAGAAGAGAAAAAATTAGAGATGGATACTTACTTTGATTGCAGGCAATAAAATTTCGAGATCTGAGCCGACAAAATTTTGGTGAGGCTGAGGTCCTTTCCCTTCCACAAAGAACTGATCCTTCAGCAACTGAATGGTTCGTTCTAAAATTATGTTGAACATTTGCAATGATACTAACAAGGCTGATTCTTGTTGAACAGTCCTAACCTCAAGCTCATCTCCAAGTTGTTTATCTACAAAAAAAAATAACAATTTAACATGAATTGTGGTAACTTTCAGACTTTATTTAGGCAAAAAAAAAAAAGAAAAGAAGAAGAAAAAAAAGGTTACAAATAATGGTGAAATATTGAACAACTTCCAGGATTCTCTTTTTCTTGTTTTCCTGCCCTTACTTCTTGAGTTTTGACACGAAAAACTCCTGTCTTTACTTTAATCTTTTACTCTTAATCTCACATTCGAATAAAACTTCCTCTTTGATTTTCTTCCTTTAAATTGCACTCACTTCTGCTAAACGCTTACACATTCAATTCCCTGACTTTGGTGTGTTTGCTTGAATCTATCAGAGGATTAATTGGGCCCTGGTCTTTAAGAATTCGTCTGATGTCTAAAATAATTTCGGGCCATCTGTTGATAATCCTTTTAGGAAACTGTGGTTTCTATATATTTTTGGTTCAGTTATGGTGGTTTGGTTTCCCTGGCTTCCCCTGACTTTTCCTGGTTACCACAGACTTCCTGATTTTCCCTAGTTTCCAGACTACTGGCAACCCTGACTGAAGTACCTGAAGAAAAATGATAAAAGAAAAATTACCTTTCAATTGTGTGTTAACAATTGCAAACATATTTAATGCTAATAATTGAAGGAGCCGGGTAACATTTAAGGCCATTGGGGAATGTTGTAATAAAGCTCTAAATTCGCGCAACATCTGGTGAGCAGCATCCTGGAATGTCTCCATTCTGAAATGCAATGAATGAGGAAAAAGCATTAATTAAAAAAATGCAGATAAAATGCATGGAAATGGATGATGATGAGGCAGATAATTTTTTGGGTAGTGTTCAATGCAAAACAGAGGAATATTATTTTAGATAATGTGAATGACGGATAATGGCACTGAGTAAATAGAGTCGTAATGTAAATGGGAGAACCGGCCTCTTTTAAGCATTTTCCAGGTCCCCAAATTCCGAGACTCTTGTGTCATGCCGGGTCACTTTTCCAATACACGATCGATTGTTTTTGATACACGGGACCCCACCATCTGATGTAAACCAAAAGGATAGGAATGACTACGTATTCTAAATTGCCTTTTTGGTGACTGAACCTCAGCGCACACTCTGAACTCGTCGACTAGAACATGGCGCCAGCTCTTTCACTAACATAACGACTCTATGTGCTCTATGGATAATGGATAAAGCAGGCAGGTCTGTTTACTTTCATACAGGAGAGAATGATGGGAAGGCACACAGCAGGGGTACAAAAATCTCTTGACCACGCGACAGGGTGGGTGGCAATTGGTCACGTGCAAAAATGGCTTTTAAAAATAAGAAGGTTGAAGAAAACATGTTTTTTAAGCAATAGCAAGGTATTTGCAAAATCATGGCATTTTAACATACAGAGCCATGAAAAGGTCATCACATCATAATGTCTGAGGGAAAGGGGGGTGCGGGGTTTTTAAAATACGGAGGCCAATTTGGAAAATGAGGAGGAGAGATACTTTCTGCATTCCAGGCATAAAAGCATGGATAAAACAACATGGATAAGAAAAAGAAAATTGAAATTTCAAAAATCAAAATTTTCTGTACATTTGGGAAAAAGTTGAAGATCCTGCATGGCAATGGAAAATATCCTCGCGAATTGATTTGTGCACATATTTTGCAGAATAATGAGCTAGATCTGAGAACAATTCCTGGTTTCTAAAAGATGTCTTTTTCTTATGTTGTTTCCCATAAGGGTGAAAAGGTTGACTATCAGGTCTCTGATTGGCTGGGCTGTCAAAGAGCAGAAAAGTTGAGCTGCCAGTCATTTGTTATTAAAAGCAGGTTCTCATTTTCTCTTAGGATTGGATCAGCCAAAAATTGGGTTAGATCAAGTATGTATTGAGGAACAATGAAAATAAAAAGAAGAAGCTGCCTTATAAAAATGTGTTAGGTTACTCATACATATTGTATGTGTGTTGATGCATTATATCGGTAAATGACAGGCAGAATAAAAACAATGATGATAAGTCACATAAAGGCTACGATTTGTTAAATGAAGGTAATGGGATAAATTTCATGGAGAGGTAGAGTTCGAAAAATCATCGGTGAATACTTACCCAACTTTATTGAAGAGTTTTCCTTGAATGTGTAAAAAGCTAACACCAAATCTTTTATTGACCTAGAAGTATAAAACAAACAAAATCCAATTATTAGCTTTTTCAGTCAAGAAAAAAATTATAATAAAGTCATGGTTGATGATTATGAAGTAATGAGAAGTGGTCATCAATGTATCAATCTGCCAGAATACACAAATAAATTCTATGAAGGCACCCTATATTTGAGCACTAAATGTATTTGTAGCAAAAACGCTACTTCATAAAGCCATGGCTTAAATTAGTTAGTGCATTTTTTCCAAATTGAGGGCGCAAGCAATGAAAAATAATCATTCTTTGCGGGCTACATTCTCCTAAAGAATTAACTTTAAAACATAAAAATCCGAAAATACAGAAAAGTAAAAATCTAAAATACAAGCCTACAATCCAAGGTTGCCCTTTGGAAAAATACCATGTTGAAAATTGCTCTCCTCCATATGTATCCTTCCACCAGTAAACACTAATCTACACACATCAGTCACCACAGAGCTTTTTGAAATCCATTACCCTGCCAGCCTCAACTCAACCGCAGCCAGTATGATGTAGTCTATTGGCTTCTCTCATAGAAAATGAATTGCATTTAAACTTCCTGCTGCCAATGCAAGTGGGTCTCAGAACTCGGTCACAGGAATGACCGATCAGTGTGGATTGATCTCACCGCCAGTCTACTTTCCCATGCTGGGCTGCACCTATCCCTCTACTTTGAGTTTCCCTTTCATGCGCCATTACATCCTAGATTTCCACCACGTAACAGCTCTGTCCACTTTTTGTGTATATTTGAGTTTCCTTTTCATGTGCCATTACATCCTAGATTTCCACCACGTAACGGCTCTGTCCACTTTTTGTGTATATTTGAGTTTCCTTTCATGTGCCATTACATCCTAGATTTCCACCTCGTAACAGCTCTGTCCACTTTTTGTGTATATATCGTAAAACATATTAAATTTGAGAGCAATGTTGTTGATGTGTTCAACTTTTTTCTTTAAAATTCTAAAAAATTAGGAGATCCTTATCAAAAACATTCAAAACCTAGTAGGTTCTCAGAATTTGCCTATTTGCGATGAATACTTGGGACAGGTAATAAACGTACCTCTATGTGAGAAAGTAGAGAGAGCTCTTCATCCTCGGAATCCTCTTTAGTTGTAAGAGTCATTTTCTTTCTTGTGCCGTCATCTGGACGAATCCAAATCTCACGACGTTTTTTATTACTATCATGAAAGCTCTCCTTTTCCTTTGCCTTATCTTTATTCTTTTTTAATCTGTCTTCCATCCGTTTTTTCTCAAGAGACTCGTACTTCTTTCTGTTATTGTCAAATAGAGACAGGAGACTTTCCTTCGCAGACTGAATCGGGTTTGAGGCCATCAAGCTGCGCATATAATAGTAAACTGCATCTATTTTCCTCTTGGAACAAAATGCGATTAGGGCTAATTGGTTGTACGGTTTCCCATTTTTCGGATTCATTTCCCGGGCTTTCAGATACCAACTCCTAGCTGATCCATAGTTTGATGTTTCATTCACTTGCTCTTTGTACCTAGCCAAATCACCAAGGAAAATGAAAAGCTTCTGAGCAGAAATTAGAGCGATTGAGGTTAATCCTGTGACTTTTTCAGCAGTATTGATGGGTGCATCAAATTTAATTTGATACGTTTCTTCGAGCCTGCTCAAGAGCCTCTTGAAATATTCAGTTCCCTGAAACATGAAACATGCATTAAACACAATATTCGGCTAAAGCTGTAATGGTATTTAAGAAATAAAAAATAGAATAGTCATGCTCACCCTCTTGGTTTCATTCATCTTGGTTGCAATCAAACCCAAAATTTTGTATTTCTAGGTAAAGCCTGTGCAAATATGCTAATCAACGCACAAGAGCACTTGCTCCTACATTTCAAAAATTCAATATCCAAGAAATACACTAAACAATCTAATGGATCTATAAATTTAAAGGAGACTAGCAAAGGAGCAATGAAAATTTCTCTATGGCTCTTGGCCTATAGACTAATGATATAATTTAACCTTAGGGCACTTGAAATTAGTACTCGATTTTCCTTTAAATAACCCCCCCCCCCCATCACACTGCTTCCAGAATGCGTTGGGGGGCCATGGTGTGGCCAAAAAACACTAATTTTTGACAGGTGACCGACGGCTCTGCACCATCCATTCCGCATGTGGCGGCTCCTCATTGCGGGTTAAAGTCAATGGATTATAAGATTAAGAGGTGAGCATTTTCATAGTTTCACTGACAAGGTTTATGCAACCTTAAAAAATGGAACGTCATGCATTTTCATGGAGAGGAAAAAAATGGACATCAATTGTTCTGTGAGAGCCTATCCAATTGTAAGAGCCTCTTTCCTTGAAAGTGATAAAACAGGAGCAACCGCATGGTATAGTTCAAAGCAAGGCAGCTCAGATGGTAAAATGAGGATTATCATGGGCGTCATACCTGTTCAATCAATTGCATTAAGTACGTGCGAACACTATCTTTCTGTTCTGGGTTATCTAGCATAAGTTTGCGGAGGAGCTCAATCAAATTATGATAGGCCACTTTCCATATATGACATTCAATGTTTTCTGCTTCACAAAATTTCAAATCATGGACAAGTAATGCTTCTAGTGCAAGTTCAAAGAAATTCCTGAAACAGAAGAAGAAAGTAACACAAAATGTATTAGGTTTTTGCTGTCATCAAGCATTCTTTAGATTTTTTCAGTTCATAAGAGGAAAAGGTAGAAGAAGAAGAGGAGGAGGAGAAGGAAGAAGAGGAAGAAAATAAAATAACATGTATTAGGGTTTTGCTGTTATCCAGCATTCTTTCGATTTTTCCAGTTCATTAGAAGAAGAAGAGGAAGAGGAGGGGGAGGAGGAGGAGTAGGAGGATAAAGAGGAGGAGGGAGAAGTAGAAGTAGGAGAAGACGAAAAGAAAGAAAAGGAAGAGAGGAAACAGTTTCAAGAAGTAATCAAAATTACATTTCACGACTTTTCCTCCTCTTTACATCCTGAAGGGACTACAAAACCACATATATCTCTTTTATTTGGCAAAAAATTACAAGTGATTGAAAATGAATATATCAACTTTCTAAACATCTATCGATCTCTGATGAATCAATCAATTTTTGATTCACTGGAGACCTGTAAATTTATTCATTTCAAGTGAATAATTAGGATTGTGCTTATTATTATCTTTATTATACTAATTTTGGTCATAAACATTTTTTGCCAATTAAGGATATTGAAACCATTGCAATGAGTCTCTGGACAAAGTATGAACAAGCACTGTGCCGTACGTTTTCTCTTCAAGATTTTAACAGGGAAACAAACCGCCCAGCCAGAAGTTTGGAAATCAAGTCTTAAGAGTTGTTTAGACAAAACACGATTGTTGACAATTGACTTTAGTCAAATGGAAAAATTAAAAATGATGTCAGTAAAGAATTTAATGTCTACTTGATCTGTATTAAAAAAACTTGTTTCATCTTGTTCAGGAGTTGATTGCCATATTTCTCGTTGTTTGAATCGTTTTCTACTTAAGATTTTGAAAATAAAATATGTGATTTTGTTCTCTAGTTCAGGCCTAGTAAAGTGGTGAATTTGCATTTACATCTGATAATGTCATCACTGTATCAGAGCAGATCACCGTATCAGAGCAAATCACTGAATCAGATCAGATCACTCTATCAGATCAGATAACTACATGAGATGAGATTTTCACTAGATTTATGCTTCCTAGTGATTTATCATTCATGGATTAATTTTTTTAATCATTCTTTCTTGGAAAAAATTAATTGTATGAAGAATATAAATTGAGGGCTTCTGATGCACAAAGGGCGAAGAGATACTTAATTTTAGTTCAATGAAAAGAGACATCAGGGTAAATAAAATAAGCTAGACTAAACCAATGAATCTGTTTGGAGAGAGCATCCAAGGAGTGACCAGGAGTTAAATAGTAACATTCTGAAGATATAGGGTGCATAAATTAGGCGAAAATTACATTCATACCTCAGCTCAGCTATTCTTGACCAGTGTTGAATGAGATTTGAAGAACACAACCATTGCAGTTCAAGATCACCACGACAAATGTCCAACAAAAGAGACTGATCTTTTGCTGACTTGAAACTGTAAAAAGAAAAGGCAATTTGTTGACTTAGATGTATGCTATGAGAGGGACATAATGAATGAAACACCGAACTCATCTGAAAGACAGGCACAATCTTAGGAGTGAATGATGGTTTTAACTGGCTTTTCACAGACTAAACTGGCTTTTAACAAGGGAAACTATACAAAGCTGCCGCCTCTGATTGAGTGTTCAGTTATTTTATTTTATGTACTTATTTATTTTTCATTTTCTTGTTTTTTAAGATCTCTTTTATACTTATCTGTTTATAAATAAACAACAATACTTACTGTAAAATAGAAAAAAAGAGATAGAAAATCTTACCTTTCCGAATGCGGATCGTACCAAGAGGGTCTTGACGAGCTTGCAGATGAAGCAGAATCTGCTCCGCCAGACTGAGGGGCATAAGGAGTTCCCCTGTCAGGAAACGAAACATTCAAAGACCGTTCTGAACGTCCAGGCCGCAAATGAGCTAAAGGCACGTAAATTGGTTTACCTGGATTATTAGGATCGAACAGAGTCTTTTGTTGCCCTGAACTTGAGGATGTCTCTGGATGAGAGAGAGAGGGGTTCTTTGCTGCTCTTGACATGGATGTTTCGGCTGGTAGAACAAGAATACCACCTATTGAGGGGCACTTCGGGGTATTTACAGGTTCTCTATGAATTGATCCATCTTCCCGGTTGCTATCCTTTGGATGGTTTTCATCTCTTGACCTAGGTTCAAAGTCTGGTTTGGAATCAGACATACTATCATTTCGAGCCCGCCAATTTTCAGGATCTCGGTCAAGCCTCTCTCTGTCTCTGTCTCTTTGCTTATCGATTCCTCTTTTTGAGCTTCTGTTGCGGTTCCTTCTGTTGCCACCACGGTCCTTATCACGATCTCGATTGAATGGTCTCTCATTGTTCCAGCTTCCAGTACTGTCTTTTCGCCGATTTCTATCCATACCCATTGGTTTAGAAGACCGTCCCCAATCCATCCTCTCTTCATTTTGCGTGAAGCGACCATCTTGTCGGAAACTTGAAGCGTTTGAGTCTCGTCTTCTACTTAGGTCTCGTTCTTGACTTCCACTAAAGGGAAGAAAAAAATGTTAGGAGAAAATTGAAAATAGAAAGCAGTACTTATTTCCTGTTTCTCACTTGTCCTACATGAAAAATTCCTTCGGAGAATTTCCCTTAAACTTGGTGAATGATAAAATTCCTATCTCAAAATGATCATTCAAAACTAAAACCATTTTCCAAAATTTACAGGATTGAGAATGCTGACTAAAATGACATTTGAATCCACACAAAGTGCCTTAGTTTAGCTCAATGTGAGAGATGGACAGATGTATTATCTTATCTTAGAACTCTTGAAATTACTGGAGTAAAATGTAACCACGATTTTAAAAAATGCTTAGTGAGGTCTTCTCTTTGCATAGAAAATTCTCTGTTAATCTAAGGGGTTAAAAAAAAAAAAAAGAAGAACCAAATTTAATATGAACTACTATCTCATTCAATAATTTATGGAAATTTATTCTTTCTGAGCTGAAATCTCTTTTTCGGTCTATAAAAGAGCCCTGCACTCATTTAAAACCTTAAAATCGGATTTTGAGGGGTATCTTATCAGCCCTTGACTTCAAAATGGGACATCTTACAGAGGTTTGCTGGAGAAGAATAGACAGTGTTTGACGCAGAGAAAATTGAAAAGATTACTTTGAAATTCACAAAGTAACACATTTATCCCTTCAAAAGAACAGGCGTTACATTCAAATATGGTCAAAGATTTATGGAGTCCAGAGAGGCAGCAAAGCTGCATCCTAGTACAATTAGCTCATCGCAACAGCTCTCTTACGCTATGGGGCAGCAGAATCCTAAAGACGTGGCAGGCACATCTCAGCTAGTCGTCTGTTTATCACAATTATATTTTTTTTCTTTTTGAGTAGGAATCCTTTGATTTCTGATGGGAATCAATGGGAAGAAGTACATTAATTCCTGATATTTTGACATTCAGACATGAATTTTATGCAGTTTTCATGGGCAAATGGCGGATCCATAAAAATTTGGTTTTAGGGTTGAAATGGACCACTAGACAAGGTACAAACTAAAGGATTCTGTTACATGTTTCTTAACCAAAATTTCACGCAGAACACAATTCGTGCAACAAACATGACTGAAGCCAACTCCTAACGAAGATATTTACGTTTTTATTTCACATTGGTTACAAGGAATTTGAATTGCCCACTCACAAGGAACTCAAAGCTATACGTGAGTCAAATCGCTACAACGGTTTCAGCAATCTTCTCAATCGAGCAATCTTCAATTCCCACCAGGAGTTGTTCAAACTATTAGCAATTTGCTATGGCTGAGCCAAAGCGTCAAGATTGAGGTTGCCAGATTTTTATATTGCAGAGACTGTCATGATAAATGTTTAGTGCGCGATGTGAATCATGTAGAGCTATGAGTTTTCATGAGCGGGTGATTTGAATTCACGCATCAAGAATTATTGAATATCTTCGTAAGGAGTTGATTTCCGTAATTTTCGTTAAGCGCATTGTGTTCTACGTGAAATTTTGGTTAAGAAGCATGTATCAGAATGCTGAAATTCGTACCTTGTCTAGTGGTCCATTGTGCATAGGGTCCTTTTTTAGACATTAGAAAAGATTTCTCCCTGGGGAACACCAATTTTCGAAATTAGGATTATTTTTCAAACACTTTAGAGTGATCTTTAAGGTTAACTTATAATTTATCAGCTGCAGTATGGCTTACCTTTTTTTTCGACGCCTTCGATTCCTGTCAGAGTGCCTATCCGCAGGAGCACGAACTGCTTCACGTGGACCTGGCTCTTCATTCCTCTGGACAGGCTCACTAAATTCATCATCATCATTTTCTACAGCATCCGCCCAGTTCTGGGAAAAAGAGCATAATTGAAAGAGAACTGATATTACATACCCTAAAATCTTCATGATTAGTAAACATAATTCTAATTGAGTACTGTTTAAACTTCCAGTTATTCATGGGTATCTTTCAATTTTAAATGCATTTTTTGGAGTCAAAAATCGTCTGGTATCAATTTTAATGAGCTCTTCAGCAGGCAAAAAGAATACGACTTGCTTGAGGTAAGTATGGTGATCTGACAGATGTAAAGAAATACTATCTTCAATAAAATGAATAGCAAAATCAGATGAATCCAGTACCTATTGCTAATACTTGCACACAAAATTAAATAATAATAATAGTAAAAAAAAGTGATTGAAAAACCTATGACGACTTCAGGCTGTATTCAAGAATTTTTTTCTCCTTCACCATTACATTAATTTGAATACCTAGGTTGCAAAGAAGTTAAAACTTCTTAACTAAGTAAACTGAGTGACAAAAACGCCACAAAATATGACCCTTCATTATCTTGAAATGTGAATTTACAGGGTGATCCACGGTAGAACCACTAGACTGCAGGAGCATGTTTCATGAGTAAAAATAAGACATTTTTCTTTGATACAATTTTTCTCAAAAAGCCCTCTGAAGGGGCCACCTCTTACAACTCAATTATCCAACAGGACCAATAAGCTGTAACTACAGGTTGCACCCTACTTGCATATAGTTGCTCCAGTATTCACTGACTTTTTTAACAATTCAATTACAGGCAAAGGTCAACAGTGAGCTTTACAGCTGGGCTAAATGTTTTCCAGCGACAGCTCATAGTAGTAAAAATATTTGTGAGTATTAAATGGAACAACTTACCATAGAGAAGGGATCTCCGACTGATTTTGCAATTGAATCTTCTTCATCATTATCTTCCTCTTCATCTGATGAGTCCTCTCTTTTGCCATTGACAATGGGTTTTTCAGAATGGTCTGAGCTGAAAGAATCGCGACTAACAGTGTTTGTTTGATAGTCAATGGAGCTTGTGTCTGATTGACTAGGCAGTCTCCTGTCTCTTCGGTTATCAGAACTTTCATCTGGATACTCCCGGTTTCTTTCCGTACGATTATGAGAGTCGTAGTTTTTCCAGGAATCATTTGAATGATATGCTTTACTTTGAATATTGGTTCGAACGTTACTCGATGAAAGCTCTGGAATTTCAGAACTAGTAGGACGATCATTTGTGAATTTATGATCAGGGCCATTCATATGGTGAAAACTTTTTCCCCGCGATTTGGAATTTTGTTGATTGTGAGGAAGTCCCCAACTGTTAGATCCTCGAGGTTGGGAATAATGACTAGGCTGATTATGAGTGGGTGGAAGGTTGGTGGAAGGCGGGGGAAGAGAGGCTGAATTAGCTGGATAATTATCACGTCTACTGGAGTAAGTCGCACTTGATCCATCCCATTTATGTTCTGAATTGGTGCCAATGAAATCCATATTTTGATTAAGATTTTTCAAACGATTTTCTTCCATAGCTTTTCTCAAGAACCGAGGTGCAGTGAAAGTGGATTTAGGGGTTTTTTGATGCATCGGAGGTTTGTTTGACATTCGATCACGCATAGGTCTTTCATGAGAGGAACTTTGGGACATCACTGAAGAGGATGCATCATGAGAGGATGGCATGTCGTATGCTGGATGGAAATCAGGAGCAGATTTATTTTCCAAAGGCCTCACAGCATTTGATGATACATTGTTAAGCGGTTGCCTCCTGTCCAAATTTCTTCCTCTTCCACGTGGAAAGTCTCTTACTGTAGCAAACTCCCAGCCTGTGCGTGAGGGACCTCTGTCCTTTGAAGGGTTTCGATCAAGAGGAAGGTTATGTTCCTGTACTGGATTCCAATTCTGCAGTGGAGGAGCAGTATTTTTATTGAAAGAAAAGGATTCACCCCCATGGTCAGGTCTTGGACTAGGATTATAAGTATTACTTGTTTCAAGATATCTACCTTTTTCAAGGAATGAGTTAGCTTCAGGAGGAATAGTGTGATCAGTTCTTACCAGTCTTTCGGTTGAAAGGGCTTGCATAGAAGAAGCATGCCTCATGATTGAAATATTCTTTTCATTTGGCCCGTGACGTTCTTTGGGGTCAAAGATGCCTTCAGTTTGAAGAGGACGAAGATCAGGGTTGGATCCTTGGACAGAGTGAAAACCTTGGCCTCTTATTTGTCCATCATCAACAGGCGGCGATCTCCTACCTTGCATCGGACGCCCTCTATCATTGAATGCATAGCCCATTTCTGGTACATTCTCAGGCAATTTCATAGAATTTTGAACCCTGTCTTGTATTCCAGAGAGATTAGACAAGTTACTTGGAGGTATCTTTCTATCACTGCCAAACCTTTTTTCAGGGTATGGTCTACTGTCATTGGCTAACCCTTTATTACTGTGAGATTCTTCAGGACGTTCAAAATTTTTATCAGAGTTAGAGCCTGCACTGGGTCCATGATTTCGACTAAGCGCTGATTCTTGTTCTCGAGCAGAACCCCTATCATGACCAAAGCCTCTATCATGACTGGCTCTGTCGTTACCGATGCCTCTGTCATGACCAGAGCCTCTGTCATGGCCGGAGCTTCTATCATGACCGGAACCTCTATCAAGACCGGAGCCTCTATCGTGACCAGAGCCTCTATCGTGACCGGAGCCTCTATCGTGACCGGAGCCTCTATCGTGACCGGAGCCTCTATCATGACCAGGACCTCTATTGTGACCAGAACCCTTCTCTTGCTCAGGAACTCTATAGCTACCCGGATATTTTTCAGGACCAGAGCCTCTGTCATTGAATGAACCTGAGCGATGGTTACGATTCCTTCGATAAGGGTTCCCACCTTCATAACTTGTGGCTTTGCTTGGTAAAGGTCTTCTCTCATCAGAAAATTTTGTTGAATGAGACCAAAATTCACCTCGTTGTGCGGCAGCCTCTGAATTCAATTGATTTCTATTCACATTAGCTCCAGACGAATGTTGCTGAAAAGATCTTGGATCAGATGTCTGTCTTGAATTTTTCTGGACATCTATTTCTTGATTTTGGGCACCAAGGTGGCTAAAATCACTTGATGCTTGAGTAATATAATTGCTTGAAGTATTTGTACTATTTGTTGCAGGATTGTTAACATTTTGGGGTTTATTGCAAGGTTCATAAGTGTTCACAGTTTGAGGCAATTTATTGGCAGAAAAAGAGGAGGAAGGTCTTGAGTTTTCATCAGAACTTACGCGGGAAAAATTACGGTCACAACCTTCACCAAAAGGCTTATTTGGATGAGAATCGTCGCTTCCTTTGAAATTCATTTTCACCGGTATATCTTCATTTTCTTTGCTGAATTTTTGACTTTGTGTTCGTTTTCTATCTTGTTCATTGTATGTTCTGCCAAAATTTTTATTGGTTTCATTTCTGACATTACTGTGTTTATACTTAGATGATTTTGGAAAAGATCTATTATTTTTTCCAAAGTCACTTTGAGTGTCCTTGTGCGACTCATTAAGTTGCTCGTGGATGTTAGAAGCTCGAACAGGTTTTGGGACCGAATAGATCTGGGAATCCGGTTTCCTGTTCTTTTGTTTTCCATCAAAGGTTCTGTCTTCAGTGTCTGATCGCGGCTCTTTTGAAGCTGGTGGTTCACTTTTATTGCCGGGAAATGTATTAAGAGATTTTTTGCTTCCAAAATCCTTTGAATTAGAAAAATTTCGACTATTGGTTATTTTGGGTGCACTTTTATCGAGGTTAGTCTTCTTATCTTTATGAGTCGACTGCGAGACATCATCTTTCTTCCCTCCTTGCAATCGAGTACTATTGTTGTTTGGAACTTTATCTTCTTTCTGACCTTCAGACTTTTGGTTTTTCTTGCTAATTTTGTTGTTTTGTGTCTGTTGAACGGGAGCTTCTTCATCACAATTTTCAGTTTTCTTCAAAGGTCCACTTCCTGGTGTGTAAATTGCTCTTTCCTTTTGGGAACGGCGGCGATTGCCTTTGGATGAGATCTCATCAGATTCTGGAAAAAAAAGTACCATCGATCAGTATTGAGAATATGGAAAAAAGGAAAAAAAATATGGCAAGTCAAAGTCAAACAAAGGAGGGTTTTTATGTATAAGTGGTGCAGTTGCTTGCAATCATGACAAAATGATTATGACTACTATGAGAAAAATAAACAAAACTGCTTATAAATTTACATTAAATTAGACAAGGTAAAAGCTGCATTTGCTAGTACTTTACTTTCCGGCCCAAAACGGTTTCTTTGACTATAGTCCCAATAAGTGAACCAGAAATTTCAATAGATCTTGGGCCATCATCTGGTTCCAGTGAAACTCTGCAGCCTACAGTCCAGGTGTATATGAGTCTCCTAAAGCTTGACGGTGATACACGTATATGAGTAAGGATTTGTATATGTTGAAATGAAAATTCAATTTCGACATTCCTCAATATTTTTGAACAGCCTTAACTCAAGGTGGTGTTTTCAATGGCCGCTGAGGAACTAAAATTGGCAGGATCAATTTATATTAAGTAAAGTTATTTGCTGTTTTTTGGTCCCAGAATTAAAATACATTAATACTAAATTGAGAAGTTCATCCTAACTTTTTCTGAGGAGAAAATCCAATATGGCAAACAAATGTAAATTCTTACGACTCAAAAAGGTGTAAGGGCTTGGAAGCTCATTTTAGAGAAAACTCCTCAACGAGCATCATCGTGTTTTGGGGAAATTTAACAGGAGAAACAATATGTAAACCACAAATCCCTGTGATAACCAACTCAGCAGCTAAGTTCCATTAGATTCATAAGAGATTTTCTGTTGGTGGTAGCATAATGAATTTGTTGAAAGGAACATGTTACTGTCTCAGTCGTGGACACGGTGTATCCAGATGATTCACACAAATCGACATGAGTAAGTGATTTTCATGTTAATGCAATGGGTTTTTTTATGCTCAGACTTATTTAGTTGTTGCAACATTTTACATACTTAGCTGTCTAAAAGTTCCAATGAAATGGGAGTAACATCTTGTTTTACTTACCATGCTAGAATAGGAAGAGCCTAACTCAAATTAATGAATATCCAACTTCAATCTGATCATCATGATATTTTAAGAATTGATAGAAATACACTTCCTGAATCCGAAACACCGAAAATTATAGGAATCAGATCGTAAAAGGGAAGAGGGAGGGGGTCAAAGTTGTAAATTTGAAAAATGGTTTTTTTTTTTCACAGTTTATTGTTCCCTGTAGGTATCAACTAGAATTACTTACGTAGGTAACTGGATGTACGATTTGGAAACTCAACCTCTTATTTTCACACTGAGTTTGCCGATGCACTATTAAAATGAATATTTTTTGCATTGAGTTGTCTGAACTAGTAGATAGTTCTAAAAACAGTAGGTATCAAGGGAGTTGATGGTTGAAATGTATTGTAGTTGTAGGTCCTACAGCTCTGTCTTTTACATGGTAAGTACTGATGGTGAAATCTCCGCTAAATTCATTCAATATTCCTAAATTTTTTCGCTTCGAGGACAGCTTCAATAAGAGAAATGCTCCTTGGCGTCATGAAAATTAGCAGCAGAGGAATAGGCTGTTTGATAAGAGGTTTGCAAAACGATTAGAGATAGCAATTGCTGTTGCAGTCTGTCAGCAAAGAGCGCTTCTTGTACAGAAAAATGATTTTCCAGTTATCAGAACTAATTGAATTGACGCAAGGTAAAAAAGTACAGATGGTCAACTTTGCTATCAGTGGGCCCATGTGAAAATTAGAAGAAGAACTAACTTGCTTGTAGAATAGTAGGCGGCTCACTGACGGGAATACTGTTGATTTCACTGATAAAAGCCAGAACAGTGCAAAATGGATACAACAAAGGTTAGTTTGCTGGAGAGAAAAGTCAAAACAATGCGGAGTAGCTTGCTTCTGAGATGCCGTTACCACTCCGGAGAATTGCCGAAGCCGTAACTTCTGTTTCACAGCAAGAGTGGGGGTGCCCAAAACAAAGGAGTTATGAAATTTAATGGTTCTACAGTCAGGCTAAAAGTAAATAATCTAAATTTTAAACATAAAAAACTAAACCCATCAGTGCATTGGAGGCGATGCTTCAATTCAGAATACTTAACCTACACTCAGTTTCCAAACACTTACCTGAAAGTTTCTCGAATTGAGAAAATAGACTGTCGTGAAGCTCTGCCATCAAAATGCACTAAACCAACTAAACTGAGTGAACTTTAAAGTTTAAATAAGTCATTTTAAGACTCAAAAATTTACTTAAACATGAATGTTAGAGCTGTTGTATCTTTTTATCTTTCATGGGCAAGGTATGCATGCGTATAGACACATGATATGATACGAGGAGTCCTCAGATGAAGTGGGTACTCGCACGATCTTTCTTACGACAGAGAACAATAGGATTGTCAGCTAACCAATGGAAGCCCCGGATTTTACCCACCTACGTCACAATGTAAACAAATCGGAAACTGCCACTATCATTATTTGTTTATTTTGTCTATTTATTCTATGCCAAGGAGCAGTGTGCAATGAAATGATTGTAGAGTATGATTAAGTTCACTTCTTTTTTTAAAATTATATTCTGTATCCTCACCATTGTTTTCGGTATGTATGCCTTTACCTAATCTCTTCTACACAATATAAAGCTCGATTTGGTTGCCCACATGTATGCTGTCAAGATTTGACTGAAAAGTTCTCTTATCAGCTCTGAGTTGGCACCTGCGATACAAAATGCAAATTTAAGATTTTACCAAGCAATGAATTCAATGCTATGGAGCAGTTGGTTTGGTTGACCAAATTTATGCTGCCAAGATATGACTAAAAAGTTCTCTTATCAGCTCTGAGTTGGAACCTGCGATACAAAATGCAAATTTAAGGTTTTACCAAGCAATGAATTCAATGCTACGGAGCAGTGCAATGAAATGATTGTAGAGTATGGATAAGTTATATTCTTTTTCTAAAATTATATTCTGTTTCCTCACCTTAGTTTCAGGTATGTATGCCTTTACCTAATCTCTTCTCCACAATATAATGCTCAATTTGGTTGCCCAAATGTATGCTATCAAGATTTGACTGAAAAGTTCTCTTAGCCTCAGCTCTGAGTTAGCACTTGCAATTCAAAATGCAAATTTCAGATTTTACCAAACAATGAACGATTTTATCACATTATAAAGATAATTGCACGGTTAGCGACAAAGTACGGTTCTTCTCCCAATGATCTGTAATTTTTGTACTGGCAGCTTATGTAGGGAGGCTCTTGCAATCATAAGTTGCTGTCTTATGCTGACGCACTCCCAGAAAGTACATTTTAGGTGAGTTTATCTGTGCACAGATCGAGCAGTCATTAGTTAGCTACTGTCATATGCCCATTCTCCTAGTGTCTCTTAATCCGAATGTGCAAGTGATAACAGCTCCAGATGTCTAGGTCTGTTGTATACGTCAGCTCAAGTGGAAACAAGAATATCTATATAGACGCAAGTCTCTGAAGAAAAACGGTTGAAAATCACGTCAGATGTAAAGGCAAACTGTTCAGTAGACCCGTTTCAGCTTAAGAAATCTACAAATTTTTCAGCCTTTTGTATCAGATGTAAAGGTAGGTGCGTTTGTGATAGACAACGGGCCTCAACGCAAACTACACGTTGAGGGTGTTGCAAGTTTGACGGTCGTTTTTGAGCCTCCATCGTACAGCGCTTTTTACCGTGTAAAGTGTCATGGCGGTTCAACGCTCACCGCAACAGCTCAGCACCTTTTGCGGCTGGTGAATGGAGCATTGAGCGGTGAAGAGGTAAACAAAGTCTTGTAGCAGTACTTAGGCCTCAGTTGGACAACAGGGAACTCTTCACCGAAATAATCTCCGTTGTCTATCATGAACGTTTCTCACCAACGGTTCAAATATCAGTAGGCAGACGGATTGTCAATCACATAATTTCAAGTGCGTCTCTTGAGTATCCTACACTCGTATGTTATTTAACCATAAAATAGCAAATGAGGCATTTTAAAGCAAAGAGTGCAAGTCCATTTTGCTGATGTTAATTACGAAACAATGTTACTTAGCGCTGGGGGGCTCATCAGCAAAATGGACCTCACTTCAGACCATAAAAATAATAATTATTAAACCGCTATAAAAGCGGCTTAATGTATGTATGTATTTTATAAATCACTAAATTTCACTGTACTTACTTACTCATCATTTTGATTTCCACTGTTTTTCAGTCTTTGCACTTTACCAAAATTGGATAAAGAATGCCACTCAGCACCTCGGCCAGCAACCATCCTCTTACGCAATGGAAAGCGGTGGTGATGCACGCAGTGACATTATCCAGACTCTCAGTGCTAAAGTGAAGGAAGTGGTAAATTATTCTGCATCCATCATGGGAGAGCTAGATGCGGCTAAAGATAAGATTAAGTTCCTCGAACAGAAAATTGAAACTATGAACCAACGAATCCCGAAAAAATTTCCAACTGTTAAATTCAAGAACTACAGGACAAAAAAGAGAATTCTTGTAAGTTTTATTTAGCACCTATTATCCATAAAGGGTATCTTAGATCCTCTGTATATCACAAGAAAAAATACCCACCAAGGACAATGAAAGCCAACTTTACGTTAATAGTTAAATCATAATAAATGCATACACAAATTCACGAATCTGAGCTAAGCTTAGAAAAAAATTTGGGGAAATCCAACTTTAGACACCGAATACTTCCCTCATCTTGTGACTCACCCTCAAAACTGAGCCTCAGTCTTACATTTATTATATTAAACTGTAAAATTCACCACAAAGAAATTTGTTTTGCGTTTTTAAAATTTGTGACCTATTTTAAGGACAAAAATGCCCTTATGGGTATAAATCCTTTGCAAAGTATAATAATAGCTGGGCCACTAGGGATGCTGGTAGAAGGAGGGATTTTTTTTACTGGAAATTTTTCTGCTTTCTTGCTGCCTCTGTATTTTCTTTTTTTTTAAATTAGGTAGGTTAATAAATATCACTTCAAATTTAGTTACGGGCGCCGTTAGTCGCGCGAGGGAAGGAATTCCTGGAACGAATCTTCTGCGAACTTTAGGCGCGCTTAGAGCTGTAATATAATGATTTTCCAAGTAATTTCATTATTCGTCTCTCTTCATCTTTTGTCTCAATTTTAGATCTTGACTGATTTCAGGTAACTGGAGGTGCAGGGTTTGTTGGATCTCACCTCGTTGACCGTCTCATGCTGGCTGGTCATGAAGTTATTGTTGTCGACAATTTTTTCACAGGCCGCAAACGAAATGTTGAACAGTGGATAGGCCATGCCAATTTTGAATTGATTCACCAAGACATCGTGAATCCGCTGTTCATCGAAGTTGATGAAATTTACCATCTTGCCTCCCCTGCCTCTCCGCCTCATTACATGTTCAATCCAGTTAAAACAATCAAGACCAATACAATCGGAACAATTAATATGTTGGGTAAGCCTCTTTTTTAGGGATGCTCCTCATCATTACCTTCAAAATCAATCCATTTGCAATTTGTTACCAACCTCATATTTTAGGTATGAATAATAAATTCTCCGCTTACCTACTTAGGTGCAATGTGAGGAATGCTCGCCTTTGTGAAGATAACTTTGAACTAGTTTTAATGATGGATCGTCTTTGAATAAAGAAATCATTTACTTGAAATCAAGTAAGGAAGAGTGAAGTTTGCAAAATTTGCAGCAGATCAGTTTAGCTGATAAAATACTCTTGTCAGCAGGTTCCACCAGCAATTGAAGCTGCTTTGGAAACAATCATACACAATATTACCAATTTGCCAGTGGTTTTGAGTGTAGATTAAACTCTCAAAATTTCTGCTTGACTCAATTTTTGCAAGTGATGGAATGAATTTTGCTAATGCATTCATCTTGATGTTTGAGCTATGTTCAAACAGAGATAACTCCTATTTTCGCTCTAGCTTTGAAACAAGCCCAACAACTGATGTTCCGTTAAATAATACTCATGTGAAACAAGTTCTATCAATTTTCCCTAACAATTAATTTTTCAGCTCCGCTTCCTTCTTCCAAAGGTAAAACAAATAATTCTGCGCTTTATTTCAGGTTTAGCGAAAAGAGGCACAGCAAGGATACTGATAGCAAGCACTTCAGAAATTTATGGAGATCCTCAAAAACATCCTCAAGAAGAAACATACTGGGGCTATGTGAATCCAATTGGTTAGTGCTACTGTTCCATCTTTTAGATTTGAGTTTGTCCCCTATTTTAACTTATCAGTACAGGGTGTCTAGCATCAGGATTTTCCTGATTCTATCAGGATTTAATTCCGATATCACCAGGATTTGGGGAAAAACTGGACGTAAAGTCAGGATTCAAGTAAAGTCGACCGTCCGATCAGATTTTTTTATTAAGCTATTTTTGTGAAGTTACATTTGCCTAATTTCCTCCGCAGAAGATCAGGATTTGATCAGGATTTGGAAAAATTAAGAAATCAGGATTTAGCAGTCAAAAATCAGGTTTTCCCAAAATGAAAAAAAAACTAAACACCCTGAGTAATCCTCGTTTTTGGCAAGTCCTTGTCAATGAACGAATAACTTTATCACCATACAGAATTAGTCACCTTGGAAAGTTTATCTATATCCGGAAAGAACTACTGAGAAAGTAAGGGGAAAAAAAAGAAAATGAGGAGAAATAAGGAAGATTTGAGAAGAACTTAGGAGGAAACTGAATCTTAGGACCAAAAAATGCTCTCAGTATCTCTGGTAAAGCTCCAGCCTCACAGGATAACATTTTTCCTATTTTAAAGACAGAATTCCCAAGCATTCCTAAATTTATATGCCTTTGATTTTCAGCATCTTTAATTTTTAGTGTTGCTCATTTCATGTTTGTTTATTTTTAGGGCCTCGAGCTTGTTATGATGAAGGAAAGCGAGTTTCTGAAACACTGAGTTATGCATATGCTAAACAAGAGCAAGTAGATGTTCGTGTTGCAAGAATTTTTAACACCTATGGTCCAAGAATGCACATGAATGATGGGCGCGTTGTTTCTAATTTTATTTTACAAGCTCTTCAAAACGAGACTCTGACTGTAAGTAACTTAATTTATGGGTGTGGAAAATGCATTATCTTGCAATCCTAAGATTGTATAATAGTTATCAATCAATAGCAAAATCTTTAAGAGAGGGAGAACAGTATTGTGAAATCAGTGCCGAAAATCCTACTAGGAAAAATTAACGCAATCCTCTCAAATATACAGAAGTCTCTTCAAGCATAACATGTAAAGAAATATAACACATCAAGAAAATTTTTGGAAGGAAACAAGGAAGAGGAAGAAATCCTTGTCCTCTTGAAGCTTTTGTAAAAATTAGGCTTTTTTGAGAAGTAGATAAGTAAGGAGGTAATGGATCGCATGAAATGTTATACCATTCAGAGCTATCTGCATCTCTCGTTTATTGTTTGCAGTAAGATTTGTCCACATATTGCTTAAATATGTTGCAGACTATCTTGTAGTGGATATTTTTATACAAACCTTTTTTCCGTAGCAGTTTATGTTTCGTCGGGTGAATCTTGAGAAGAAACATCACAACGAATCACCTTATCAAAAGAATGTGTTAAATATTTTGAGTCTCATCATATACTGCCTCTAAGTTTCTTCAAATAAGTGTAATATGGTGGTAATTCAGATTTAAATTTCATTTCTCAGATTTATGGTCATGGAAATCAAACCCGATCATTTCAATATGTAAGTGATTTAGTTGATGGTCTCATTGCCTTAATGGAAGCCAACTACACCCAACCTGTCAATTTGGGCAACCCAAATGAACATACGATACAAGGTGAATATTTTTCTACTACATACAATCCAATTTTCATTTGAATCACCTTAATTTTTTCATTCCTATTTATTTATTTATTTATTTTTTCGTTTTTCCATAATTTTTTTTGTTTCTCTCATAATGTTAGGCCTAGACCTGAGACATTGTGATGAGCCCTAAATGGACTCAAAGATAGTGAGTACATACATCATTCTAAAAGAATGTTTGGAACAAAAAGATCTCAATTTTTTATTGCAGAAACAGATTTCAAAGTCAAAAAAATACCCTGACCATTTGAAAGTGTCAAACAATAGCAGGTGCTTCCCCTCCTCCATGTTTGCCTTCAACAGGAGATTTTGGGGGGCTAAAAATAATAGTATTGAATTTCTCTGTTTTAAATCAGATGGGAAGCCTATTTTGATTCCAAAGCCTTATGTTAAGGCTTTGAGTTATTTACAGTCAGTAGGTAGGCCATCTGGGTCACACCGTTGATATGCATTTGTTCATCTCTCCGACCATAAAGCACCTACGTATTTTTTTCATTCGCTCAGGAATCTACTAAAAATATTCTCCATGTTCCTGAATAAGGTACCTTTATATTTTCATGGAGATAGGTATCTCAAAAAGATGGGAAGATATTAGTTTCTTGCCATGCTGTAACATTGATTTTTTTATGTATTTCCGAGCCAACTATATGCAAATATGCATTATATTTTGTTTGCTATGATATTGAATAGTTTGTTAATGCCACATATAAAAGGCTCATATTTTCTAGAATGACTTAGCTGAGAAAAATTCTTGCACGAGTCATTTAGTTGTAAAACGATGGTTTGCCTTTTATCTCTTCTTAGATAATGCCTACAATTTAACTAGTACCAAAGTTGGTCACACAATCTTTCATGATTACTGAAAAATTAGTTGATAAAATCTAATTAAAGCTGTAAATTAAAAAGTAAAAAAAAATAATTGAAGGTGAAAACATTTTGTGTGAGAAGGAAAAAAATAAAACTCAATTTTAATCCTTTGTCAAATTTTCTCTGCTATTTCCAGAATTTGCTGAGATAATCAGACATTTAGTCGGAAGTAAGAATGACATAAAACAAATCAAAGCTGTGGAGGATGATCCTCAAAGGAGAAAGCCTGATATCACACGCGCTAATAAATATCTTCACTGGAAACCTAAGGTAAAATCCTTTCAGAAAGGGCCCCACACACTCCTTATGGGAAAGTGCACCATGATCGAATTTTAATTCTTTTATTCCATTCAATTCACATCAAAACGCTGATCAAAAGTCATCATTGCGCCAGAAAATCAGGGAAATTCCAGCACTGAGTGGCAGTCTTATTTGGGATTGCGGACGTCTTTTTGCTTGACCATCCAAATCAGTTTTGTGAGGAGCATGAGAACCGGAAAGTTGGAGAAAAACAGTGTATGTCAAATGGACGAAAGCGGGAGGGAGATAGCCCCAGAGCAGGCAGGAACAGATAAGAAGACAGAAACGTGCTATGTTTTTCTTCATTTACATGAGACCGGTTCTCGAATGCCTTGTTCTTTTTGACTCTTTATCGCTGAATAATTGAAACTTTGCAGGCACATTGTGCAAAAACGGTGCATTGTAGAAAGTTGGTGCAATAATGATTTTTTATCAGCATCTTCAGGTGAGTTGAATGCAGTAAAAAAATTAGAAAATCGATCGTGGTGCACTTTCCCATAAAGAGTGTGCAGGGTCCTTTTGTCCTTGCAAATGCTTAATCATGTTTGTTCAACTTCTTTAGTATTCTAGTGGCAGTACAAGCAAATTTTTCTGAGACCCTCGAATTTTGGGTGAAGGAAGCCCATCATGTGAGTCCAAGCACCAATAATGTCACCAAGCACAATGGTATTCCAATAAGTGGGATCACTATTTTAGGAGTACAGAAACCTCCCGGTTGTGTGAGATGCCCAACTTTCAAGAGTGGGAATAGTGAGGGAGCCCCTTTGAAAATGGCAAAAATCAGAGAACCCCATCATTTTTTGAAATGTCTGTTTTATGTCCTTTGACTAGTGGCATTGTCCAGTTTTTGCTGGAAGGAGGTTTTTTTTAACCTTGGCATTAAACTAGTCCTCGATCATGTCATGTACTAAGTTTCTCAAATCTGCATAAGAAACTTGAATGTTTATGAGCATTCTATTTCAAAAGATACAGTACATCAGAGATCTAATTTAATCAAGATGACGCAACTTGAGAACTAAGTGCAACATCTTAAATGGCCCCCACTGTTCTCAGTAATATAATATGGAGCCAGGTATGAAGTGAACATCAGTTCATGAGTCTATGCCATTATCACATCATTATTTTACTTTCTGTTTAAAATATTCAAGAGTTGATTAGATCACTAATGTAAGAAGACTCTTGCCATGTCTGAGCTGCGCTCTGATTGTTTCATCAGTTCTCAGCTCTTCAGGATGTTTACCATCTGTAAAAACCGGAAAATATCCGGAAAATTGGTAATGAATCAGGAAGTTCTGAATGCTTCAAACATTTTATTTAATTCCTGTCAATTCATCTGTGCAAAAAATCAGGAAATTTCATTTAAAATATCAGGAAAATCCAAAATGAAATAGTAGAATTTCTGCTCTGCTGGCTCTAGTGGACCAATCTAAACAAACCCAATCAAGAGGAATTCGTATGATCGGGTGAGGTTTGAATGAAAATTACAAACAAGTGTAATGTTTTGCAAAAATATCCATCAAAACTTGCTCAAGGTTGGAAATTTAAAAATTCATATAATGTTTAGTACTATAACTGGTAGTTCATCAACTAGCAGTTGAGATCTGATTTGACAGGAATAGCCCTATGGCAATCTTGTTTGTTTATCATGCTCCACAACTAGGTGCAGAGAGGCTGTAATGAAAGCCTTAAACTCACTGACCAATCAGAGATTGACCTTTTTTTATTATATGTAGTAAAAGGATTGAGATGGCAGTACTCTCCCTGCATAAGTACTCTAGTTTTGATGGTATTATTTCATATTATTTGGATCATTTTTACCATTGACAGCCTCAACGTTCTTCACATGTCATTTTATTTCTAACAAAAAGTGTTATTCCTTTTTAAAGGTCTCTTTAGAAGATGGACTTCAAAAGACAATTGCATACTTCAGAGACGAGTTGAGAATATCTTTGAAAGGACAATCTTTTTCAAACTCTGCGTGGATTGACAATGTAAATGACAGGATACCTCATAGATGAACTGACATACCTTTGCGGAGAAATCGAATTATTGTGATGTATGTTTTTGCACTATACTTCCTATTTTTATTGATTGTTTACCAATTTACTGTTGTTAGTTTTTATTTTGTAATAATTCTAAATAAGTTTTTACAATTTATCGTTTCTGTTTGAAGTCCTCAATGGACTACTAGACAGAGTGAAAATTTCAAGACATGTGTTCTAATCAAAATTTATTATAGAAATTGTTAAATTTGTTAGAGATTTAAAATATTGACCCATAAGTGTGCAATTAGTATCATTTTTAACGGTAGAATTAGTCGATTCAAACTTTGTGCCGGAAAAAACAATCCAGCTGTTTTGACATATCTGTCAGCACTTACTCTGCTTCACTTAAATGATGAGTAATGATGCAGGTGTCACTTTCATTGCATAAGATTAAAACACTGCTATGACCCATGGAAGGAAGATTTCAACCGTCAAGTGTTGCCCTTTTGTTGTGAAATTGTACGTTTAAATTTAGCTTTTTTGCACGTCAGTTTTGAAACATTGCACAAGTTAGTTCACAAACACAGTTTGCTAATTGTTTTCTAGTTGTACCCTTAATTGAAAGAAATTTGTTATTCTTGCCCACCAGAACGTTACTACTTTTGATAAAATTTAGTTATTTTGACCCTACTGCAGTCAAAACGATTCTTAGTGAAGTAAAACAATTTGAAACTTGGTTAATGAAGGATAGGGATTAGAGATAAGAAAGATAAACACTTTATAAGAGGGTAAGAAGTAGCGTGTGATATTTATTTTAAGATAACATTTTTTCTCATCTCTCCAATTTGGCGCTTGATTCCATAAATTGTGTCATTTATCAAGTATGTCACTGAATGTCAGATTTTTTACTCCCTTCTGTCACCAACGTTGACAAGACATTACAAAAAGCAGAAGAAATTTCGCATACCTAATCGCTTACATTTATCCAGAAAAGCCAAACTCTCAGTCAGATATTCAGAAAAAGTCTTACTTTTCTGCCTTCCACCGTATGTGTAGCTAAAGTTAGCACACTGAAAAAAGGTGTTGTCTTTAACACACACGGAAATCAATGAAGTAAATTGATGACCACCTTAAATTTCCATTCATCAGCTTTATTCGGAAATATTAATATGTCCGTTGTATTTTTGGCGGTGTAAAACACCCAGGGAAAAAAATTGATCGAAACGGAAGACTGTCAGCGGCTGAAATAAAAATATGACAACCTTTACTCTCCCTAATGCACCAAATTGTTCACTTTCCGTGGAAAAAGTTAGAATGAAACCCTTAACACGAGTCAGTTTTTTCGAATTTGAGTTTTATTGGTTCCTTACCAAAATTTAAGACATAAAAATTACAGGGTCTTGCAAAAGTTGCTTTCAAAGTTTTTTGTTTTTTTTTCTAGAAAATATGAATTATAAAATGAAAAATCTTTGTAGTACCTCGGATTTATTTTGACTTAGATTTTCAAAAATAAACTATTAGACAGGGTGGAATTTAAACTTCTTTAAGATGTGATTCCTCGTCAAAATATTATGCAAAACAAGTTAGATGCATCAAAAAATAAAAAATGAGTCAAAAATGAAAAATTGAGGTCTATAGATTACAGTAGACTCCTTCAATTCAAACCTCCCCTTGCCGAAAAAAAAAATAATAATATCAATGTAGGTCAATTTTCTCATGGAAAACAATCTTGTCATTTAGCAAATAAACAGCTTTTAATTTTACACATTTTTTTACCTTCTCTAATTAATTGAAATTGTGGATTTGTCAAGAAAAACTTAGCTTATCGAGAGGAAAACTTAGTTTGTAAATCATGCTGATATTAATTCAGTACCCGATTTGATTTGAGTAAACTCAGGGCTTTTTGTGTGTGAGGAGGTTGAATTGATATCCAGAAAAAACACTATTTTTTTTTAAAATATAAGTTGAATTAGAACTTTTCTATTATACCCACCGTATTATACAGAAAATTAGGAGCTATTGTGATGTTTGTATTGTACCCTATTTAGTGATCTGTTGACAACCATAAGGTCTCCTGTAATGGTATAGAAGCTGTGTGAAGAGGCAGACTAAAATAAATCGTTATATTTTCATTTTGATTCTCGAAATTGAAAATAAAACCAGATAGAGCCACTTAAGCAACTTCATAAGGAGAGTTGGCCACTTGTACTTTTTTAGCATACAAAAATTGTATTCACTTTGAAAAGAACGACAAAACCTTGAATTAACGAAGCAAGAGTTACAAGTCGTCATGGGTGGAACTATGGGGGCCAGGGCCCCTCCCCGCCTACATAATTTTGCTAATTGAAAGTGGCTTAAAATCGCTCTCGAAACATTCCAATTTCCAAAAATTTTCCTAGGGTCGAATTAGGTAAAAGTGACTTCGGCATTGTAGAAAGTGCCGAGAGAGGGCAAAACGTGTGGAAGTATGTCTGCATTCAACTGACTATGACCAGTGCTTTTTTTCTGGTTGTAGTCTGTGAGATGGGTGGATTTGGTTGATTTTTTTGAAATCAGGTGCATATTCTTGGTAAATGGGGTGGCCATTGAACCTATGACTTATAGTTGGAGATGCTGAGATTATAATGCATATCGTTCCAAGAGGTGATCATAGACCTATAGCGACCTATATGTTAGAGCGCCATGAAGCCCAATTTTATACGGTCAATCAAAAAAGGGTATCCAAGTGGTCATAGCTCTCCATGAGTGTGCTGCAGCAACTCGTAAAAAAGTGACAATGTCTAACTATAATCTGATCTTAAAACTTCTCTCATAATCATTCATTCACTGTGTAATAAACCTTGTTTTTGTAAATGTTTCTTACTGCTGTCCTAAAATCTTTACTCTGAATTTTAAAATTTCAAGCAGCTTTTTGAAAAATCTGATACAATTATATTTTACATTCATTTTATTTGTGGTTTTTCTTTTTTTACCATTGGATCCTCTGTTGCTATATCCAGATGTATCTCTATGGAGAGAAAAAGAATCCTAGATATATTATATCCCTATTATAATTTTCTTATAGAGTGCAATTATTGATAGGTACATAGAATTTTATCATCAGAATTTCAAGTTCTCTAAATAGATCTTTGCACGAGCTTCTGTTCCCTAAGCTTAGGTATTATTTTTCGGTATTTTATTTCAAATGGGTTGAGCAATGCAGTCATAGTTGCTACCTATCCCCCCAAAAATTCCATGTATTTATCACAGAGTTGACAAAAATACAAGTGGATCAGTTGTTCCTGCAAAACGTAGTTTCCTGTAACCCACCATTCACTGCTCCAGTAACCCCTTAAGATGGGCGGGACGCGAATTCTTCGTAAAATAGAGGGGGGGGGGGGCAGCTGGGCTCCAGGACAAAGTTGGTAGCGTCGCTTCCTTTATTCTTCAGGTAGCGCAAGTTTTAGAAGGTGAATGATATTTCTCCTTTCCTCTTTTCTTACCTGTAATCCTCCATCGCTGCACAGTGGATCGAGTCAATCAGAGAGGTCGGACAAGACATGTTTTACCAGTGGCGTGCGGTGGGTTCAGTGACAGGGCAAGCTCTAGCGTTCGCCATCCGGGGGGGGGGTTAACGTAGCCTCTTTCCCTTTCCCCTCCCCCTAGCCTCCCTAGAAAATTCTTAAAATTTTACTCTATTCGCTCTATTTTTCGGATGAAATCTGATGGAACGTCTTGAAAAACTGTGGTTTTATTTCTTTCTCTCTTATTTATGATTTCATTTACTCAACTTGTTTCGAATGTTATTGATCATTGGAGGACGGCTCCATACTCTTAACTCCTAATTTTGCCACTTATTTGAGGTATTACAGTCTTTATTCTACAGCATTTAGAATTTTTTGAGTTACTTAAATTCCCCCCAAAAAAAAAGGGCTTTCTGCATTTAAAAGAGGATTTAGAATTGTCTAATTCATCACCAATTAGATCCAAAAGAGCGAAATTTTATAGAATATAAAGGCTTACAGCCGCGACGGAAAGAGGGAACAAGATAGCGCATTGGAGGCAGAAGCGCGCTGCGGTGACGGGCCAAGAGATGGCCAAGAGAAGCGAGCTGCGATCGCGCAGCGAAGGGCTCGGACCCGGAACGTACCGCACTCCCCGCCTGCCTTGATTCCGCCGCCGAGCAGTGGCTCTCCGCTTAGCTGATCGCAAGCGATTCTCCAGCGCGTGAGTTGGCCCGTGTTCAGGCCGCGCAGCGCGCTGCGCCACCTCCATCCGCTCTGCCGCTTTCCTACTTCGGTGGCTCTAAACGTATTTCTGTCTCCCTCTCTTTCTGTTTTTAATGCAATTTACTTACTGAACACATTTTATAATTATATTTGCTAAAATGTAAAATATTTAATAGGTGTAATCTTCTTCTTTCTTTTGAAATCTTTATGGGCAAGCAGTGCTTGCCTTGCTTATCCGGACCGCACGCCACTGTGTTTTACTTAAGGTGATTCGTCATGATGACGTGGTAGAACTGGCATGCGATATATCGCATCGACTAGGTCAAAAATCTCGACAGATTTTGAATTTTTAGCAAGAAAAATGACGATAGCCCCTGCATATGAGCCTAAAGAATCATTCTAAACCCAAAAATTTGCATACCTAATTCAGAGAAATGAAAGCAGAATAGTGTTAGGAAAAAAACCTCGCAATTTATTCAGCTATCGATTTCTGCATCGATTGCGAGGTTTTTTTCCTAACACTATTCTGCTTTCATTTCCCTGAATTATGCCGATTTTCAGGTTTAGAATGATTTTTTAGGATAATATGCAAGGGCTATTATTCTTTTCTTGGCTAAATATTCCAAATCTGCCGAGATTTTTGACTTAATCGATGCGATGTATGACATGTCAGTTTGACCACGTCATTTGAGCTTGACGAATCACCTTAAACGGGCCCCCACCCGAGAGCAGGGACCCTGAAAACGTATTAGCACACCAAGAAATTTCAAAGCAGACCGACACTGAGAAGAAAGTGAGTTATATTTTATGTAATTTTTTTTTAAATCATTCTAAATGAGAGTAACCTATAGCGAGTGCGTAAAAACTCAATAATGGCAGTAAGAAGTTGAAAAAGCTGACTCCACGAGTTTAATTGCGCCGAATACGGTACGGTCGGCACGGAACGCATATTAGCGCCTACAAGACCGTAGGAATACTTCACGCATTGCGCCAAACAGTGCGGTCGGCACGCGACGCATATTAGCGCCTACAAGACTGCAAGAGTACTTCAAGCATTGCGCGTTCACGACTGTGCGCGGTTTTAATCGTTGAAAATTCGTAATTTCTCTGTGCCGCATATACTTCGATATTATTTGTCACATGTAATGTTTCTAACGGGCTCATCCTGTGCAAGAATATGAGGTCTCATTTAACTTTATACCTACGTGCCAATCTCGAGAAAAGCGGGGCTGAAAAGTGACTTTTTGACAACATGCTATCTACTTGATAACAACATTGTACAGTCTCCCTAAATTGCCTCGCACCACTTGATCATGGTTCCACAAAAATTTAAGCCGCAAACTATACTGAAGAGGAGGATTTACCGGATTCTCATCACTCTAGATAAGAGAACAATATTTTGAAAATAATTTGCGCCATTGTCTGAGATCACAGCAACGCTTTCCTTGTTTTAATTACCTTTCATTTCCTGTAAACACTAGTTGAAAGCCAGTCGTATGCACCTGTCATTTTCATACATTTTACAGCTTTTTTTAGTTCTCGCTGTTCTCTCTTTTATACTTATCCATTTTTCAATTAATTTGACCTGTGAGGCAGGAAAATATGGGTAAGAGTAATAGAATTTCTGCTCGGCAAAACAGAACATTCCAGAAACATGGCGCTACCTCTCTTGTTATTCTGGTGATCTATGTACTGTGATTGCGTGCGTGTGGTACTACTCACACGAACCTATTCCTGCTGTCGAGAAAACTCTCCGATTTGTGAGCATTTTAAGTACGTATACAAACGTTAAAATTTGCCGCAAATTACTTCATCCCGTGTGTCCGTAATCGAAAATGAGATTTATAATGTTGCATCACCCTCTGGATTTTTTGGGTCTCGAAGCCATTTCACGCACTGTGAGACGTGAAACTTTCATGATTATTTTATCTGCTTCTCCTCCCTAGGTTGATCATAACAGACTGGGGTGACGGAATTCTTTCTCGACCACCTAATGTGAAACCTAATTCCCGTGTATGCAACTACACAAGTAGCAGTCAGGGGCGGACTGGCCATGGGGGCGGGGAGGCGATCGCCCCTTAATAATTTGCCGCGGAGGTCCCGAAAGGGCCCCGGCGGCGAATTTTTTTCGAGTCGTCGTTTTTTTTCCCGTAATGTTGTAATTTTCTTATCCTTTTCAATCACTTAAAGACCCCGAATTCCTTGAAAATTAGTCTCTAAGAGACATGGAAGGTCGCCAAAAGCATTATGTGATGAAGGGATCCTCGATGAATCCTGAGAATGGCTTATTTTGAAGTTCAAGTACTGTAGAATCCAACTCCAATAATGCCTACGTGTTTAAAGAGTGTCGAATTTTCAAAATTTACCGGGGGAGGGCCCCCGGGCCCTTACATTTAGGTCTCCTCCTAACTTTTCGACTACCGGTCCGCCCCTGTGTGCCGCTACTGCAGTTTTGACCAATAAGGCCGTAGTTTAAGGGCGCTAAAGCCAGGATTGTATTTCGCAAAAAGAAAATTTTACCAGAATAATTAAAAATTAAGAAGGAATATTTTAACCAAAAAATAAATGGAACTCAAATCTACACTGTAGTGCAAAACAATTTGAAAAATCTCGTCATGTAAATACATAAGATTCGTAAACACCTTCAATTAAAGCGTGATACCTCACGCAGTCAAGAGAGTTCAAATAGTTGTATCCCTGCGCCTTAGCAAGGCGATGGAAGCTTGATATTGAAGTAGCGTCCCCGCGTTGTTTTTCGGTTTTCCTGTGCCGCTACTGTAGTTTCGACCGTTAAGACCGTAGTTTAAGGGCGCTAAAGCCAGGGTTGTACATCGCAAAAAGATAATTTCAGCAGAATAATTAAAAATTAAGAAGCAGGAATAATTTAACTAAATAAAAAACGGATCTCAAATCGACAATATAATGCAAACACATTTGGAAAGTCTCGTCATTAAAATACAGAAGATTCGAAAACGCCTTCAATCGAGGCGTGATACCTCACGCGTTCCGGAGAGTTCAAATAGTTGTATCCCTGCGCCTTAGCAAGGTGATGGAAGTTTAATATTGAAGTAGGGTCCTCGCGTTGTTTTTCGGTTTTCCTGTGCTGCTACTGTAGTTTCAACCGTTAAGGCCGTAGTTCAAGGGCGCTAAAGCCAGGATTGTATTTCGCAAAAAGATAATTTTTGCATAATAATTAAAAATTTAGAAGCAGGAATAATTTAACTAAATAATTAAAGGAACTCAAATCCACAATAAAATGCAAAAAACTAACGTAGTTGAATGGCGCTAAAGCCAGGGTTGTATTTCGCAAATGGATAGTGTTTGCAGAATACTTATAAAATAAAGAGCAGGAGTAATTTACCTAAATAATAAAAGGAACTCAAATCTACAATATAATGAAAAGAAATTTGGAAGTCTCGTCATGTAAATACAGAAGATTCGAAAACGCCTTCAATTGAAGCGTGATACCTCACGCGTTCCGGAGAGTTCAAATAGTTGTATCCCTGCGCCTTAGCGAGGCGATGGAAGCTTAATATTGAAGTAGCTTCCCCGCGTTGTTTTTCGATTTTCCTGTGCCGCTATTACAGTTTCGACCGTTCAGGCCGTAGTTTAAGGGCGCTAAAGCCAGGATTGTATTTCGCAAAAAGAAAATTTTACCTGAATAATTTAAAATTAAGAAACAGGAATAATTTAACTAAATAATAAAAGGATATCAAATCGACGATATAATGCATACAAATTTGGAAAGTCTCGTCATGTAAATACAGAAGATTCGAGAACGCCTTCAATTGGGGCGTGATACCTCACGCGTTCCGGAGAGTTCGAATAGTTGAATCCCTGCGCCTTAGCAAGGCGATGGAAGTTTAATAATGAAGTAGCGTCCCCGCTTGGTTTTTCGGCTTTCCTGTGCCGACAGTGATCGCGATAAATAGTGATTTTATCGGTTGGTTATCAGATTATATCGGTGGCAATATATCGAGATATTTTTGCATTAAGAATTGCGATATATGGCGATTAAATCGCTACACATCACAATTTTTGGTTCGATAAAACTGCGATCAATTTTCGTCAATAAAATCGAGATTAAATTGCCATTTATCGCGGAAAACGGCCGGCCGATGAAATCGCGATTTTATCCCGACACGGTCGAGGATAATTGCTCAGATGTTCATGATCCTAGCAATTTCATCGTCGATAAAATTGCAATGTATCCCGATTTTTCCGTTGAAAAATGCTACTTGAGTATTCGTGCTTAGGAGATGTCTTTGTCGTAGAAACGAAGAATTTAAAACAATCTGTCTCTTTGGATCCTTGCGGCTCGGGGTTTCTTCCATATCTCTCCTTTCGGTTGGAACCAACTGTCAGGATTTCATTCTGTATGTATTGTTAAGTATACTTTAGATTACTAGAGTATACTCTAGAGTATACTATTGATGAGTGCTCTCCTCTCTGGTACATAGGTCCATCGCCACGGTGAGAGAGCTCCGTTGCATTCTTATCCGCTCGACCCTTACAATGGAGAATCTTACTGGCCGGAGGGGCTGGGTGCCCTTTTAAAGGTTAGTACCTCTATGATGAAGAAGTGATATAATGTGTACTCTGATGCATTTCGCAATCGGTTCATAAATGCTGTGGCATGATGCAATCCAATCAAAATGCAGAGGCTGTTTTCAAGCCCAAAAAAGTAAAATAAATGAAAGTCATGAAATAAAGTGCCTAAAATGAAAAAAAAAAAAAATGCTCCACAGCTAGCCACTCTGATAGAATTTATAAAAACTTTTTTTAAGAAGCAGGTTCCCGCCTCAAATGAAAATTTGGAATGCGAAAAGCGTTAATTTTTTTCTTCTTCAAAACTTTATATTATTAATACTTTTTTTTTTTTTTAAACGAACATTTCATTTAGACGCTGTAGTTATTCTCAGTCTGAAAATGAAAAGATAGGTAATAATATTTTAGCGCTGAAAATCTATGAATCTACGAAACAATATCACGCTACTCGGATACAAAACTTATTTCCTCTCCAAAGTTGGGGAGATTATCGTGTGATTTACATTTACCTCAAGTATAAGTGACTATACCTAGTACTGCTCCACAGCCACTCACATTGCCTATTTGTATATTGAAGGCAAATTTCTCAGAGAGAGAGAGAAAAACGCTGTGAGAAGAGAAATTTTCTTGCTATATTTCAACCAAGTGAACGTCCAGAACAATTGAAAGTAATTGTACTGCTGTTCCCAAGCCGCTCAAATTGCATGTCAAGATATTGAAGGCGAACTTGGTCAGAATGAGACCCAATTACTGAATTTAGTAGGTGCACAAATTCTATAACTCAACTGAGTGAACGTGACAAACTGTTGGAAGCTACTGTTACCACGCTGAAGCTGCTCATATTGCTTATCAGGATACTGAAGATAAACTGGTCAGAATAAGAATGGAACATCGTGAGAACTGATGCATATTAATCCGCTGTGCACTGTCGTAATTCGATCTGTACCTGCAGTGCACTGACTTAAGTGAATATCTGACATCTTTACCATTTAGCAATGTAGGTTTAATTTTTATCTAATTTTGTAGATGTAGTATGGATTATAGACCAGTCGCTGAATTGTTTAAAAATGCTTGTGTGTATGATGTCCATCGTACAAAATCTGAAGGAAATGAGCCAACGCAATGACATTTCTTATACTGCTGAGAGCAATTTTATAATTTCGTATTGTTTTATAGTTTTTTCTTGACCACGTACCTAATTATTCGAGTTACAGGTAGGCAAGGTGAACATGTATGAACTAGGGAAATTTTTGAGGCATCGGAACAGTTCGTTTCTTTCGGAAATTTACAAACCGAAGGAGATCTTCGTCTCAACTTTGAACACGGACCGTATTATAATCAGCGGACAACTAGTTTTGGCAGGATTGTATCCGCCGGTTGGAATCCAAATTTGGAATACCGATCTACCCTGGCAACCAATCCCCCTTCACTTTGTGCCTACTTCTTGCGATGACGTAAGGAGAAGATTTTTAAAATTGAAACTTTTGATGTACTCATTAAGCAATGTCTTAATACTTGCTGCAATGATTCCCTCGTAAAGTCAAACTAATAGTAAACATTATGAAACACTTTAACTTATGGAAGAGAAGACACAATGCAGAATTGGAGAGCGAAGAAATATTTCACATACAAAAGATTATTGGCCATTTAGAAATCTTTCATAGATAGCTCACATCTTAACTAAGAAGGTATAAAATACACATGATGACAAATATAATTGTGCTGAAAACTTTCTTTTGCGGCCACCTTTACGTACCCCCTCCCCCCCTTTCTCGTGCCTTCATACTCAGAAAAGAGATTAAAGTTTCTGATGCACGGTTAAAGTTGGCTAAAACACTCAAGTGCATTTTTAAAAAGAACATCCGGATCAAAATGGCAAGGGTTATTTTCAAACGCGCATAGCGCTGCTTCATGGCCGAGCCAAGTACATAATGATGCGAAATTGTACGCGCGCGGGTGGCACGGGTCAGATGCAAGGACGTGTGCTAAAATTTTAAGAAGAAAAAAAATTGCTAACTCACTCCCACTTTTTTTTCTCGCGACTTGGAGCACCTTCTGCTCCATCCTCAGCCGTTAGCAAATTCAGTTCGCTGTAAAAAAAAATTAAGCGCAATAGTGTGTAGGTAGGCACACATAAAATTGTTTTATAATTTCAAGTACACAATGTAATAAAATTTTATTGTCATCGATAACACAACGAGACCTCAATTTTCAAGTTTTCACCTTTAAAGTTCCTGCTACAATATAATTCAATAAACGGAAGCTTGTCATCTTGAATACGTAAAATTCTACAGCATTAATTTTCATTATTTTGAACATTTTAGCGAGGTTTTTTCGATCAAATACGTAAGGAATAAGTATTTCTTTCCACAATTTTTAAAAAAGTTTTTTTCTTCTTCTTTTGAAGTTTTCTCCTGATATGGCTATAGTCTTTTTCAGATGTTTCATACAAGCAAACGGTGCGAATTACTGTCAATAGAGGAAAATCAGAGGGCCATTGTGATTCAAAATTAAGTGGATAAGCATCAGGACTTTCTATATAGCCTTTCTCTCAAGTAATACTGGATTAGGTGTAAAGACTGCGTCGCACGTTAATCATATATTCGATAATCTGCTGGTTTCGGTACGTGCCGATACCGAGGCTTTCATTTTAATACCTATAAAACTAAGGGATGGAAATTTTAATTCAAAACTTATTTTAAAAGGGCCTTGGTCTGGTAGGCAAACCACGCAGGGCCGGATTTACCTACTTGCCGCCCATGGGCCGCCTGTATTTTGCCGCCCCCTTCTCATTCGTTTTGAAACATCGCAATAAAAACCATCAAGTGAACGTGCCGGAGGAAAAGGGGTGCATAAGACGCGTTTACTAATGTTGGACATATTTTTTGCCAAAGCCCTGTCAACACTACCAGCAAAAGTTAGGTCCTGTAAACCTATCTCTGTGTAGACAAGACCTTCCATTTATTAGAAATGAACGAAAAAATTATGAAAGAATAAACATAAATGTGATGCAACTTCCGCCGGCGCGCCGCGCTGACAGCACTGTGTTTGGCGCAATGCGTGAAGTATTCCTACAGTCTTGTAGGCGCTATGCGTTTCACGCTGACCGTAGTGACCGCGTGTTTGATGCAAAGCGTGAAGTATTCATGCAGTCTTGTAGGCGCTAATATGTTTCAAGCCGACCGTTGCGCCGCGCCGAGAGGTTCTCCTTTTCATCTCAAGTCCTCGTTATCATTGCTCTCCGCGCCGCGCCATTTCAGGCCAAATTGCGTGTTTGGTTTCTCTCTTAACTCGACTAATTAAAGGTGCTGTCTCTTGTATCACCGAAAGACGACAAAATTAGTAATTACTGCACTCTCAAGAAATGAGAGATTTTCTTGCCTTTCCTCGTTTGTATTTTTTTTTCTGAATCCGATTTTTTTTACCTACGTTTAAAAAAAATTGCAAAATTTGCCGCCCCTGAATTTGCCGCCATGAGCCGCGGCCCATGTGGCCACCCCCTAAATCCGGCCCTGAAACTACGATTTAATTTTTTGTGAGGACAATCCGCATGATACTGTGTTTTTAATGTCGAGTGTCATATTTATTCAGCAACATCGAGTTTTCAAGCATGACAAAGTTACCTAGCTCATCTTTCCATAATCATTAAACGATAATTCTCACTGTTGTAAAATCACAACTTGTAGTTTTAGGCCATCGTCGCCATGTAAGTTTATATTTAAAGACGAACCTATTTTGGTTTCTTATTTCTGCATGTAACTGCTGTTCATCGACCAAAAATCCGAGTCACGGATAATCGAGCATGTGCGGTTGCACGCATGTAGTTTTGAAGGCGATTTATGCTCAAGTTTTACAACATGAATTCCAATGGATCTGTTGAATGGCTTTATACTTTTTCTCCATTCAGAAAACTCCAACTCGTGTTTGATGAAGAATTTTATTGCAGAGGCGTGGCGTGAATGATCGATTATCGATACTTCCCCCATTTAAATCCGTGGTAAGGTATCGATTATGAAGGTTTTCGTTGCGAACACTCTACTTATCGATTCTTTTCCATAGGTATAAATGACAGATCAATCGATATATTGCAAAGCACGCCACGCCGCTGCTCTATTGATACCAATAAGTTAATCCATTTTAAACGTTCAAAAATAAATGTCTTCTGTCTCGTTTTTAGACGCAACAGGCATTAGATTTGCCACGATGGGCACAATATATTTATCCGGAGAAGATCAAATCACTCGCTGAAATGGAGTTCATGGAATTTTTCAAAACACCAACTACCATAAAACTCCAATCCGGTAAGTATTTCTTGGTTCCTTTATTCGTGCAAAGCTGTGGCTTCGGCACTCATAAAGGGCTTTTCAATCTCATACTATGTTTAAATCCCTTGCTAATAACTTGCGAATAGTGTGACTAGCCCCCCAAGCTATGCGTATTTTCGAAAGTTCCTTGTAAATTTCTGCGTAAAGGATAAATCACTCTTGATAAGCCACTGAGTATTTTTCTTACCTCAATACCAACCAAAGAACGTTATCGGTTTTTTACAAACTGCTAACACCACCCTCAATACGCCTTGACAACATGTATCAGTTCTCTTTCGTTATAATTTGTCATATTTGTTTTTAGGTGTTTTCATTAACGAGATCGTGTCAAATATGAACAGAAAAATAGATGCAATGAAAAATTTCGAGCGTCTGTTACATTTATATCCTGTTTCTGATCGGGTCATTGTACGTTTATGGAAGGGTCTAAACATCTCCCAAGAAATCACGAACAAGCCCAATTATGAAGCGGCTCTTTTCATTGAACTGCATGAAATCAACAACAAATATCGCGTAAAAGTAAGTTTATAGAGAGATTTAATCTTGTCCTTCTCGGAGTAAAATCTGCGATAATAATCCAAAGTAACATTGTACCTTTAATGTATACACTGAAAAAAAAATCCGGCCAGGAAGCCGTACTCACGGGCTATATAGACATACCGTCCGCGTTCCGCGCGTAGAGGCTGAAAGTTCCGGGCGTAGCACCCGGAACTTCCGGCCTCTGAACCCAGAACGGACGGTATGTCTATACAGCCCGTAACTTTTTTTCAGTGTACTAAGAGTAAATCTTCAAGTCAAATCGCTCGGATATATTCATCCATATTTTATGTTCCACAGTCGCATTTCTCATATCCTGGTGTGAAAAATTTTCCGCCGGTACCAATTTGCAACTTCTAAGCAGATCATGATTGCATGCCCATTGATTAAAATTGTTCTTGCAGAGCCTGTGGCACTCCCAAAGTGACTGTAGCGTTGAGATAAGAGTCAATCTAGGACGTGCTAGATGTTCTTCATTAATTGATATAAAAGGAAATTTAATGATGAAATTGTATGAAGGCTTTCTATTCGTCTTCCGTGCAAATTTTCTTCTGTTACATTCATCACGCGAAATTCCTGATTTTGAGTAAGATATTCATTTTCTACCCCTCTTTTATACGCAAGCCCAGGGAATGAACTGGATAGACTTTTTGCTCGGTCAGATCCGCTTAATTTTGTTGGGCTGATGGCGTTCTATCAAAAATTTGAGCCTGTAATATTTGTATACGTAATATGCTGCATGCTATAAAATTTCTACTATGGATAATGATATTTTCAAAATAAGAGGGTTTTTTCATTTACGCATATTCTGCAGATTTTACACAAGGAGGGAACCCTAGATGATAAATTAAGAACGTTGAAGACTCGAGGCTGTGAGGACAGTCATAATTTAGCTGAGGACGAAATGTGCGATCTGGAAGTCTTTTCATCGGCGTTGGAATCCATTATCATTACCGACTTCGATGAGGCTTGCAAAAACATGAGATAAATTCCAGGAATTTTCTGAGCCCCTCTTATTGTCGTATGAAAAAGGGATATTTGAATGATTTTTGTGCGGTAAGGATATTCTTGAGAATGTGTGCACTCGTACCTATATTTCGTGGGATTTAGGTAGAATGAACAAAATAAATTTTTTATCTAACTTCCTGTGTGTATTTTCTTCCATATGTATTTACAAGAGCGGAACTAAGTTTTAGATTCAATGAGGCCTACCATGACTTTTGATCAGAAATTTGAAATAAGTACACATATTTGCGCAGGAACTTATAACAAAAAACACTTTCCTCCTAACAAGTGTTCAAATATACCAATTGAATCGTGTCGTGCGATAACCGCTAATGTCCATTTTTTCAGCTTTCAGTTTCTTTATGTTGATAATCCTTTTCAAGAGTTAATACAATCATAAGAGTGGTGCCAATACTTGTTTTGGGATGAGGATAACCCAAAATCAAGTATTAAAATACCACTTTCATGGTTGCATTTAACTCTAAAAAGTATTATTAACTCAAAAAAGCTGAAGACTGAAAAAATGGACATTAGTGGTTTTCGCACAACCCGATTCAGTTTTAAGCTTACAGTTAGAAATTGAAAGCACGATAATTATTATAGATAGAGTCAGCTATACCTAGGTAATCAAAATTGTGCAGCATAAAATAGAATGTTAGGTCAGGCTTTTTTGAGCTACTCTTACAAAAGAATTCTGATAAAAAATGAGAACAAAACAAGCACTTAAGATATTGGCATACGATTTTACGAAAGTGAAGAACATGCTTCTGGATCGATAGCCTCTATGATTACCAAGATGCAATGAGAGCTTATAGTTATAAATCAGAACTCATGGTCAAGTTTATTTATTCTTAGGATTTGAGTTTTTTCCAAGAGGTTTATATGATGTCTAAGAGCGAGTACAAGCTTTCTCTACGTAGATGAACGTAGCATATCTGGAGATCCGTTAATCTTTTGATCTATAATCTAATGGGAACCACTCACATTGTGAAATGATTAATTCATTTTTCTATCCTTTATTTTCTTTCTCTTTGCGTAATCTGCGCATAAAACATAGGTTCGTCACATCATACTCAAACAGTGCCGCGAGTTTCTGCATAAATATATGTCTATATAGACTTAGGTATTCCTGATCGCACACGATTCCGTACTGACTATCGAGTATTGTTCCTGTTCTTGTCTGGTGTTTCTTCTTCTTTCTTGATTTTTTAGTCATTCAAATGCGTACTTTTCCTTTTTTCATGCTTGTTCTTGTTTTGTACGAGAAGAATTTGAAAATTTTAGAGGAGCAGTCAGATCTGTGGGTAAAATTTTGCCGAACTGAGAAAAACAGCACTCGTAAAAAACAACTAGTTATCCCAGAAATTTTAAATGGACACGTCTCATGATCTATTTTGTTTCTCTGATTGAAAACAAATAGGCACTAAAGGTAGTGCCTGCTGATTTAGTATTTGCCTTGAAAATGGTTAGAATGAGCAAACTTATCTAGATACTGTCGTACGAAAATCTACTGATTTATCACGCGAAAAATTTGAATTGATAACCTAGACTTATCTGGGGAATATTTCTATTTTAATGAAAAAAAAGGAAAAAAATATCACGTTTTGAATTGAAATTCTTTCCGCCCAATCGAGACAAAATGGGTGTCCTCAAAGTATTATTCTTTGGCAAACGTAGCAATCCCCGGTGCGCCTTTGTTGCCTTAGTTCTGATGGCTTCCATCGTGACCGCCGGTGTGGGGCTATTCTTACTCAAGAGTACTCCAAAAGCTGAGCCAACTCTTCGGTTTGTGAGCATCGTAAGTACCTGTATTTGCAATGACATCAGTGGCAAGGCGTGAATGATCGATTATCGATATTCCCCCATTTGAACCCTAGGAAAAATTGGCGATAGGAGCTGCGTTTCAAAATACCATAGGAGTTCTTTTAGCCGACTGACGAAGGCGATAAAAAATCATAAAGCTGGCTGTAGAAAAAGGAAAAAAATCATACTGCCGGGCTACACGAAGCGATAAAAAATTATACAGCCGGGCTATAGTTCGTATCGCCGGGTTTTACACTTTATCGCCTGGCTGTTGCTTTTTCTCCATCGGCTATAAAAGGCTATAAGAAATTGTGTAGAAATTCGTGTGCTTTGTAAATCCTTAAGTTTGTACGGAATCACCTTAATATTTACAAAACGCACATTATATTTTCCTTTACTACATATTTTTTTCATCAATTAAAATGAGAATAATCCATACAGAGTGTGGAAACATTTCAAAGTCATGAGTTGAAAAACGCTGACTCCACGAGATTAAATATTAGAGCCTAACACAAAGCGGAGCGGCGGCGCACTGGCGCCTACAAACCTAACAGGGATACTTCACGCATTGCGCAATGCGTGAAGTAGCCCTGTTAGGTTTGTAGGCGCCAATGCGCGTTTTACGCTGGCTGCCCGCCCGCCGTGCCGCAGCGTGCCACGGCGCTTGAAGCAACTATTTCACACCAGAGCTATTGCACCGTATCATACGAAATTGAAGGCGCTCCAACATATTAGGAATGGCAGGCATCCTTCAAAAGTACCTACGGAGCTTTCCTCGCAAAATAAATCAAGATACTACGGCCCAAAAAGAGAGCGGTAGTCCAAAAACTCACTAAGTCCTAGCATCCGTAATTAGTAACGTTTAGCATACACTTCATGGCCAGGCTGTTGCTTACTCGCCACCGGCTATAAAAGGCTGTAAGAAATTGTGTTGCCAGCTATAGAAGCTACTGGAAATCTTACAGCTGGCTGTGGGTCCATGGTATTTTGGAACACAGATTCTACTGCCAATTTTTACCAGGGAAGCTGTGCTGAAGAATCGATTATTAAGGTTTTCGTTGCGAACACCTTGTGTATCGATCCTCTTCCATAGATTTAAATGGCAGATTAATCGATAAATCGCAAAGCACGCCACACCACTGAATCTGTGGAATCGTTATGGGAACTTTAGTCGCTATGAGCGCCATCAATTTCATATTTATCGAAGTCTCCGCAACTCATTTATGCGGATTTTTTTGGAGGCAAAAAATTATTTTTGAAGACTGCTATGGTAGGTTTATGGTTGTGATAACCTGTATTCTCTCCTCCGTCCCTTAGCGTTGTGTCTCTTTGCACGCCTCATTCGCATTTATACATATAATATTAAATAATTTGATGCAAAGTATAAATGGAAGAATAAGAATTAACTCTACATCAATGATTAAAAATACAATAGAGATGAAATAAAAGTGAAGTGAAGTGAAAATGGTGATCGTAGGCCCCTCATTAAATCCATCCCATAATCAAAAGTTGAATATCTTCTTATCTCGGTTACAAATACATTTAGGTAGCATCAATGGCTGAATTTAAGACTTTTTACCGGGCGGTTTTTTGCTTTGATGTCGTGGATTTTCTTCCTAGATATCATGAACTTGGGGTTTAAAGGCAAGTATATGACGACCAATCTCGTCGGGTATGTATACAGCCTTCATCTAAGGTTTTCTCTTTTGTTTTTCACAAGCATCCTTTACTCAGATGATTTTCGACTGATTATTTTGTAATGAGGAATGTGAACACACGAACAATATGCCTGGCAATTTTCTCCTCCAAGGAAATTGTTCGGAAAGATACCCATTTTAGTAATATTCCTTGAGCTGGCGCAGCCTCATTTTATCAACAGGATGTATTTATGCTAAAAAGAACGAAAGACTGGTGCAAAAGAAGGAGTGTGCTCGTTAGCTGAGGGCTGTAATAATGAATGGGAATTATAAAGCGCCAGTGACGTCAGCGTTGACGACGGAGACCATGCGGGACGGAAACGTTCTTTAACTCGTGCTGCTTTGCGAAGGAAAAACACTGTTTAAGCCTTTATAGACGTTGCCAAATTTGCCTCAATAAATAACGAATATACAGGAAAAATTATGAGTACGTTTCCTCAAATTTTTCAGAGATTGTTCACAATTTAATCTACCTAATATATCTGAAAATTAAAGAAAAATACGTAAAATTTTCCTCAAAGATACATGTTTTATCCGAGGAAATTTGGAAACTCCTGAATGTTCATACTGCGTTCTTCCTTAGCACGGCAGCATGAGCTTTGTCTACAACGCTCTTTGTCACATGCCCATGGCTCATGAGTTACCATATTTTGGTGCTCAGTTCCTTTTGATTTAATGTCAAAACCCACTATTACATTGTTTCTCGTGCAGCTTGCACGAGCGCACCCCATCTTTCCCACACGTCTCTAGTTCCTCTTAGCATAGATGCGTCCAATTTCACCAAATCCTACTCCGTGTCAAAAAGGTTGTACGATCACCAAATTTGCTAAAATTAAGTGCGAATCAAGGTTTCTGCGATTGCAGCATTTTTCTTTGAAAAATTGAAAAAAGGAGATAGAATTACACGAGGCATAATAAGAGCTCGCTTCGCGCAATTAATCATTTTTTCTTTTTCTTCTTTCTCTGACCAATAATATGATAAATCTAAAGTGTCATTTAAATTTACAAAACAGATTCATCGTCACGGAGAAAGAGCCCCCTTGATACCTTTTTCCTTCGATCCTCACGAGGAAGCACCATCTTGGCCAGAGGGGCTAGGAGCTTTGTTACAGGTACTTATACACAAAAGGTATTTTACATACTCTTCAGTTTAACGAGTTCAAAAAAATTTAATAGTTATGACATAACGTGAAGATAGGTCTGGGGCCGTTTTCTTAGTCGACTTCTTAAATTAAAAATTTCCTTCATCGATGATGGCTAGGAGAGGCATAAACGTGAGATAATTAATGTGCGATCTTACAGAAAGAGTTCACCTACAACAATATTCTTTCATTAACTTAGAAAATACTTAATCAATTCACTTGGGAACCCTAAATCCATTCACTTTTGATACCTTTGATACCCCCTTTTACCTCTGATTTACTATGATTTTTGGTAGGCTTGATTGATATTTTTTATTGTTTTTTGATTAAATCAGGACCTTATATTTCTAAAATTCCCTGCAACCTTTCATGTTCTGATAATTTACCTGGCGTTCGTTACAGAAAGGGAAAGAGACCATGTACGAACTAGGGCGATTTCTCCGACACCGATATGACGGATTTGTTTCATCTACTTACAAAGCAAGAGAGATCTCTATGGTCTCAGCCGAGATAGACCGATGCATAATGAGCGCTCAACTCGTATTGGCTGGACTCTACCCTCCCGTTGGAATCCAAGTTTGGAATCCAGACATTCCGTGGCAGCCAATTCCAGTACACACTATCCCTACGTCGTGCGATGACGTATGTATGGCAGAGCCTTTATTTTACAATTCATGAGGAGGGGCCATCTATAAATAACGCTAGAATTCTGGAGATGGAGAGGAAGGCCACGGGGTGCCTATCAAGTAACTGACTAGGGAGGAGGGGAAAAATGTAGGGTTTGCGGTTGAATGTCGCGAAGTGTCGCCAAAATCGGCACCTGAACCCATGTTTAAGGCTAGTATTAGACCCAAACAAAGACCGGGAATGACTAAAATATCAAATCATGATGTATTCTGTAAGATATAGGACTTTAATGAGGAATAAATCATGGAGTTCACAAAAATTTAGGGTGGGCCAAAAATGGCCATTGTCGACACCTCGTCTTCAGGAATCGATGGCATGCCTTACAGAATATTAAAGATCCCCGTAATAGAATGCTTTATCGTAGAAAAATTGACTGAGCCATCCTTTGGTTAAACCGTTAGCCGTTCATGTAACAATATTAATATGTATTTTTGTTTTTTGTTGCTAGTGATGACAACTAACTTTGTATTATACATACTATTCTCAGATACTACGAGTATACAAAAAATGCATTCTATTATCGAAAGAGAGGAAGAAGCGGATCGAACGAGTTCTTAGGCACATCTTTGAATACTACGAAACTTTTCTCAAGGACCTTTCACAAAAAGTCGGTCAAGAAATAGTGGATTACGCAGGGATGTATGCCATCCAAGATAATCTTCAGGCCATGGTAAGTTCAATATTATCGTTTTATACTCAAAATTACAAAAAAAAATTATTGATAATTACATTAGTCCGGGGTGTCTCTGTCATATCGGGACCCCACCTATCTATTCTATCCACCCAATCTATTTCGAATGTCGAAGTATCACGAATTAAGGATTACAGTTGGGCCACAATTTGCAATGAAGAATCTGGCTCATTTAATAGAAGCATCTATCTACAGAGGATGACTCATGACACTTACGTTGTTTCTACAATGAGTCAGAAATACTAGTTCCCTATCGAAAAATGAAATCCAGTTCTCCTCGGTTCAAATAGACTGCATCTCATGGGTGAATAGTAATCCGTTTTACATTGTTTGGCTAAATTTTTTTTTTTTTTTTTTAACTGTTCACTTATTCATTTGCTTTTGACTAGGAAACGCTTCAATTACCATTACCTGACTGGGCTGATGAAATCGTTCGGGAAAAGTTGAATTCTATCGCGGGGTCATTTTTTACAGAGTTTCGCACACCGACCATGATTAAGCTAGAATCAGGTAAAAACTCAATCACGGTATGTTGTTTAAGAATGGTATACGAGAGTAAACCACCGTAAGACATATTTTTGGGTCAAAATTTAAAAGTCATTGACAGCTGAGAAACTAGCGTCTGTAATTTGCGTGAACTGATCAGTTAGCTTATAGTTCTATAGCTTAACCTTTAGCTCCAGCTCAGGAATAACCAAAATCAACGTAAATGTCAAAGGGCTCCGTTGTCTGCTCCGGGTTTACAATAAGCTTTCGGCAAATAATTGGCGTTAGTTCAATCATTTTTTTACCTCCTGTAATACATATACAAATTATAAACCGTGTTAAAAATCAGAGGTAGCACAAGCAGGGGCGACGCGCGCTTTGCGATGTATCGATTGATCTACCATTTGAACCTGTGAAAAAAAGTCGATTTTCAGGGCGTTCGCAACGAACACCATAATAATCTATTGTTTACCAAGGTGGAGAAGTGTGGTTTAGTGTTTAATTTTTTAATCTATTGTTTACCATACCTTTAAATGGGATAATATCGATAGTCAATTGTCACGCCTCGCCACTGCAGACATCGATTTTTTTAATCGATGCTCAACATAAAACAGTACGGTTGCTTTGGCAAGAACGCCGTAAAGATAAAGTTTTGCCACTTGTGGAGGTCAAACTAGATAATATTTTAAGCGTTTTGTTCAGGGGATAATTTTAGATAATCTTGATGCGTTTTCCGTAGATATTTTAAGTGACATTTTGATAAGGATGCGCTCTTAACGTCACTATAAAATGGCCCTTTCTGTGAAATCCCTATATCTGTTTGCGCTGTCAGATACCTACAGTGAAAAGTCTTGCAAGTTAGCATCAATGCATACTTTTCTTCCTATCGAATCCATCGTGAAGAATCGATTTTATGTGGGACAGCCTTTTTGATTGTTTACTCTTAATATGCTTTGCAGGGGTTTTTATAAATGAGATCCTATCAAACATGAAACAAAAAGCAAACGACTCGAGTACCTTCGGACGTACCCGAGTTGGCTCCCAAACGTCCGAATCGGCTCCCGTTTGAAAAAGGGTCCCCTCCCCTAAGGGTCGAGTTGGCTCCCGTTAGAAAAAGGGTCCCCTCCCCTAAGGGTCGAGTTGGCTCCCGTTTGAAATGAGTGGCGTGTGCGACGCGCCGCGCGTAAAGCGGCGGACACTAGGTGCGAAATGCATGAGATAAGTCTGAGAAATTAAGAGTGCTGAGGAGAAATCAGTTATCAGCAGTAACACTCACGCCCAAACAATGATTAGGTATTCGGCACTGGACGTTGTCACTTTGAAAAGCAACTGATTATTTTCAATGGAGAAAAAACTTGGAATTTTTTCGATGGAAAAAAGTATAAAATTAAAAAAAAAAAAAACCTTCCCTTCACACTTAATCCAGGCTTAGGACTGGCCAAAGAGTGTAGCGTACTCAAAGGGCGTGTTTAAAAAGTTTTTTTTTTAAATTTTATTTTGTTTGTTTATATCGTCTCTCTCCGGACAATGGGTATTAAAATGTAGGGAATGGAAATGATTAAAAACAGGTTATTAATTTTCACCTGCTACGGCCAATTAGCAGGACTTGTCATTGGAACATGGCCATGGAGTAGGATACTTATAATCGGGAAGGCAGGAATTTAAAAGAGACTCGTTTCACAAATTCGAACCGTGAGTATTCGTAGGTTTTTAATTTCAACATACAACGCTCAATGTACTCCCGTTTCAATCCATTTTTCTTACTTGGTTTTCTCATATTGCATGACTTAAGTTTCGCATATGTATCAATCTGCATATTGATTAGAATTTTACAACAGCAAAATATGTTGGGATGTGACCCTGGGATTTCTTTATTTAACTTGCCGTGAAATGATTCGCAACAATTGGTTGTCGTGTCCTCGTCAATACAAAACTTTGCCCACATCTCCGGAGGAAAAGGGGCATTTTCAGATATGTAATTATCTAATACGTAATCAAAGAATGCGTCGAGTTTCGGCTCATCTGAAGGCTTAATGGCCATTAGTTCCTCCACAAAGAAATCTCGAGCCTCATCGGGCGGAAGTAGAGGCAGTCCGAAAAATAGGCGTAAGATTCTGCCGACGATAGAATCCTTATTTTTAAATTCAATGGTTAAACCTAAACTTTGAATGCGACGCCACCACGACTGCGCAAGGTGAAAACGGCAACCGCGTATTTTTTTTTTTTTAAGGATAACTAAACTGAAAAAATGAAATAGATCTAAAATTCATTTGTATTTTAAAAATGTCGAAATAATGCTTCAGAGCGGATTGGGACCATAGTGCGGCATCGAGTCTGTTATCTTCCCCCTCAATGAAGTGAAGAACGCGCACCTCTCGTTAAGCGTAAATAAACGCACGCTAACTCGACCCACCAAAAAAAGACCAATTTTCAAACGGGAGCCAACTCGACCCATAGGGGAGGGGACCCCCTTTTTCAAACGGGAGCCAACTCGACCCACCTAAAAATGGACGGGAGCCAACTCGGCAACTTCCGTACCTTCGAGCGTCGTATGAACGTATACTCGGCATCTGATCGGGTGATGCTGAATCTTTGGCAAGGAATGAATATAACAAAAAGGATCTCCGGAGTTCCACCATGTGGGGCTGCGTTGATCATTGAACTGCACGAAATCGACTCTGAATACCGAGTCAAAGTAAGTTTAATGACTTTTATACGCACACTGTCTATACGAAGCGTAAGAACTAATATTGTATAATGCAAAGCATGCTTATTACTTTAACTAAAGTTTGGTGGTTTATAACCTACATGCGCAGTTAAAGGCAAGCACCGTCACAGCAGTCGATCTATATATAGTGCTGACAGTTTCGTGCATTTTGCTCTGTAAACTCACAGAAAATTGGACGCATTCCTATCAAACGTAACAATGTGCATTATGACGTGAGCCCTGTTATGCACATATTCTTATGGGTCTTAGGGCTCATGTCTTAATGCACATAGTTCCGTTTGACAGAAATACGTCCAATTGTCTAGTCCCAGTTTTTATTGCGTGGCTTTTAAATACTGGTGATACAGTACAATTTTGAGTTGCTATTGACATTTTATAATTCAAATTTGGTAAAAGCCATCACTGAAAAACGTAAGAATTATCTAAAAGCCCATGCGGCCTCTGTGAGCTGATAATTGAAATTGATAGAGAAAGCAATAGACAAAAAAGACAAAGCGGAAATAAAGCAATGTTATTGGTTAAAACTGATGTTTTTATAGTGCAGGGGAAAAAATGATGGTATGACGAAAGGGTCCATCGTAGGTTGCTGTTACTTACCTAGTCTATAGGTAATACTTACCTCATTTGTAGGGCTCGGAGGACAAAAGAGATAAGTCCAGTTTTTGAAAAAAATTGAAATATTAATGATTTAAACTAAAACTAGTCCTTAAATATATTCCAAGAAAAAATCACCCCTAAAATCCCATTTTTAAGCATCAAAAAGCGCGTTTGAACTTTCTTTCTGGGTAATGTAGTTTTGAAGCTTTCAACACGTTTTTCCTGAAATATCAAAAACTGCACTTATTCCAACTTAATTCCACTTAATTGCCCATTGAAACCACCCACTTCCATCAACAGGATAGTTCCATTTTCGCTTCGCTTTTGTTGCCTATAGATTTGCCTATCAATTTCAATAATCAACCCGCTGGAAGGACAGGACTTTTCAAACATAAATTCTGTGAACTCATTAGAACTAACCAATCTGGACCTCATCTTTTCTCGAAGTTCAGGTCACCTACGTGTCCTCTACGTATTTGTAAAATATTTGTCTTGCGAATTGCTCAACGCCATATCTTTCTGACGATTGCAGATCTTGTACAAAAATGGGGATTTAAATGAAAATTTGGAGGTATTGAAAATAGGAAGCTGTCAACGTACTCCGCTTTCATCAAAAGACGGAATGTGCGACCTCAAAGAGATTTCGGAGGCTCTAGAACCTGTCATTATCACCGACTTCGATGAGGCTTGTGAGAACTGAAAATAGCAAATATGTGTATAAGTCGCTTTTATGGCGCGCTAGGGCGCTCTGCGACGCCTACTCGCCACAGGAATGTGTCATGGTAGAGATCCTCCGGAAGCTGTCATCTTTCCTTCTCTTGACGGATGCCCTCTATCCACCGTCTCGCTGGACGCCCTCTCCAGCGTTTACCTGGAGGGATAGTTTCAGGACAGTCCGTCAACGATTTTTCGTCCGCGCGCTTGTTTTTTCCACTTGTTTACGACTTCACGTCGACGCGTAAAATAAGCAACAGTGACTTGGTCCGAGCTATATAGTATAGTCCGTACGTAAAATTATATTGACAATATCGAAATGAGAAAATTGAGAGTGGGTGTGGTGTCGTGGTAACTCAATGTTCAAATGAAATGTTACTTTCTTCTTTTGACTCATCTTTTCTTATTATCATCGGTGAATATTTTGTTTTAATTATAACCTTAAAATTTTCTATTTAAAATATACCTTTTATATGCTTTTTTTAATGAAAATATGACTTCATTTTAAAAAAAAATTACATTTTTTAAACGAGGCAAATATTTGTAAAACCTTTTTCAAGCGATGGCATCGATATTAATCTCAATGAGCCGTAGTTATGTGTTGAAAGAAACTTTACAAAAATGAGTAGAGGAGAAAAAATCAAGAAGCACGCAATCCCTGGTTTTGACCCATTTGTGCATCGATCTTTTAGAGTCAAACACGTCCAATTTTAAGCGTTTGGTTGCGCGTACACCACGCTACAACACAGTAAAAACACCAAATATAAAAGAAAAATTCAAGTGCTTTGGAAATCATTAAATTTGACGCGGAACCTCTTTAATATTTATATTTTATTATATTAATACTTAAATTATTATTATATTTTCCATCAATACATATTTTTCCCCCATCAATTTAAATGAGAATAATCCATGCAGTGTGCAAACATTTCAAAATCATAAATGGAAAAACACTGATTCAGCGAGTTTAAATATTAGAGCCTAACACAGAGCGGAGCAGCGCGCTGCCAGCGCAAAACGAGCATTGGCGCCTACAAACCTAACGGGGATACTTCACGCATTGCGCCATGCGTGAAGTATCCCTGTTAGGTTTGAAGGCGCCTATGCGCGTGTCGCGCCGGTCGTCCTGACCCGCCACGATGCGCCGCGGCGCGGCGCATCAGGCAACTGTTCCACAACAGAGGTGTTGCACAGTATCATACGAAATTGAAGCCGCTCTAACATATTTTGAATGACAGGCATCCTTTAAGAGCACGGAGCTTTCCTCGCAAAATAAATCAATCTACGGTAGCACAAAAAGAGAGCGGTGTCCAAGAACTCACCATGTCCTAGCTCCTAACTTTTAAATTGGTACACTGCATTTTCGAATAAAGTGCCGTTAAAAGTCTGTGAATCGTTGTGTGCCGTCAAGAAGATTTTATTTTGAACCAAAGAATAAGATAGCTGAATGAAAGCCGGTTTCTGCTTGATGTAAGTGACTTTTCTTTTTATATAAGCATCTTGACTTCATGAAACAAGCATTATTTTCTGTGTTGATTCATAAGAAAATCTGCTCGGCGGTAAATTTGAGCAGATTTCTGATTTTTCCTCTGATGAAGTTCAAAAATCATCGTCAATCGTTTGAACACGGATACTTTTTTTTTTTTTTTTTTTTTTTTTTTTTTTTTTTTTTTTTTTTTTTTTGTTTAAACGGAAGTGAAAATCTGCTTTCTCCCGCACTGGATTGAGGGGGAACCAGATCCGTGGATCCAGTGCCCCCAGATCCGGCGGGCCCCGGGGGGGGTTTTCCAGACCCGCTCCCGGGAGACCAGATACCAATCGCGGCCCAGACCGAGTGTAACGTCCCGGGCACCGCTGCCCGGAGACCTCGGCCTGGGAGTGTGAATGGTTATGTGGGTTTGGCCTATGACGGTGGGCCCGCCAAACACTAACAACACTCCCCTTGAGATGCATCCGCACTACGCATCTCCTTTTGTCCGAGTTTAATTCCCACCCAACGGTCAACCTGCGGTCATTACCTCGTCAGGCGAGAGGGCCCCCCGCAACAATGTCCAGCCGGGCCCCCATCCTCATAGGAGTACCCCGATGCCTCCGGAGTACCTAACCCCCGCCAGGAGGGATTTAAACCTCCCAGCAGCTCTAAGGATGGGAATCCGTACCCCTAGGGGTCCGTCAGCACTGGGACCTCTGAAGCGGAAAGGTTACCTCCCGTGAGTGTGTGGGGGATTCCAGGTGGCACTCGGCCAGGACTCCAAGGAGTCCTGTTATACGCCGACACTCCAAGTCCTACCCACTCCACCCATGGGACCCAGACTTCGCAGCGCCCCTCCCTACTAGTAGCGAGGGACGCGGCCGGCCATCCCCTTCCGAAGCACTAGTCAAAACTTGACTTGCTCCTCCGGTCCGGCCCGCTTTCAGCCCCCGCAACACGGATACTAGGACTTAGTAAGTTTTTCGACGACTGCTCCCTTTTTGCCGTCGTCTCTCGATTTATTTTGCGAGGGAACTTCGTGCTTTTGAAAGATGCCATTAATGATACGTTATGAGTTTTGAGGAAAATTTGAGAAAAGTTGTCTTCCAATTACTGGGAGGATTTCGTTCGTAATTACCATTAAAAAAGTTTGAAAATTTCAAGGAAAATACATATATTCATAGCTTTCAACAAAAATAAATTTTTTCAGAGAGGAAATTTGGCAACATCCGAATGCTCATACTGCATTTTTACTTAACAAGGCAGAACTCCTCACCAACTTACCAACCGTTTTCATTCATGAGCAGGTGACTTTGAATGTTTTTTCTTTCAACATATGATTTCCCCTCCGCGTGGATGCTCGCTCTGAAAAATGTGAGGCTATGTTTTTGTTTCATTAAATTTTTCTCAAAATGAGTAATTTTCGTCTTGAATAATTATCCTTGAAAAATTGTTTTGTTACCCACCAATACATTTAAGTTTGTAAAATCTGTTAAATTATGGCGTGTTAAGTGTATTAATGTACAACTGTTCCGTGCGAGAATTTTTCCATTCGATCTCAAAGTTGTTCCCGTAGACATAACCTTACAGTGAAGCAGCGCAATCATCATGTGAGTAAAAGTCTTATGTAATTTATATATCTCTCAAACATCATCAAAGTAGCTTCTTACTTTTTATTTATTTTTTTAGGTTTACTAATGCAATGAGATGAACTTAGTGATTTTGAAGTTTTATATTTGTTCAAAGCTTAAGATCAAAACGGGAAATCTAGAACTTACATACACTTAATAAGAAAATATTCCATATATTTAAAGTAACAAGTAACAAACTCAATCCTCCTCGTTAAGGCTTGAAAAGTATCTGCTAGAGAATAATGGATTTCTCAAAGAAAGAAAGAAATAGAAAACGAAGTAACATTTCTCGTCTCAAATGTAAAAGGTAGAAGAGTTTCATATTTAACGAAGCTACAGAGGATCCGCCGCATAATTTCGATCAGCATTATTCCTCTCGCATTTTAATTATTATTATCGCAGCATCATTCAGTTGCGCGTGCATTATAAAGCTGTACACGATTAATGATAAATAATAATTCTCTACATTTTGATTTTTTTGGGTCAAATATTGGAGATGTATTAATTCACCTTTACTCTGATTCGTATTGACAGAATATTGATAGAATATGAAATTCCAAGCAAATTAGTTGTCAGGAAGGTGAGTCGAATGCAAACGATGCCGGAGGTTTGGATCCCAAGGGACAAGCGAAGATGAGGGGGGATCGATTGAATTTTGAGGACACTCCGTTGAAAAGTCGCTCCAATGCAACCTACAGAAACAAACGTATTACGAGCTTGGTAAGTGTACTCCTCTTGGATAAACGTTCAGAAAAATTCCATGACTAAGATCAAATCATTATTAGACATAAGAAGGTATTCCTTTGACAGTCCCTTCCTCGGAGATCCATTCAGTTTAATATTTTCATCAACGGAGGTTGAGGGAGGTAAAAATTCCGTCAGTTAGCAGATATATTATTGATGAAAATATGGTAAAATTTGACTGCTCTACCTCATGAATAGTTTTTTATACGGGACAGCAATATTTTTCCGTTGCATAAACCAAAAATTGTACCACAACGAAAATTTAATGATGTATTTTGAAAAAATTGAATGCAACTGTGGACCCACCTTAAAAGTTGGAGAGACCGTAATAATATGAGCTGAAAACAAGTTACGAGCTGTATAGTCATTTCGGGCTCAGAAGCTGAAAGTTCCGGGTAATGGAGCTGTCGACTGTTCTGGGCTGTGGGCGAAGCAAGATGTGCTGCACCTGGAACTTTCGGCCTCTGAGCCTGGAACGGACGGTATGTCTATGTAAGGAGCCCGTAAGTATGGCTTTTACAGCTGCATTTTTCTTATTTTCAGTGTGGTATTCTTCAATGTCTCCATTGGCAAATCATTCAAATTTCCTTTGAGTGACCCATTCAGTTGTCCTTTATCTGATAAATTGCTATGCGTTTCCTTAATTTTCCTCTAATTACAATGTGATACTGAATGTCCCCCTTTGCGATTTATTTGGCATTTATTCATTTTTATTTAGTAGATTGGGAATACACAGCCATCTATAGATGCGTGTTTATCATAAAGATTTACCGTCCGTTAACATCAGAGGGATTTTTGGCACACCCGTCATGCTCCAGGCTTTTCAAATATATCAGGGATAAAGGCCGATTGGAATCTGTTTCTGCAGATCCACTCATCAGCTCCGTGAAAAGACGCCACTACCAGGATTCGAATCCGGGGTTTATAGTCCTATAGTCAGACGCGCTGACCACTAGACCAGCTTGCCGGCTCTCCCGCTTTCCCCCTTTAGGAAGTCCAAGTCCGCTGTCCAAGTATTGACGTTAAATTAAATGATAATCAAACTGAGTAATAATTATAAAAAACGATAACCAAGTACCGTGTATACACTGGAAAAAAAACAAACGAAAAAACTTCTGTCATCGACGCTACCGAATGAGTGAGTTGTTCAACAAAAGTGTAACTATCCGAAAAAATTCCCATTTTTTTAGGAACAATTCGTCCAGCAGATACCACCGTCACTCCTGCGCAAGACCTCTTCACAAAAGCCCGCACTGAGGCAGGATGAGAGGGACTTAGATGTAAGAACCGAAAATAGTCGGGGCGATGCCAGAGGTGGAAATGGTACACTGTTCCTGCAAGGCCTCTCGAGCCTGAAAGCTAATTTGAAGAACAGATCACAGCTTACGGAGAAACCAGTATCAGGCAGTGTATGTAAGTTATCGTTAATACGTAAAATTTAAAAAAGGAAAAAATTAATCAAGTTAAATGAGAGTAATCCATGCAGTGTGTGCAAAAACTTAATAAGGTAGTAACCAGTTGGAAACGCTGACCATACGAGTTCAACTAATCGCGCCGAATTCAGTCCAGTCGGCGCGGAGCGCATATTGGCGCCTACAAGACTGAGGGAATACTGCCCGCATTGCGCCTAACACATATTAGCGCCAACAAGGCTGTAGAAATACTTCACGCATTGCGCGTTCACTACGGTGCCTGCTTTAGTCATTGAAGATTCGTAATTTGTCAATTCTCGGTGCCGAACCTACCAAGGCGCACTATTTCCGACCAATGCTCAGTGCATACCGAGAGCCAGCAAGCTTAGGATCACGAGGGATCTACTACAGATTTTGCACCCCTGGAGGGTACCTTAATCTTTTGATTCATTGATGTCGGAGTTAGTTCGTCTTTCTCTGATCGACTTTCTTTATAACGAGAATCTCTGTATAGCGAAGAAATCATCCGGTCCCTTGAGTTCCCGATAAAGAGAGAGATTACTACACAAAATATTGTCTTATCCTGTTGATTGATGTATATATTTTTGGAAAAATAATAATGTGCGTTTTTAATTTTGAGTCAATATAGATGTTGAAAAAAGATATTAGTAAGCTCCCGATTTTTTGGCCTACTAGCTTCCAGTTTCAGCTGTCATTGCTATATAGACAACACACTGTTTGGATCCAAAGAAATAAAAATACTCGGTACTTATCTGAAAATAAAAGGCTAAAAATTGTATTTAAGGTGATTAATCATGTTGACACTTGAAAAAATTGTTCAAATTTTAGAATATAAGTTATAGTTGAGAGGGAACGTTAAATTTAGTCAAATTATCTGGTTCTGTTAAAGTGCCAATCAGACTATTGTTAGGTTTATCTGCCCTAATCTTCTCATAACAATTCTGTGACAGTAAAGTGTCCTCTATCCTCCTCCGGTGTGCTCAGTGAAGGAAATCAAAAGAGAAAAAAAGATGACACCGCGCGACTCTCATATCCTAAGAGGAGAATACATGAAAGAAAAAATGCCGGCGAAAAAATCACAACATCGAAAAGCACTTCTAGTATGGTAAGTGGTTGAAGTAAATTTTATGGTAAGTGGTTGAAATAAATTTCAAGGGACTGCTTTCGATGGCGTTTTATGATTCTTTTGATGATTGTGGGTACTTTTGATAATGATTATCGTAACCAAAAATTGATATCAACAATATATCACAACGCCGCACTCCCGATCTTAACCTTTCCATTCTCCTAAGCGCAAGAATAAAATCCCTGAAAAAGACAGGTATGAGTTTGAAGGGGTGGCAGTTGGAGGTTGGAGGGGTTTAACTTAATGCATGTTTGTAAGTTCTATTTGAACTTTCAAGAGGCCAGTTGTAAATTTTCTTTTAAAGTTTTGTGTGAATTTTCTCCTGACTTTGACAAACATTTCCTGAAATTTTGGAGGCGGAACAGTTATTCGTTGATGGGTTCAAAATTAAGTTGCCAGGTGCCAGCTGAAACTTAGAAACGCTACGACGCAATTAAGCCCCTATAGCTGTCACTCCATCATTGACATGAGCTCACGAAAGCGTATGGTTATTGTTTTTGTAAGATAAAGAATTCTCTCCAGCACCGCTACAATTTCCCACTTCTTTCAGGTTACCTCGTCATACTTATGAAATGTATCTCAGCGCGGTGTCGTAAGTTAAAGTATACATATGTTTATTTCTAGAAAATAAAAATACAGGTCAATAAAAAATAGGTCTAATAAAATAGGTTATAGTCATGCTTCTGGCGTGAAATTTTTAGATATACTTCAGTGCATATTCAAAATTCAAAATTATTGTTTCTGAAGGTCAAGGAAATGCTGCCACCTTGCCCCCTCGTGACATCTGGAAGTCAAACAGGGAGTGTAAGAAGCAAGTCTTTTTCTCACTCTTGTTATCTTCCCGATCCGTCAGATGGCTCTGAAATAGATGCAATTTTGGCGGTAAGTTAACCAAGAAGTATTTTGTTGATATCTTTTAGATTTTACTCTTCAGTCTCATAGCAGTAACACACACGACTCTTCTGCTTTCATCGTATTCTTGCATCTACCTTCTGCCTACCTCTGCTATTTGACCTCCAAACAACAGAGGTTGCATAGCTCCAAAATGAAGGGGTTCCCAGTTACTCCATTGATATTTTCTCGTTGAAGCATATAGAGACTGATTATTTTAAAGGCCTACTCAATCCTGAGCTTAGACAATCATGGCGGAGTAGGTTGACATTTTTCGTAAAATTACGAGTAAAATTGATTAGACACGTGTATATTCGAAAAAATATATTTTTACTGTTTTACGTCGACTATTTGTAAGGAAAAATGCCAACAAGACGGATTTTAGCTACAGCAAACTTTTTAAGACTGGTGTTCATTCTCTCTGTCTATTAGTTAATCAAAAAGGTAACGCATAAGCTTAAAACTAATAATATGGAACGTTTAAGTTTGTGAATTTATATAAAGTATTTCTAGTGCGAATGAACATTCTATCGATTTTTTACCGTATACGTTGGTTACCGTTTTTCAGAGGTTGTTGAAAGAGAAAGAGAAGCGACTCTTGATGGAAAACTGTGTGGAGGGGCTGAAGATTGGCGTCTCCTTGAATCAGCAGGAAGTCAAGTCTTTGATCCAGTCGAAGAAGAAAGCTTACACTGTGGCAAAGCTTCTCAAAAAAAAGTTTGAGAAAGCGCACACCACGAACAAAGAGGCACTGAAAAGGGTCAAAGCTTTAAAGGTAAATAGCATGTGCCCTCACTGTTTGGAATGTAGTTTAATCTGATGTCATAGAAATGGTATTTAGTATGTTGATGGATAAATTGCTTATGATCTTGCGGAAATTGCGGAGATGGTGTCTCTATTACCTACGGGCCGATTATTGAAAGCTTGAATAAGCAGCCCGATACGACATCGAATTGTAATATATTGCATGGACAAGATAGGGCTATGTCTTGTCGTATTGTATCGACATAGTTTCAATAATTGGGCCGCTGAGCGGTCAGTTAGCACAAGTAAAGCTACAAAACCCTATTATTAAATGCTCAAATCTCAAGAGATGAGGAGAAAGAAAGGAAGAGGGGGCGAGAGGGAGCGAGACGGGGAAGAAGGAGGAGGGAAGAGAGGGCGTAAGAGAGAGGAGAAAAGAACGGAAAGGGGGAGATAGGTAACATAAATTAATGATAGAGAAGGAAATTAACATGTTCTAATAAAATAGAATTTTTGTCCTCACAGATAGAAAAGGCCGAGTTGGCCGAGAAGCTGAAATCCAAGGAGGAGAGACTGATTACTCTGGAGAATGAGGTTTCGCAGCTGCGCACGACCGGTCAGATCTCCTCCATGTCCTCAGCGGTGTTCAAAATCAGGGAAAAGAACCTACTTCAAGTGAGCCGTGAAAACGAGAAACTCAGCAAGGCAAATATTGACCAGTCAAAGGAGCTCTCTGAAGAGAGGCAGAAGAAGAAAGAGGCAGAGCTGAGATTAGCTGAAGCAATGAGAGAGGTCAAACAGTTGAAGGCCGAGCTCGAAAAGAAGACAGAGGAGCTCGAAGCCGCCAGAGTGGAAGACAATGACAGGCAAGTGTAGATATTTTTAAAGCTTTCCGAGTTTCAAGAAAACCAATATTTGATTTGCGGTTAATATAAACTCAGTGGATCAAGGCGCCATCTGGAAAGGGCAGAGCGCCAACTTTTCAGTGCTAATATTTTCTTGAGGAAATTTTATAAAATTTCATTTCTGAAAAAATCCACCCATAGGCGAACTTCAAGCGACTCAATCAACCCCCCCCCCTCCACTCAGTTCGCCTGTATATAAGCCGGTACAAAAAGGGGAGAGAGGAAGAAACGAAGGAAAAAAGAAGGTAGGGCGCGTTTGGACGTATTTCTATCAAACGGAAGTATGTGCATTCAGACATGAGCCCAAGACCCATAAGAATACTTGCATGACAGGGCTCACGTCAAAATGCACATAGTTCCGTTTGACAAAAATATACGTCCATTTGGTATTTACTCATGACATAATTGACTCAAACTGTATGGTAGATGCTGTAAAATTTCGACAATTTTCTAGAGGGAGCCCCCCGGGCCCCGCATTGCCCACCGCCTTTTTAAATGTCTGGATCTGTCTATGGATCCATCCATCCCTCCAAGTTTCGGCTGACTCAGTGCCTTTTCAAACATCTCTTCGGGGAAATAGAAACTTCGTTGCATTGAAAAAAATTATAATGTAGTATCACATAGTGCCTTGTAAAATAACAACTCAATTGAGGGAAAGGCTACAACAATACGAAAGATAAATTAAAAAACCCCGGAGCGTTTTGAAATATATGACGATTTCATTTCTCACCATAAAAAGGGCGAAGAAATGAGTAGCCGATTCGCTGTTATTCCAAAACCGAGACTGGTCGCATCCTGTGCCTGGTAAAAGTTACTGTCAATTACTTACTTACGTATGAGTGACTTTGAGTTTAGGAAGTCGCGGTATTTCTGCAAAAAAATCAAAGCTAACGAGATATTTCTCTGCTTTTAACATGAGCCTAGAATTCATCTTCACATCGAGTCTCAAGAAAGAAGTCTAAACCTTTAGCCTAAACATAATTCATTTACGATCGAGTCTTCGTCGATTTTTAATTTCTTCTCGATCGTTATTTCTATGTTTCGCGGACGTAGAGATACGAACTCCAAAATCCTAGAATCAACTAAAGACCGAGAGGCTGGACTCAAGAGGAGGATCAATATTCTGACGGCTCTCGAATCCAGGCAGAGGACGACCGTGAGTGAACTGAAAGGCAAGCTGGAAGAAATGCAAGAAACGAGCTCAGAAATGTAAGTTAAGGTGCATGGTCATAACATCGGATATTAAGTGTAAATAAAGGGGGGGGGGATATTGCAAAAAAACTCATAGTTTTAATATGTATAAGGTCAGTAAGATGTTTTATTGAGAAAACGCTAGTTGTAAGCTTATCCCTTGCGCATTTATCCAGTCATGGGAAGATGAAAGATACAAAATGCATGTACCTATGCATTTCATATAAGACCCAAAAATATACTTACCGCAAGGTCTGTCTTGGTAGCTGAAGAAAATGAAAATGGTTAAACACACATAAGTAGAAATTAATGTGATTTAAACGAGCTTTTGGGTTAGTTTATGTCCTCTTTAAAATAAAATTACAAAATCATTTAGGTACTTTGAAATCTCATAACTTATTCCGAAAGTTAGCCTACTTCTTCCTCATCCTCTGGTCCTCGGTACTTTCATTTCAAATATAGTTAACGAGCTGATGATTATTTGGACAAATTTCTGTCAAACGGAACTAAGCGCCATCGGGGTAGGAAGGTAGAGGGGGGCTTGGATAGGCGGCGGAACCGGGCGTCGGGCTCATTCGTTCCCATACTCACAATGCTTTTCCATGGCGCTTAGTTCCGTTTGACAGAAATACGCCCATTTAATTAATATGAACAAAAATATTCTACTCTCTTCAAAGTTCTATTATTTGTTCTGATAATCAGTCTAAAATATTGTAATCATCGTGCAAATAGTATAACGAAGAGGAATAGAAAATGCCGTATACAACTAGCATATCCCTCCTAGAGCAGAGTGGGAAAAAACGAAATTTTCCACCCTCGTATTAACTGGTTCGCTTTTGGATTAATATTTTGTTTTCTATATCATGCTAATTATGCTGTCATTTCAGGAGAGCAAAGTTTGAGGGTGAAATAGCCCGTTTGCAGGGAGAAATAAACATGCACAAGGATGTCCTTAAAGAGGAGAGGACAGAGAGGGAGAAACTGAAAACTCTCGCAGCTGAATACAATAAGATAATCAAATGCCGTAATGATAGAATCTCGGAGTTATCGAAATTGATTGAGGACCAGGAACAAACTATAGAAACGCAGAGGCAACAAATAGGAAAAGAGGTTAGCTGCCAGACCTACTTTAATAAAACATTATAGATATTTATTTTACTTTTCATTTGATTTCAGAATTTACTCTCTAGCGTAAAAACCTAGGATAAATCACCTTACGATATTTTGACAATAGCTTATTGGTGTCTTCAATTTTTTCATAGAGCTTTCTGCAAGCTTATTGCACCTCTCGGGCACTGGACCCGTTGAACGGCAAAGTTTGCACTGATTTCAATCAGTAAGAGTCGAGAGGCGAGCGTAATGAGTGAAAGAGTGACTGACTGACTGACCAGTGTATTTCTCATTTGGACTGAGTTAAGCAGAAAGGAACCAACCCACATTTTGGAAAAAATTGAGTTATGAGTGGTTTTGAACTCAACCACTGCTCTACTATCTATCGCCAAAAATTCAAAGTTTTTGTTGGAGCCAATTTTGCAGAAATTCAACTTGAAGTTTATCTTTTACATTGAGTCTTATGCAGGAGCCAAACTTTAAACCTCTTTTTCTCGGTTCGATCCCTATGTGGCTTGGTTCCTTTCTGTTTAACTCCGTCCATTTATTAGTTAGACTAGGGGTACGCCATCTTGTTGCTACGTAACCCAACCCCCGAGGGCGCTTCGCGGACCCTTCGTCGGTTGATGTAGATGGAATGGGCTCATCTAGGGACTATATAATATCGATAGCCAAAAGCGATTTTATGCAAAGAGCAACCACCACCACCACCATCGTGGTATTTTTCGTTAAAATGGCAACCATCGAATCACCATTGAGGTGATTCGATGGTTGCCATTTTTTGTGTCAGAGCGACGTGCGATATATCGCATCAATTCGTTCCATTTTCCCAGCTACTTGTCATTTTTCTTGAATTTTGAGATCGCAATTATGTTGTCAAGAGACTTGAGAATTCACTTACCAATTTTGAAAAACAAAATCAACGTAATAAAGGCGTGGATTTTTAGAGGAAAAATATCGCATTCGATACTCATATCGAAACTGCACTCGAGTGCGATATTTTATCTCTAAATTAACCACGCCTGTATTACGTTGAACTTGTTTGTCAAAATTGGTAAGTGAGCTCTTTAGTCTCTTTACAACATGATTACGATCTCAAAATTCGAGAAAAATGACAAGTAGCTAAAAAATGGAACTAATCGCATATCGTTTTGACACAAAATATGGCGTCAATCGAATCACCTTAACTGAAATTTTATGACAGGAGCACCTGACCCGGGAGGTGGAGGAAGAGAATACGGTGCTGCGTGAGCGGATAGACAAGGAGCTGACACCACAGTTAAATGATTTGCAACAAATGGTGGAAGAGCTGAGGAAGGCGAAGGAACTCGCTGAGACGGCTGTCCAGGAATCTCGCTCCGAAAAAACGGTTTGTCCAAACTGCTCCACCGCGACTCAGCACACCCGCTTCAGGTTCCTCCCCTTTCACAATACCACACTCCTCTAGGGGCACAAACCTGCCGTGCTAGGGAAGAACGCCGTATGAGCCTTCAGACGTTGCCAAGTTTCCTCCGATAAAAACCGAATTTTCTGGAAAAATTGCGAATATTATTTTCCAAAATTTTCAGACGATTTTGCGTGCAAATTAATCGAAAATATCTGAAAATTTCCAGGGAAAATATTCATGAATGTTGTCAAAAATACATGTTTTATCAAGGGAAATTTGGCAACTCTCGAATGTTCATTCGGCGTTCTTTCTTAGCACGGCAGAATAAGTCACGCATGAGCATGAATAGGGTGGTTTCGTGCGCCCCATACCCAGACATGGAAAATTTCATTAAATTTATTCGCTTGAAATTCCACGATATTCCATGAAATGGACCACCAGACAGGGCTCTGAACTAGAATTCAACGTCACACGAATTCTCTTCAAAATTTTTCTCAGAAAACGAATCATACAACGGGAGTTTCGGAAATCAACTCCTAAACAAGATATTAGCAAATATTTTCAACACAGGTCAAATGTACGTATGTATGCAAAAAGGAACTACGTGGAAGTGGGAAAATGGGGTGTGCTCGTGGTGAGCTGGATTAAAAACAATGTAAAATTGGATATCGACGGTGCAAGTCGGCAATCACATAACTCGTTTGCGGTGTCTGAAAATCTCCGCAACTATGTTATTTTTTTAAAGGAGAACAAATGGACATGATTCCTTGCAGTTTTTGCAGAATTTTCCTCGCACATAGAAGAAAAATCACGGCAGTTTTAAGGAATTACCGTTGAGTAGTTTTCCGTTTAAAGAATAAAGTATGACAGGAAGTCTGCGACGTCGCAAATCGAGTTGTGTGATTGCCGACTTTCACCGTCGATATGGTCCCTTATGATAAAATGGAAAAGGGGGATTTGACATTAAATCAAAAGGAACTGTGCGCTAACTTGTGAGCCGTGGACATGTGACATGAGCGTTGTGGACAGGGCTTATGAGTTGAAGCCGAGCGAGAACGACGAAGGAGACGGTTTCGTTGCCGTTGACGTCACTTAAGCTTTTAAATTCCCATTCATTCTTATGGCCCGAGCACTGACGAGCATACCCCATCTTTCCACTTACACATAGTTTCAATTAGCATAAATAAGTCCAAATGGAAGTTGCTGTTTTTCAAATTTTCAATATTTCTTTTATTTATTTACAGTTCAATGTAATTCTAATACAATTTGTCTCGTCCTATCATTTTGCAACGACGACTTGTTGTAAATGCCATGAATTTGCATAATTCATAAGGACAAGATGAAGAAATTGAAGGAGTTCGGGCGTTTTTAGTATCAGCGCAGCGCCTTGATACAAGATATAGCTATTCGTGCCCAAGGGATGTCCGTGTTGCATGCTCAAAAAATTGAAGGCGTTTTAGTTTTTTAATCTCAACGGCTCTACGCTTGGCTGGCTGTTCTTGCCCTGGGGAATTTTGTAATGCATTCTTAGTTGCTTGGACCGTAACGACCTGTGAATTCGAGTAATCCGTGTATGACTGCAGCAGCATTGCCATGTAGTGCAATATTCAGAAACTTTTTCGGCAATGATTAATCAGAATTGACATTTGCGATAATTGCGCGGAAACTTTTCGGTAGGAATTGTTGTAAAAACGTTATGTAGTCTGGAGAAACGGTTTACGACCGTAAATCTTTGAAATGCCATGTTTTCCGCAATATTCAGTACTTTTTGGCCGTTTGTAGACGAGGTGTTTTTTTTTTTTTTTTTTTTTTTCATTCATTTGTTCAAATTTTTAAAGTCCTCTTTTCCCAAACGGGTGCCTGAAATTAACAATTATTTTAAATGCGGTAAGAATTTTAGCAATGCAATTGAGTAAGGCAAGTGTTAAGTTTAGACATAAACGCTGTTTCATGCCGAGAATGATTGATGAGCAATTTATTGAGCATAAACTCGGACGTATTTCTATCAAACGGAACGGCTTCAGGACATTCTGTCATCGATTTTTTGTCCGCGCACCTTTTTTGTCCAGTAGTTTACGCTCACACGTAAAATGAGCAATGGTGACTTGGTTCAAGCGTTATATTTTAGTCGGTATGTAAAATTATATTGACAATATGGAAATGAGAAATTGAGAGAGACGGAGGTATTGTTATGGTGCTCATTTTCTAAATGAAATGTTAATACTTTCTCCTTTTGAATCATCTTCTTAAATTGTCATAGGTATATATTTGGTTTTATTTCTATCCTTAAAATATTCGATGTACAATATACCTTATATGTGTATAGGTACTTTTTTCATTTTTCTTAATTTTTTCTTTACAAAATTATTACTTCATTTTGAAAACATTTATATTTTTAAAACGTGACAAATATTTGTAAAACCTTTTCCGAGCGACATTTATCTCAATAAGTCACAGTTGTGCTGACAGAAACTGCAAAAACGAATAAAAGAGGAAAAAAAAACCAAGAAGCACGCAATCTTTAGTTTTAACCCATTTGTACATCGATCTTTTGGAGTCAAATACGTCAAATTTTGAGCGTTTGGTTGCGCGTACACCTCGCTGCAGCACAATAAAAGCACAAAATATAAAAGAAAAAAGTAAAGTGCTTTGGAAATCATTAAATTTGACACGGAACCACCAATATTTAAAAAATACACATTATATTAGTATTCTCCTTTGATAAATTGATACACATTTTATTCCCATCAATTTAAATGAGATTAATCAATGCAGAGTGTGCAAACATTTCAAAATCATGAGTTAAAAAACGCTGACTATGCGAGTATAAATATTACAGCCTAACAGAGGGGAGCGGCGCGGTGTGCTGCTAGCGCGAGAGGCTCACTGGCGCCTACAAACCTAAGTGGGTACTTCACGCATTACACAGTGCTTGAAGTATCCACGTAGGTTTGTAGGCGCTAATGCGCGTTTTGCGCTGGCAGCACGCCCACCGTGCGGCGGCGCCTGAAGCGACTATTTCACAACAGAGGTGTTGCACAGTATTATACGAAATTGAACGTATTAAGAATGCCAGGCATCCTTTAAAAGTACAGATCTTTCCTCGCAAAATAAATCAAGATACTTATCGTACACTGGAAAAATCTAAGAGCCTTTAGCTGAAGCAAATATAGAGGTTCATCAGGTTCAGGTATAACAAGGTGGGAAAATCTTGAAAGATAATTAAGTCCTGTTACACCAGAGAGGTGTAGAGAGTTTTAGTGAATTTTGTCTCATGGAATTGACGCTCCCCCATTTTTACCAAAACTCTCAGTTATCTATTATTCTGCGTTGGACCAAACAGACAAAACAAAAAAAAACAAGCAAACCCTCAGACATTATACATTTTCATCCAAAAGCGTCGTGAGCAATTGTCGTTTGTATTTACATGTGGGTCAATTAACTTTGGGTCTCAACTGGCACGTGGACCAAAACAACCGTGCCGAAAAAACGCGTGGACGTAAATTACTGGAAAAAACAGGACAATAAATCGTTGACGAAATGTCATATAACCAACGGAACTGTGTGCAATATGATGTGAGCCCTGTTATGCACTTATTCTCATGGGTCTCAGGGCTCATGTCTTAATGAATATAGTCCCGTTTGGCAAAAATTCGTCCAAATCTCCTGATGATGACTGGTGAATGGCAAATCAAAGCATTGACGGTGGAACACAAATTGCATACATATTATATCTGGATAATATACACTGATATTTGGCTCTACACAATATAACTGAATCTTGTTTACAGGAATTTATTAAGTTCAGAAGATGACGACAGCACTCCTAATCACATGATTGGTGACCACAAAAGTATTTACCCGCAAATCGATGACTTCGCGGCGATTCTCAATCAGCGGAAACAGTTGCACAAAGACCTGGAGAGCATGAAACAAGAGAAGAACCAATTTTACTACGATTTGAAGGTACAGAACTTATTTTCGTATTAAAAGTCAATTCTTCATGTTATTTGAGGGGTAAATTTATATTTCAGGCCATTCAGATGATTAGTGAATGAAGACATTAGTATAGAAGAAGGTAGTGACTAACAAGTCGAAAATAATAAGTCTACTTCATTGGAAAGGATACCAAAAAAACCTTGATTTTCGAAAACTTCTGAAATTTCGAAACAGTTAAATAAACTACTTGAAAGCTTACGAATGCTGCTTTACCAGGAAAATGTAAAAATATCATCTTTAAAGTTTAAAGTCAAAGTGACTCGTCAGAGCAATTTTATGGATCCCCCCTCTCTTGCCAGCGTTTTGAATTACGATTTTGATAAAAAGGACCTACTTTTAAACATTTTTCTCCATTTGGAAAACAAGCGGTCGGTTTGTTGTAAAATACATTTTCTATCTCTCATAAAGAAAAATATTCGTTCCAAATTTATAGTTTTACTAAATTGCGAGAGTTTTATTTGTTAAATGCTGACTGAGAAAATGTCAATTTTGCTGCATGTAAAATTTTTCTTTTTTAAATGAAAGAAAAAATTGAAAACTTGGTTCATTCCATTTAAATGCCGAAATTCAATTTTAAAAAAAGGACGGAAATGCACATTTAATTCCCTCTCAACCCCATTGATAAATAAATTCAGTTGGAAATATTCAATTCTACAGTGATGCTAATGGAGTCATTTCGAGCAACTAACGTGCAGACCCTCGTCTCGTTTCGAAGAAAAATTTGATTCTCTTCTATTAAGCTCAATCCTCTTCCTTTCTTGGTAGTAATGGTCAGTGAACTGTAAGTGATGATTGTTGTATCATGGTATTTTGCAGGAGCTCCAACGAGAAAACAACGATATGTTGCGACGCATCAACGAATTATCGGAAGAATTGGTTAACGCAAGAGAACAAGCCGCATTGCTCCCTCATAGAGAGAGCAAACTTTCCCAATTGGAAGAGCGGGTAAATCAATGGCTAAAGTTTCAATTGTTCTATTTTAATTCTTCAAAAAAAGAACCTAGGAAAATCATCATCAGAAGCATTTTATATACCTGAGGTCAAAATTAGAACATACAGTGGGGAACTTCTATGTTTTAAAAACCGCGTATATAGTTATGCGGGATAAGTGCGATTAAAAAAAAATAGTATGTAGTTTGAAAAAGATATCTTCAAGCCATTTGATTGAAAATACAATTAATTCTGGAGCCTAGTCTACTAAAGATGTCTGCCTCTTAATGTTAAATACGCCATAAAAACACGATTTGCTCTCAATTGCGTGAAGCGCTTCATTGAATTATACTTTTCTTCTTTTTCAGCTACGGAACACTGAAAAAGAGTGGAGGGAGAAGTGGGAAAAAGTGAAGCAAGAAAAGGAGGATGCTATTGAGACTGCAAAGTATGTATAGGGTAATTAAAAACCGTGAATTGATCATAAATCAATCAAGTTGAAATAAATATGGTATGAGTAAATATTATTTCAGTCAGTTTGACTCGCGGCTCTCCTGTCATATTGAACAGGTAGCTCGGTTCGATTTGTATATTTACACAGTATAAAGTGAGATCTGTAAATTTTAGCCATTTTGTGTTTTTCTAAAGGGGTAAACACCCCTGATGCACATTTTTTAATTTTTGGTCCGGGAGTTAGAAATATTTTCCTTTGATCTGATTTCATCATCCATTTCTTTGGCCTCTGAGAAGTCTTGTCAAAGTCTAAATTGTCAATCATGGCAAAGGGCTTTTGTGGGCATGTTATTGCATCTCTTATGGATACTTTTGTTGTACCTAGTTTTTCTGATAGAAAATTTTGTTCGTCCCTTTTCGTTGGATTTCGTGAAAATTCTTTTATATCGAATCTAATTATGGATAATCTCAATCAAAATGCTACTTTTACAATTTTTAGTTTGAAGACTGGGCTAAAACCACGTAAGGTATAAGTATTTGAGGTTAAGGTCCGAAACCATTTAGTACAAGCCTTTTTTAGCAGGAGAAGAATTTTTCACCGTTTTAATACTAACTGATTCTTCTGACCCCTTTGATAATACCTTTAATGAGCACCTGGCGTCTTTCTAGCCTGGCTATTAAAGGGCGGTCATTTTAGATCTCGATATAGTGTTTAGAAATTTTGAAAAATGTGGTCTCGAATCGTTAAGCCAAAAGATTTTCTACTACGCTACTGATGCAATTGGTTCATGAATCTGACATTACTTTTTGACAGGAGTGTAACCGATAAGCTGGTCAGTTGCGTGGCAAGTTATCAATATGAAATGGCGAATTTAAAGAAAGTTCAGTGCATGCTTGTTGGATTGTTAAATCAAAAGGACGCAATGCTTGCTGTTTTCGATCAGAAATTGACGGTAGGTACCTGCATAACATTTACTTGCAGGCGGCCTCCCCCCCATACCAATTAGCCAATCAAGTGGTATTCCAGCTACAAACATAAGAGAATTAATTAAATTATGTTTTCTTGCATTACATAATCACATTTTTTCGCTGCATAAATCTACTCGAGTTAAATTGTACACTGAAAGTTGCTGTAACAGCCTTTACGGTATGAAAGTACGAGGGTCATCCAAAAAGTAAGGTTCCCTACCTTGTATCTTCCGAACGAAAAGAGATAAATCAAATCGGTAAAAACGTACATATTAGGCATACTCTAAGCTTTAAAACAAGCTCAAGTTTTTGAAAATCGGTTGAGAACTTCGCGAGAAAACTCAATTTTACTGAGACGACCTCCCGTCGTCGCGTGCCCACCTCCGAGGTCAGGATGCGCGGAGAGTCCCTTACTTCAGACTCGGCTTATCGCCTCTAAACATCAAATCGAAAAGGAATTTAAAAGATTTTATCAAGTAGGCCTTACCTTACTTTTTGAGATGGTCTTCGCATCTTTTTTGACATTTCTGATATCATTACAGCAGCTCTTTCATGCCGTCCGCGTAAAAGTTCTCGTCTTGGCTCCAAAACCAGTCATTGCCAGCGATCTGCACTTCCAAATCAGTTGCTTACCGTGGTAAAATTTTTCCCCAATCCTCCGTACTCTCTTAATTTATCCTCAGGTGACTTTCGTCTATTTCTGAGATGAAAAACTCCCACCGTGGAAAGCGATTTCCAACCGATTTAGAGGTGCAGATCGCTGGCAATGACTGGTTTTGGAGCCAAGACGAGACCTTTTACGCGGACGGCATGAAAGAGCTGCTGTAATGATATCAGAAATGTCAAAAAAGATGCGAAGACCATCTCAAAAAGTAAGGTAAGGCCTACTTGATAAAATCTTTTAAATTCCTTTTCGATTTGATGTTTAGAGGCGATAAGCCGAGTCTGAAGTAAGGGACTCTCCGCGCATCCTGACCTCGGAGGTGGGCACGCGACGACGGGAGGTCGTCTCAGTAAAATTGAGTTTTCTCGCGAAGTTCTCAACCGATTTTCAAAAACTTGAGCTTGTTTTAAAGCTTAGAGTATGCCTAATATGTACGTTTTTACCGATTTGATTTATCTCTTTTCGTTCGGAAGATACAAGGTAGGGAACCTTACTTTTTGGATGACCCTCGAATGACATTCTCAATCTTGCCGTATCGGCTTAGATCTTGTTCACACTTCAAACAATGCAGGAACAACTGTTTGATTACGAGGCCTGTAAAAACCGTTAGAGGGAATGATTTTTTTAATCGCGTGTACTAGGTTTCCTTGTGAAAAACCAGCGAAATCAAGTTTCTTGTGTAAAGTCAAGTTTTTTGTAGCTAGTACTAAATAAAAACGTTAATATCTTGATTGGGAGTGACTTCCAGTATTTGATGCTTGAATCGTGTTTTACGTGAAATTTTTAAGAGAGAATCTTTATCGAAATTCAATACTTAAATTCGTACCTTGTTCAGTGATCCATTTTCCGGATCCCACCTAGATCTACACTTGAGCATAAAACTTAAGTACAAAGCAACACTTAATATTAACTGTTCTTTTTTTTTTTTGTTTCCGTATATTTAAATACTTTTTATTCTTTTTTCAATGCCAGGATGAAAATTCGCTGAGCTATGATGAAGACACAAACTTGCGACCCTGGCCTCCGGTACAAAACAAGCCATACCATCAACATCGATAGTTGACCAAAACACAAGCATCTACGCTAAAGAAACTTGCTTAATTGTTTTAATCGTGAATAAATTATACTTTGCCACTTATTGTTCTTTATTACTCATTAATTCATGCCAGACCTCATTAACATGCATTTCGCTTAATATCTTGACTTTAATGTATTTTCTAAGAGAAATACACTTTTGCGTTTTTCCAAATTAAATGGGACGCACTGAATATCTACTTTAGATTTCAATGAATTGAAATATTTATAATAATAAAATTTGATGACCCTATAGAGACTTGAATGTACATATAATTGAGTCCTTGGTTAGAATTGCGGTAATCACTACTCTCCTAATTCCAACAAATTAGTTCCTAATTCCAACAAAATAGTCCCGAGTTCGAATCCCGGTGGTGGTGACACATTTTTACAGAACTGACGAGTGGATCTGCAGAAACAGATTCTACTCGACCTTAATCCCTGATAATTTGAAAGCCGGATCATGGATGTGCCGAAAGCCTCCTGATGTCAACTGACAATTATAATTTAGGGAATACAGGGATCTTTCAAATGAGGTAGTCACTAAATCGATCTTTCTCAGCTGCTGACAAATCAGTGCAGTTTCACGAGAGGTGCAGACATGGTGTATTAAACGCTCGTAAATAAGCGGATACTTAGTTTTTTTGTTTTGTTTTTTTTTTATTCATTAAAAATGAGAGTGATCCAAACGGAGTACGCAAAAACTAAAAAATAACAGTAACAAGTTGATAACGCTGACCACGCGAGTTTAACCAACCGCGCCGAATACAGTGCGGTCGGCGCAAAACGCGTATCGGCGCCTACAAGACTGAAGGAATACTGCACGCTTCGCGCCTTACACATTAGCGCCTACAAGGCTGTGGGAATACTTCACGCATTGCGCGTTCACTACGGTGTCCGCTTGAATCGAGTCCTCGGGGGCGTTAAGTCCCCGAAAAATTGCTATAACTCGGTTCAGTTTCAACCGAATAAGCTCAAATTTTGAGGTTTGAAAGCTTATAGTATGGACTCTCACTGGGGGAACTCACTGGGGACCGCATTTCAATATCTATCATATTTTCCGAAGTGCAGACTTGGTCTCAGTTGTTTTGAAACACCTCTTGTCTGTATAGAAGTGTAAATAGCCACCCTGAAGAGTCCCAATTATGTCTTCGATTCTCGTTAGCTATTTGTAGATTAGTGTTGTTAAGCTTTTGGATTATTTCATTTATCGTATTCTTATTTTTTTTTCATGAATTGCAGTCTTTTCAGTAAAACATCAATGTTTATCGTCTCCTCAATCTCACATAATTCACCTCAAAATGTGATAATTTCAGACACTTCAATAACTCAAAATATACCCAGACGATTCGGAGGATTTATTAATAGGCGATTTTAGATACAGTTTAAAGACAAAAGACACAATCCCATACAGATCATATCAATCACAAGATCAGAATGAGCTAAGTTAGAGTCTACGCTTTGTCAGGACTCATAATCTAAATTAGATTATGAACGAGACATACATTATTGGAGTGAAATACGAATATGGGTCAATTCGAATCCCCAATCTGTAAAAGTGCTTTGCTGTATGTGACATTTGTAGCTTTTCAAATGCAAACTAGGAGAGGAAATTGCAAGAAATTTACTTTTATCTACGTGAATCCTTGTTTAAATTTAAAGATTATGGGTGATAGAAAGGATTGTTTTGTGCTTGTAGTGTAATTGCTGTATAGATGCCGAGTTTAGAAACATTTTCAATTGCACCGATTAAAACATTTAGGCCGGCAAATGGATAGGTAAAATAATATGTTAAAAAGCCTATTTTGTGTTTTACTTTAAGTGACTCAAGTGCTGTAGAATATTAATTTACATGATATTTGATACACATGTGGGATTGCAAAGTGCATGCAGATGTGAAAGGAGTATGTGGAAGGAAGCAATGCGTAGAGCCATTTCGAAGGAGCTTCGAGGAAGCTTCTTGCCGAAACACAATTTCAAAGATGAAATTCAGGCCGCGCACTTATTCAGCAAAATCTTTCAGATTCATTCTATTTAATCTGAGTAATATTAAAATCTCTCTGACTTGTGGGGAGCTAGATTTTCAAACCTCCTCTTTCCCAGCTCCCCTCGATCCGCCCATGATCATAGTAACAGCGTTCGAATAATCGAATCATTTCTGAGTTTTTAGTAAACGTTTTACATCTGTAGATTTTCAAGGACCTATTCAAATTGATTTCGATACATAATTCCAGGAAAGCAGAAATAACGGAAGTCTTTGATTTATGATGAGCTGCAGGTGGACGCAGGCAGTTTGCATCTCCATTCAAATTTTGCTGGCTTCCTCCATCGTTGACGCGATACGGATCGCATCCACAAGTACCCGAATTCCAACAGCGTTCAGCAAGAGGATTAATGACATCTTGACCTATCATAAAATCATACCTGATGTTCTAGACTATTCTCCGTTCGACATGCTAACGGTACAGTTTTATCCGTCGTAAATGTTTGTGTGTGTAGGGCCGGTTGTTTTTTGGGGGTGAGAATATAGTCATTGGCAGTGGCGTGGCGTGCTTTGAGATACATCGACTGATTGGCCATTTAAACCTAGGGGAAAGGATCGATGAACAGAGATCGATCTACTTTTTATTGGCTTAGCCATTTGAACCATAAAGCTTTTAAGAACTGGAAATTAAGGAGACATGAGACCCTCCACTGGCCTCTTGACGACAGGTGAAAGCTTTTACCTTTAGGGATTCAACATTATGGGTAATTATAAGAGAGCAGCAGTTATTTTATACCTACTAGGTTGATGATGAGCTTCATGTGACGTCAAAAGGCAAACAAGTTTCCCAAACTTCGGCTTGTTTGCAAAACGTTATTTCCACCACGTTGTTGACCATCGAATCGACCTAGTAGCTAGGTCAACAGTTGAGTTTTGAGGTTCCGAAAGTAAAAGCTTCCACCATTGCCAAGGTACCAGTGGAGGGTCTCTTGTCTCTAGGAAAATATGGCGGACGTTGAGTTTTGGTATGAAATCTTAAAATCAATAAAAGTTGGACGGGCCGACAGTTATTGCGTGCACGTGTCATTTCATTTTGTCCTACCATAGAAAGGGATCAAGGTAGGGCGCCGCGCGCCGCCACACATATTCTACTTCATTTCAGTTCCGAATATGCGGCCTTAATATACAAAAATTTGAATTTTATTTGAACCAAGTGCTCTTTTTTTGCAGGTTAGATATTTAAACGGCTTAGCGCCAAGCCTTGGCAATATTTTCGTTGCAGAAGACGTGCAATACGCACCTTACTTTGTGGGGTGGCCTTGTATTCGGAACCGAACGTATACTCTCATTATGATAGGTAAAGAAATCTCTATCAATACATGCGAATAATATCTAGTATTTCTTTTACTTCATACTTTAAATTTAGAGATCTTCTATTTTATTGGGAACAAGTCGCAAATTGGACGTATTTCTGCCAATTGGAACTATGGGCGAGTGGAGAAGATGGGGTGTAAAGATGTGGGGAGAAGAAACAACGTTAAAGCGGGCGTAATTCCCTTTGGAGAAACGGAAAAGCGGAATTTTACATCCTGTCAAACAAATCTATGTGCGAAAACTGAATGCTGCACTCATGAGCCATGGGCATGTGACAAGAGCGTTCAGGACAGGGCTCATGAGTTTTAGACTCCCGAGGGCGACCTCGTCACCGCTGACGTCACTGGCGCTTTATAATTCCAATTCATTCTTACGGCCTTCGACTGTCGAGCACACCCCTTTTTTCCAACCTACCTCTAGTTCTGTTTGGCAGAAATACGTCCAATTGAAACGGTTGGCGTGGACTAGGTACTTTGAGTAACCTGACTCAATATTTCTTATTTTAAAGAGGATCATTCAGGAAGAAACTGCATTGCGTAAAAAGAACTACTATTCCTGACTCATTTCAGAGATAACGCATGTATCATTCCCTTAGTTACGTGAGATGAACGCCGCCCATGAACCCAGATGCCCATGTGAACCTATGGCTGAGCCAGAAATCATATTTCTTTTTTGCACGATGCAGTCTAAATGGTACCTATGCGCAAATTAAATCTTTCCAGCCTACCTATAGTAGAACAATTTAAGATTGTCTCAGACTCTTGACATCAATCGTAAAAAATTTTGATTTAGTATGATTCACTACAGGTGACCGCCAAAACTTTCGATTTTGAATGTGTAATTTTACGCATTTAGTCGATTGCTTTGGACAAAGCTTCAATGCTTTTGCCAGTGACATCATCAACCAGATGTCCGAATTGATTTCGAACTTTGAACAAGAAAAAAAAATCTGTCTGAATTCTACTCTAGCAGAATATGATTTGTTTATTGATTAAATTCGTAGGTATACGTTTTTTTTTTTTTTTTTTTTTTTTTTTTTTTTTTTTTTTTTTTTTACAATTTGGAACTAGAATAAACAAGCCCATTGACGAAGTTAATACCGATGTTCATGTTCCTAGATCCTGATGTACCGTCCCGAGACAATCCAACGCATCGAGAATATCGCCAATGGCTTATCGTCAATATTCGTGGTCCAAATCTTTTCTCCGGTAGTGTCATTACAAAATACAAAGGACCAAAATTGCGACCAGGCTCAGGTTTGAACTCTTTTACTTATATTTCTGATTAAAAATTGTACCTTTTTTCACTCAAGCAATGCCCGCTTCGACGCGAATAATCCCCCCTTACTTTTTAAAATTGTTCAAAATGCGTTTTGCAAATGCTCACACACAAAGTCAAAATATTTGGAAGTACCTCTTCATTTACAGTGATTGATATAAGATATTTTTGTGTTTTAAAAACTTCAAAAATAAAAAACAACTGCATATGAAACAAAACACAATGTACCCCAGGCATGCTGTTCTGCGTAAAATGTTTAGGATCTAAGCTGCCTTCATTTCAGCTACTGCTGCTTTTATTAATTTGTCATTTCGGGTGCTATGCCACTCAGGCAACTATGTCCACCGGTATGATGGTAACATGGCGGCATCGACGAAGAATGTATGTAGTTAACCGTGTGATGTGATTTTTCCCGTTTGCACGTATACGTTTCTCTGAATGACATAACATTTTTCGTAAAAAAAAAAGAAAAAAAGAAAGACAAATCGTGCTTATCAGAGGAAATAACTAAGCTTTCTGACAAACTAGAGAGTGTTTGATAGTTGCTTTGAAGAACTCAAAGTAGAGATCACTGCGAAGTTCGTTCCTTTCTCTGATTCGCCGATCAGAAATCGGGGAAAGATGAGATAACCAAGCTTTTGATTCCTTTTTTCCGAATTAATCTGGTTCTATGTATTATTAGGAGAGAAGTCCATTAAAAATTTGGAAGAATAAGTTCTCGCAGCAAAGACTCTCTTTTGTCAGATATAAACAAGTACAGCTTTTGCGATTTATTAAAATTTTGTAAAAAAGACTTTTCAACAGGAGAAACAAGTAAGACATTCTCGAACAAACAGATCCTTTGCTTTCCAAAAAACTTGGTCTCTTTCCGCTAAATTCTATCCACATATGGGCTGTACGTAGTAAAAAGTAGAGAAAGTGCTTGGACGGTTAATATGCGGTTAGTGTTCCGGAATAATTGATCTGACAAATCTTTCATTTCACGGTTACTCCATTCCAGGTCCTCACCGGTACATATTCCTTGTATACAAACAACCGCACGTGCACGTAGATTTCTCTGACGCGTTTACAGAGTATCACGAGTAAGTAAAAAATGATTTTTTTTCATACAAACAATTTTCAATTCATTTGAGGAATTTATTGGCCCCCAGCCTGACTAAAAAGTTTACTTACAGCGTAAACAAAAAATATTAACTCTTTTTGTTTACGCTGTAAGTAAAATCTTCAGTCAGGCGGTGTACGCCTCATGAATATATTTTCAACAGAAAGATTAAGGGTTGATTCCGCATGAGGTCCAGAGGTATATGGCGCACAGTGGATCGAGTCAATGAGAGAGATCGGACAAAATTTGGAAACTTTGAAAGCTTATAACTCCGTTCATACAAAACTTCGAGGTCTTAAAAGTGGCTCCATTGGTTTCATTGAGAAATTTCTTTCAGAAACACCATTTAATATTTAAAATGTGACGAATTAAACATCGAAATTTGCAATTTTAGTTAAACATTTCATGTCCGATCTTTCTGTTTGACTCGATCCACCGTGTGGCGGGTGGAGTTCAAGCCGCGGAGTGGATGACTCCTCGTCCTCAGGCAATATGCTTTACGCATTCCTCTTATAGTTTTATATATTATGTATTAATGTAAAAGTATTCAAAATATTGAATAACTGGATTTTAAAAAATACTCAAAAATTCTTCTCTGAAGTTGTCAAAAATATACTTTCAATTTCGGAAAGGAGATTTTTCACACAATGACTTTGATGGCCTTGGCGGTACACTTAACACTAACAAGAGTTTGAAAAATGCACGTTCCTAAGATTGTGACGTTGTAAATGTTCCAAAACATTGTATTGTTTTGAAAGAAAACTAAGTAAAAATTGTCCTTACAATAATCTCTAATTGTCCCCGCTGCCTTGTGCGTAATATTCAAAAAAATTCAGACAATCATTGACCCATCTAAAGTTTTATTTAAAAAAAAAAAAAACAATGTAGAGACCAGTAAATTGTGGAAAACTACGTCGAGAAGTGTGTTCAAAATGTTCAAATTGAATATTATAACATTAATTATCATAGTATTTAAGCAGCAGACTATTACTTAATTATTATTTGGAAAAAAAAGTTTGTCGAACAATACCGTCGTCTAGTTCATGTAAGATTTATCAAAAACAAAATATGTATGCGATTCTGAGTAAGATGGAGTCGTAGCATGTTTTTTTTCTTTTTCTTCTTTCTTTTAGTTTCTTACACTTTGTTGCCTTTTCCTTCCAGCACCGAGAATGAAAATCGATATAATTTTTCCACCGCAAAATTTGTCAAGACTTACAATCTAGGTAATCCAGTAGCAATCAATTTCTTTAGGTGCTTGGATGATGCCACTTGATACTTATACTATGAGGAACTGCCGTGGCGTATCTGCGACGCTCAGGGCTCAGAAGCAAGACTTATCATGATCTGAAGTAGAACTGTACTGAACTATCTACTAAAAAGGAATCGTTAGCAAGACAAACAAACTTGATTATACTGAATCTAGTAAGAATTAAGACAAGAGATTCATTGTAACCGATGAAAAGATAAAACAGATCCAAGAAATGATTACAATATATTTCTTGAAAGAGTTCTATTCATACTCGTTGCTGCTTCTTTTCTACATCTTTCTCGTCGATTCAATTACTCGGTTGGGAAATTAACTGAAAGTTAGAGTCCACAACAAATGGAGCCACGCTCTTTTAGAGTGGAACAAAAGATCCGCCCTGTTGAATCTTGTAATCCTATATATTAAAATGCAAAGTTCCGAATCTTGGGGCATTAACTTTGAGAGAACCACCGGACCGATTTGCGTGATCTTTTTTTTAAATGAAAGCCCCTGAGCTGTAGATTTGCAGGCTGTGATCGTTTTTTCGATTATCTCAAATTTTCTCCCATAATTTTCTCAAATTTTCTTCGATGCATTAAAACGGAGGTCCGAATCTTTGGACGTTAACTTTGAGAGAACCACCGGACCGATTTGCATGATTTTTGTTTTAAATGAAAGCCTATGATCTGTAGATTTGCAGGCTGTGATCGTTTTTTCGATTTTCTCAAATTGTCTTACTTTTATCGACGAGTGAAGTTTAGCCGGGCTCAAATTTTCTCCCATTTATTCAGACTAAAGTCCGCATGTTGGGACATTAACTTTGAGAGAACCACCGGACCGATTTGCATGGGGTTTTTTCTAAATGAAAGCTTCTGATCTGTAGATTTGCAGGCTGTAATTGTTTTTTCGATTTTCTCAAATTTTCTTACTTTTATCGACGAGTAAAGTTCAGCTGTTTCGAGCGGTCATCTGGCCGCTACCTGCTTGCCCGTCCCTAGATACCCCCTCTAGGGTCTCAGCCACCCCTCCCACCACGTTCTTTCGGCTATCTCCGTTTTCTTTCGTATAGCTTTCCTCCCACCAACCTCAAAGAAGGTTTGGGTCGCATTGTCGTTCGTCACTCATCACCACCCACATTCCGTCGCAATCTCTCGGCTACTCCGCTTCACCACTTCTTGATAGGCATCCTGGCGGTTTGACTGACCCTGACTTATTAACTGCAGCGTTGCGCACACGTATTGCTAACAACATGTATTGTTATGGACATTTCATTCTTATTTGTTCTTTTCTCTTTACAACTTTGTTTCAAATTTGCTTGATACTTCGTTTCTTCCTCTCTCTTTATTTTGTTGGTCGGTCGACTACGTTGATCGGCTTTTTGCTATTGAAAACACATTAAGACTTCATGAAATTTCAATATCATCATTATTGATCTTCCGGAATTGCTTCCAATCAACCTGAATCTTCAAGGGTCGAAGCCTGACTCTCCTCCCCCTAAAACTATGATTCCATGATTTCTGCCGTTAACCCAGAGCAACATCAAATTATTTCTGAAATAATTAATCTCATCCAAAATCCATCTTACTCGCGATTTTCATTGATGGTCCAGGAGGATCGGGAAAAACTTTCGTTTAAGAATGTCTTACTGCGTATTGTACAGAGGAAAACTTAGACGTCATCTCCGTTGCTTGGACAGGTATCGCCGCATCGTTGCTACCTAACGGTCGGCCGGTTCATAGCAAATTCAAAATTCCTTCGGTTCTGAATGAGAATTCTGTGTCGAGTCTGACGGTTAGCTCAAGAGAGGCTGAGACTATTCGAAAAACAACGATCATTTTTTGGGGGGAAGCTCCCATGGTTATCACGCATGCTCTGGCATGCATCGACCGACTTCTTATTTAGAGAATGGGTAATGATATCCCTTTTCGAGGAAAAATTGTCGTCTAGGGTGGTGATTTTAGACAGGTTTTACCCGTTGTTCCGCATGCTTCTCGCCAAACATTGGTGCAAAATGCAATTAAATTCTCACCACTTTGACCTCTTTTCAAAATCAGAAAACTTACTCAAAATATGAGAACTTTGCAAGACGAAGCAGAGTTTGCAAAATTTTAACTCGAAATAGGTGATGGTGTTTACCTTTCTGCTAAAAAAGGCCATGCCGGAATTCATTGATTTACCGACAAGCAGTATTACTGAAAGGAATTGATATTATTACTGAAATTTATGGAAAATATAGCTTCCTCATGTTCGAACGTAGATTTCACAAACTGCGCAATTCTGGCCCCTAAAAATAAGCATTGCAATGAAATTAACGACAAGGTTGTTGAAGTTCTTTCAGGTGTCTCTAAAACGTACTTCAGTGTTAATAGGCTCATTGTAGAGGAAGAGGGAGAGGCTCTCAATTTTCCCCTCGAATTCTTGGACAGTCTTAATCTTAGTGGCTTACCACCGCATAAACTCACACTTTTGGAGGGGGTTTTTGTCATGCTTTTAAGAATTCTCAACGTTTCCAAAGGTTTATCGAATGGTGCCCGATTGATCGTCTGGAAACGTTATGAAAAATGTCTTGATTTGCAGGTCATTTCCGGCGAGAAGGCCGGTGAAAGAATTTCACTGCCAAGAATTGATTTGTCACCTGCAGACTCCTCTCTCCCTTTCTCTTTTAAGAGGCGACAATTTCCAATTCGCATTGCGTTCTGCATGACCATCATCAAAGCTAAGGGTCAAACACTGAAGCGAGTCGGCATTTATTTACCCCAAACAGTTTTTGGCCATGGTCAACTATATGTTGCACTCTCACGAGCTACATCGTACAAAAATTTTGAAGTCCAAATTCTTCCCAAAGGCAACCGTACGAAAAACATCGTGCACAAAGAGGTGCTTCGATCTTTTATAAATCCCAAAAGCCTCATAGTCATTAGAAAATTATCAAAAAATAAAAATAAAAAATAATTAAAAAATAACACAAAAAAAGGAAAACCAATAATGCGAGCTTTTTATAACATTTTTCGGTAGAATGGCAGTCTCCGCCCTGTAACGCAGAGAGGCAGTTAAATTCCTTGATCTTTTGCCGCAGAATCATCATCATTATTAAATAGATTCAACTAATCGCTCCCATTCCAAATAAGCTACCGCACCACTATTGCTAGCTGTGGAGGGCGCCCGTAGGGCGCCCGGAGCAGCTAGTCCCTTTTAATGCTACACTGAAGATGTATACGTGATCCTCTGCTGCACTCTAAAAGTGCCCTGACTTATTTGGTGTGAACTCCGCGAGAGAAAAAAGTACGATGCTGCAATGAACAGGTAGATACCTAAATTTGTTTCGATGCCTCTTAAATTTTTACAATTCTTATATGCGACAAATCATTTTAAACCGAAGAAACGTATCAATGACGACAATCTTAACAGGTACACAGGAGAACCATGTAAGTTGGATGAGAACTTGATTCATAGTCAGTTCTTTGTAATGAGCTACTAAATGACAATCAAAATTTTGAAATCACCGCTTCAAAAACAGATCGTTGAGAAAAATGACAACGGAAAGCTGTGCTTACCATTTTCCTATATCCATGCACAAAATGTAATACTTTTTGAAGTTGATTTTTATCAGCCCTCGAACATAAAACTATATGTGAGCTACTTATGTACGATGTAATCAGAGACAATTTAGTAAAGAATAGATACAACCTTGCTTCTGTGCGTAGTTTCGGATGTTTTTGTTATTATTTCATCTCGTACAGTATTCCAATGATAAAATAAGACAACGCTAAAAAAAGAAGCAAAATCGCTTTAGACATCTGAAAATAGTTTGAACCCCCATATCTACCATGCTGGTAAATAATAAAAGTATGATTTTAACGCTAAAGATTTTACTTAGTTTGCAAACATTAATAAGAAATGAACTAAAAAAGTATGAAAGAACAAACATAAATGTGGTTTAATAATTTTAACTTGCGCCGCGCCGAGCTGCCCGCACTATGTTTGGCGCGATGCGTGAAGTATCCCTACAGTCTTGTAGGCGCTATGCGTTTCACGCCGACCGCTGGTGAGCCGTAGTGAGCGCACTACTTTTGACGCAATGCGTGAAGTATTCATGCAATCTTGTAGGCACTAATATGTGACCGCCGCGCGCCGCGCTGAGGGTTTCTCCTTTTCATCTCAAATCTTCGTCATCAATGCTCTCTGCGCTGCGCCGCGCCGCGCCGCTCCAGGCCAAATTGCGTGTTTGGTTCCTCTCTTAACTCGACTAATTAAAAGTGCTGTCTCATGTATCAGCGAAAGACGACAAAATTATGAATTACTATTCCCTGAGGAAACGAGAGATTTTGTCGCCTTTTCTCGTTCGTAATGTTTTTCCTGAATCCGATTTTTTTTTACCTACATTGAAAAAAATTGCAAAATTTGCTGCCCCCTTTTACACGATTACTATTCTTCAAAATTAGGTAAACATTTTTTGGTGGGAAGAAAAAAAACTATTTGCTGTTCTGGAAGATGTTTTAGATAATTATAAAGAAAAAACATTTTCACAACACTGTAATCACTCAGGTTCCTTTTTCCTAAATGCGATCCGATTATGAGGTGCGTCTTTCCAATTTCAAACAAGTATATAACTCAGTATAGTGATGTTACCTTACAAAAAACAAAATAAAATGGAATTGATGTCTTGGGCGAGGGCCAGTTGCCCCATAAGGAGTGCGAAAAATCACTTATTCTTTTGAAAAAATGCAGATGTGTTCTTTTTTAAAATCAATGTATATTTTTCTTCAAATTTAATGTTCTAAGTTAATTTTTTAGATGAGGATTTGCTCTATAATATATTCCTTGACCATACCCTATTTGCTGCACGAACATCAAAATGCACAGCTTAAAAAACTTTGAACGCGATTTTCTCAACGCTTCAACACTTGACATCCGCTGCTTATACATTGTATATGGTTTCATACATAAATGAATTCCTGAGACAAATAATATTTGGCAAATATTTTTTCCTCGGAGGTTTGTGTAATATGTGAGAGGACATTGAAAAGTATCTCGACAAACGGATTTAGAGAGGGATTAAACAACTCTAATAAAATAACAAAATTTTGACTTTGAATTTCTTTTATTTCGTAGAATCATTTTTGTCCCATTAATTTTTTGAAATTCTGTTTTCACAATTCTATTTGAAATTCTGTGTTCACAGTTCTATCCATCACCAACAAACACTTTTACATACAATTTTAATCTTCTTTTTTTCTTTCTTTTCGAAAAAAAAAAAAAACAATTTTATTCAAATAGATAGCAATATAAAGTTGCTAACAGTGTTTCGTACCTTTCTATATGCATTACAAGGTATTAAACTTAAAGTCGATGCCTTAAAATTAAATAGCTTTAAGTCACATAACGACGGCGTAAGTCGGCAATCACATAACTCGTTTGCAGTGTTTGAAAACCTCCGCCTCTAAGTTATTTTTTGAATAGAGAACAAATTGACATCATTCCTTCAAGTTTTTGCAGAATTTTGTACGCGCAGAGAAGAAAAACCACGGCAGTTTTAAAAAATTGCCGTTGAGTGGTTTTCCGTTGAAAAAAAAGTCTGATAGGAAGTCTGCGACGTCGCAAACCGAGTTATGTGGTTGCCGACTTACACCGTCGATAAGCTCCGTAAGAATACGGCATCATCAAGAATATGCACTGAATTATGATAGATTCACGAGAACAATGCTCACTCGGTTACCAATGCTGAACCGATGTCTGTGTGGCATAAACGAAATTTTGAAGGCGCTTTGTATGTATTCTCTTTACAACGAAGTTCAAAAATTCCAGTTTTAGGGGTGTTTCCTCTGATAAATTCAGCGATGAGGTATTTAAGGCGTGCAAATCCACCGCGCAAATTGACGACCAAAGTTGGCTTAAAGATGTGCTGAAAGAATAATAGAATTTTAGAATTTTCTCTGACGGAACGTTATGACGTTGCTGTTGATCCTCTACATGCATCGTAGATTTGCGCACCTTAAATGTACTTTGGAGGTGTGAACAACCATTTATCGTAAGTATGATACTTAATTGTACTTCCAAGTAAAACTCTTTTTTTTGGCGAGATTATAAAAGTAAATACAAATTGGAACTAAAAAAATTCAGATTCTTACAATTAGCCAAAGGCCTATGTTTATAGTCTAATAACAAGAAAACATAAAGCACACAACATTAATCACCTGTACATAAAAGCTCAGCGTCGGAAGCGTTGATAAAGTATCTCGTCGGCTTTTCTAAGTACAAATCGCCCTCGCCATGTCAAGAATAGTTGAAGCACCTATAACTTTTGCATTGGATAATTTTCTCCAATACGCAAACATGAATATTGAGTTTCTCGTCACAGATCATCGATACGATCAGATGAAAAGTACTCTTCTCTGTTTCTCTTATTTATATAGAAATGCTTTTTAATCAAACGCTTAGTCATTTTGGATTAACTCCGAACAAATCTAAATTTTTCATCTGTAATCGATTGGTATATTCGCTTTTGTCTTTTCGTGGCATTTGCATTTATTTATTCTGGAATAAAAAGGTAAATTATAGAAACTCAAGCTTATGAGATACGGAAAATATACAAATTCTTGTATTTTAAATCGGATATTCGAGAAAGTTGCCAAAAAACTTGGTGTTTCTCCAAAATTGCAGAACTTTAAATCATGGATTCAACGAAAAAAAAAGTAGGAATCTAGTTGGAATTTTAAGTAATGTCCAATGGACTTGTTTCTAGTTTCACGCTTCAGTACTCGCACAAATGAGCTAATTTTTGTCCGTCACGATTACTTGCCTGCGAGAGATAAACAAAAAAGGGAGGAGCGGCAGTGAGAAGATCGTATGTGAAACTTTTCATTTTCATGCAAAAGAACGGTCAACAACTATCAGTTAGTGTTTTATTCATTCATGAAAGGTGCTGGGAAGGGGGGCATGAGACATTGTAATTTGACTATACTATCGACCCCTGGGTATTACTACCAAAACCAGCACCTATTTTGTCGGCGATTAGCCGAGGGTAAAACCCTCGTTTCCACCGTCCACCACGAGGAGGAACCGACATCAGACGGCAACGCTTCCACCGTCCAACTTACAACTCCCATGGCATTACGTTAATTTGAAATTCAAAATTTTGAAGAAATTTTGAAGAAATTGAGAAGAAATTTTAAAAGACAAAGGCATGGGGCTCATGCCTTTGTTTCACTCGAGATCGGATGCCCTATAGCCGGTCCGGACCGACCAGTTTCCTCCTTAAGATCTCTTCTCCGTTCTGCTTTTTTCACACGGACTCCCGCGCGAACGAAGCACAACGGATCTACTCAGTTCCTACGAGATCAGAGGTTTAGTCGAGTGAGATGTAGTAAGGATAACCAGTGACCTCTTCAAGATCTCATGCCATGAAGAGTTGGGTCGGCGATCTGGGCGCACCCTCACTCACAACAGTGAACAATTCGCCAATGACCGAATGCAGGGAACTCCTCTACCACCGTGCGATCCAGCAGTGAGACAACAAACTCGTAGCTGGATACTCTCTACAGAGATAGAGATTGCTGAAACTTTGTCCGGCTTGTTCGGCCCAGGAGAACAGAATACCCTGAGCCACGAGGCCCCGGAACTCTCGTGAAGTATTCGGCTCTCCTGCATCAAAACCTACTTCAATCTGCAACATCGCCCCAACCACCAGCCCGTTTGAGAGGCGTCCGACCCTCCGGTTCCGACTTTGCCTGGTCTAAAGTGTCCCGGGGGGGATGACGGCTTTAGACTTAATGCGCAAGCATCGGCAGATACCGGAGGTTGACCAGAACAGGATTGCCAGGCTTCGATCGGTCACCCCTGCATTTGGTCGCTGGCGAATCGCGCAAAGTCGGTCACAGATCGGGATTTTCAGACCACTGTGTACCGGTTGATCCTTGCACCTCGCGGTTCAAGGATATGGCCTAACTACTATCAGTGGTCCTCTGAAGATCATCATTCCCCTCAAGTTCCTCAGGTTCCGCTTGATCTCTTCCGTAAGCCAGGGATATGGACTAACAACCAAGGTAATAACGTACCAAGGTTCCGCTTGATCCAAGGCTGCAATGGATATGACCTAACATCCAAGGTGTAAACAGCCTTGCTGCGAGAAGCAGGGCACCAAGGAAGCGGTTGATCCATGCCCGAGCGTATTAGGGATATGGGCTAACAACCAAGGTAATAACGTACCAAGGATGCGCTTGATCCTAAATTGCTCGTTACGATGTGTGAAGAGATATGGGCTAACAACCTGAGGCGAGGGAGGGTGCAGAATCACAACAGGTTTGCCGGCGTTTGGCACGGGTCGGAGATCCGCCCCAGGTCCACCACGAGGAGGCTCCGGCACCAGACCCTCCGCTCTCTCATTTTCATCTCATTTTCATTTCATCTCGTCTCATTTTCATTTCATCTCATTATCATTTCATCTCATAATCATTTCATCTCATAATCATTTCATCTCATAATCATTTCATCTCATAATCATTTCATCTCATAATCATTTCATCTCATTATCATTTCATCTCATTATCATTTCATCTCATTATCATTTCATCTCATTATCATTTCATCTCATTATCATTTCATCTCATTATCATTTCATCTCATTTTCATTTCATCTCATTATCAATTCATCTCATTTTCATCTCATTATCATTTCATTATCATCTCATTTTCATCTCATCCCCTTTTTATCCCCTTTTCATCCCCTTTTCATCCCCTTTTCATCCCCTTTTCATCCCCTTTTCATCCCCTTTTCATCCCCTTTTCATCCCCTTTTCATCCCCTTTTCATCTCTTTTTCATCTCATCTCCTTTTTATCTCTTTTTCATCTCATCACCTTTTCATCTTTATATCATCACCTTTTCATCTCATTATCATCACCTTTCCATCTCATTATCATCACATTTTCATCTCATTATCATCACCTTTCCATCTCATTATCATCTCATTTTCATTTCATCCCCTCTTTATCTCCTTTTTATCTCCTTTTTATCTCCTTTTTATCTCCTTTTTATCTCCTTTTCATCTCTTTTTCATCTCATCTCCTTTTCATCTCTATATCATCTATCCCTTTACCTATCTCTATACCTATCTCCATACCTATCTCTACCTATCTCCCCTATGTCTATACCTTTTCATCTCATTATCATCACCGTTTCATCTCCTTTTCATCTCCTTTTCATCTCCTTTTCATCTCCTTTTCATCTCCTCTTCATCTCCTTTTCATCTCCTTTTCATCTCCTTTTCATCTCTTTTTCATCTCATCTCCTGTTCGTCTCCTTTTCGTCTCCTTTTCGTCTCCTTTTCATCTCTTTATTCGTGTCTTAGTGAGGGCATTTACATCCAAGTAAGCACTTCCACTTTAGTTCGAATTCATACCAACAGGATGCAAATGATTCAAAAATTATATGAGCTACATTAAATAATTTTTCAATTAATTATAAATCTGCATACATATTAAATTTGGAAAGTCCCTTTTTATTACCTCATCCATTTAAATTGGCAAAGAAAAATGTTGGCATTTGGAAATTTAATAAAATTGTATACGGTAAAGTAAAAAAGTATGTGTACAAGGGAGTAAAAGGGAGGTATGGATATGTTTATAAACTTCAGATACTAGTTCAAATAAAGCACAGTCACCGATTAAATTTAAGCAAATGCTTTAGTTTAAAGATGACTCATTAACTTTGGCAAAAACGGCACCGCCATCTGCTGTAGGATTCGACGTGACATTATCAGGGGCTTCATGTTGTAATGATTGCAAATCAAATTAATTTCGAATGAAAATAGCTTTAGATAATGGAGTCCGTCCTCTCTCATCCGTATATCCCCTATCATGTCTTACCCACAAGTATTCATAATGGAGTTGATATTGCCTTTGAGATGCTAAAAAGTGTAGCTTGCTCCGATGAGCAGTCAGGCTAGGACATAGGTAAATAAGAGCACTGGACGTACATTGCAACTCTAAATTGTACACCTGAACTTGCTGTATATTTTCCTTTGATTCAAAAAATTGTTTCTATAAAATCTCCGGGCGAATTCAATGATTCATGTAGGCAGTGTGCCATATTGTTCAATGGCATCAAGCTCTATTTTTATTAAATTGTATTATTACATTAAATTATATTATTTATTAAATTTCTACTGCACTTTTAGTGTCTCAATTCCACTCTCTACAACGGAATTCCGCCCCCCCCCCCAAGTCACTTTTTTTCCTTAATCATCCTCTATTCTCTTTAATAATTAATTTATGCCAGAGAAAGGGGCATTTTAACCCTAAAACAAAAATCGTATTGATGAAAAAGATAGGGATAAGGAGCTCTAATTTATTGCTAGGAAAAATAACTACCAATTGTGCAACTATCATTACTAATTAAAAAGAAGAGAAACGATATGAAGATAATCATATGAAGTCACATGAATGGATGGGAGTTATTGGTGAAAGAGGAGGGAATAGAATTTTCGTGAGCATTGTGCGTTTGAAATATCAAGAAAAGTAAAGAAGATAGTAGTCCCATACCTACTCATTAGACCTGTACCCATCCACTCCCTAACAAAAATTAAATGAAAAAAAAAACAGAGATGAGGAAGAGGTTTTAATTATTCGTCCCGCCATCATGGACCCCTGACAACTCAGACATGTTTTATCTACCGAAGGGGTTTTCTCTACCGCCCTCAGGCCTTGCCGTGAACCCGGATCCTGGGTCATTGGTTTCGGCCTTCAACGGATGCCATGGCTGCAGACCGTCCAACGGAAGTGCAAGCACTACTGCGACCCCGAACCAAAAGCTGCGGTATCGTGCGCCCCCCGTTCTAATAATACTGGGCGTTAGAATATTTAAAATCCCTAAGACCACTTTATTTGGGAGGGGGAGGGACTGAAAAGTAAGGTACGAAAGTTAATTGAATTTTTGTTCTTTTCTTCTTTCTCTCCATCCTGTTCTTCTTTCTTTTCTCTTTTTCTCTCGTTACTTCCTGCTCTTCTTACTCTTTTCTTCCTGCTCTTCTTCTCTCTTTTCTTCTCTCTTTTCTTCTCTCTTTTCTTCTCTTCTTTCTTCTCCCTTTTGATCTCTCTTTTAATCTCTCTTTTAATCTCTCTGTTGATCTCTCTGTTGATCTCTCTGTTGATCTCTCTTTTGATCTCTTTTTTCATCTCTCTTTTCATCTCTCTTTTGATCTCTCTTTTGATCTCTCTTTTGATCTCTCTTTTGATCTCTCTTTTGATCTCTCTTTTGATCCCTCTTTTGATCTCTCTTTTCATCTTACTTTTCATCTCACTTTTCATCTCACTTTTCATCTCTTTTATCATCTCTCTTTTCATCTCTCCCCCTATCTCTCATCTCTTTTTACCTCTTTTTCTTCTCTTTTTTTCTACCTCTTTTTCTTCTCTTTTCTTCTCTTTTTTCTACCTCTTTTTCTTCTCTTTTCTTCCATCTCTTTCCCTTCCTCCTCTTCTCTAGCAGAATAAATCTCACTTAATTGATAAAGTTTTTTGATGCAAGAAGCTACGCACAATCAATGGCAAATCTTGAGACGTCCAAGCGCTGCAAAATTTCTAAATTTAAGTTCGAGAAAGGAGCATTGCAGCCCCAGAACGAAAATTGTTTAAATGAAAAATAATATATTGCTGTGGAAATTATGTAACAAGGATGAAACTATCATTACTAATTTAAAAAAATGGGAACGAAGTGGAGATTGTCGTTAGAATGTAGAATGAAGATAATAATATGACAAATTTCATTTTAAATTTTCTTTATTTTCCAAACGTAGAACACTCACGAAAACTTTAATAATCCCTCTTTCACCAATAACCCCCCTCCATTTAGATGACTTCGTACGATCGAAACGAGATACGCGGTCTAGTAGGTTCACCGTCGTCGTTTGATAGATATATCCCTGCCGCTCAAGAATTAAAAAACTGAAATCTTTTTAATAACATTACTTTATTCCTAATTATGTAAAATTATATTTTGCAATGAGGAATTAATATTATAGGCTCATTTCTAAAACGGCGCACATGTGTCACTAGTGTTGCGTTCCCACGCAGAAAGGCGTGCCTCTTCTTTCTCTTTATCGTCCTTTTTTCTCCATCCTCTTCTTTTTTTTTTGTTCTTCCTCGTTTCTCTCTACTTCCGTTCAATCCTCTTAAATCTGTACATTTTGCACCTCTTTTTTTTACTCTTGTTCATCTCCTTCTTTCACTTTCCGTTTTTTCCCTTCTTCTTTTCCTGATTTTACTTTCCCTTCTTCCTCTCTTGGACCTTTTTCTTCTTTTTCTCCCTCTTCCTCGAATTATTCTTCAATCTCTCTTTCCTCACCTCTCTTTCCTCATCTCTCTTTTCTCATCTCTCATTTCTCATCCTCTTTCCTCTCTTCTTTATTCTCTTATTCTTCTTCCTCCTCTTCTTTTTATCTTTCCACCTTTTTTTCTTCTCTTTCTCTTCTTCTCTTCCTCCTATTTTCTATCCCTTTCTCCCCTCTCTCGACCCCCCCACCCTTTCTTCATAGTCTTTTACTTCACTCTCTCCCGTCTCCTTATTACTATCTTCTTTCTCCTCTTTTGTCTCGCTTCTCTCTGTTCTTCTTCCTCTTCTCTTTTGTCTCGCTTCTCTCTGTTCTTCTTCCTCCTCTCTTTCCTCCATGTTTTCTTTCTCTTTTCTTTCTTCCTATTCTTCTCTCTTTTCTCTCTTTTCTCTCTTTTCTTTCTTCTCTCTTTTCTCTCTTTTCTTTCTTCCTATTCTTCTCTCTTTTCTCTCTCTTCTTTTATATCTTTTTCTTACCTCTCTTAGTATTCTTTTTCCTCCTTCTCTTATTATTCTTTTTCCTCTTCTTCTCCTCTTCAAATGGAAGATCACTTTGACTTGCCCTATACATATAGATGCTTTCACGAATGAGCCAGAAATAGTAGTTCCTTATTGCATAATGTAGTATTAAGATCACCAGGAAATCCAGTAGCCATAGTAATTAACTTCTGAAATTGGTTTTTAAGCAGCTGGTACATGTTAGCAAATGCATGACAAGCACTCGGCGTTGTAAAGAAATGGGCAATCCATGCAGGAGCCAAAAGTTCGCGGCATTTAGACGGTCATCAAATGTAACGTTCAAAGTAAATCAAGCTTTTTATGGCAGAAAAAAAATAATCCCGTGTCGATCTTTTAAATAGCGCAATATTCAAATAGTAAACCCTAGTCCATCAAACGAATTTTTGTAACGGGTGTGGTAGATAAGTGGGAAATGTGCAATTCATGAAAATTTAAAATATTAATGATTTCAACTAAAACTAGTCTCCAAAATATACCCTGTGAAAAATTCACTGCTAAAATCTAATTTTTCAGCATCAAAAAATGAGTTTTAACTTTCTATTCGCCACAAGGCTCCATGTAATTTTGAACAATGAAACACGTATTTCTTGAACTAGTAAAAACAGCACTTTTTGCAAGTGTCCTTCAAGCCCCTTACTTAAAAGAGGTCAATTTAATCAGTTTTTGAGATTCACCTGTTTATTGCTTTTCATCCCTCTTTTTCAAGTTTGCATTCACTTAATAATTGAGGCCTTAATTTTGATTTTTGCAAGTTCCAAAAATACCCTGCAATTTGGAGGGTATGCAACCTGCTTAGTTTTTCATCAATGCAATTTGTGTAACCCTGTTTGGTGTATGATGCTGAATACATTTGAATTTTTCCCTCCCTTTCGCCGCCATTGCGGGGAATTGGTTAACGTTACTTTGAGGAAGGTCTTTATAATTTTCCTCGGACTCGTTCATAGGTGGACATATTTGAATCAAAAGAAAATATTTCCATTGTGACAAGAGCCCCGCTATGCTTTAATTCGTGCGACTGTGAGTGTCAAAGCCCAGGTTACGATGAAGACAGTTCCTTTTGATTGAGATACGTTCATAAATGGAAGCCTTCAAGCTCAATTAGTCCAACTCCAAAATGTGGCCTATATTACTCTCACGATTTATTTCATTTGATAGAAAATAAAATTAAATGCTGCCGTTAAATTCAAAAAGTATGCGCTTTTGCAAAATCTGGGAATTTCTTACTTTCAAGACATTCCGTTCTCCAATTTTTCGGGTCTACTAAGACAGAATATCAGAAAGAATTTAATTCGAAAACGACCCATCTCGGAAAAATGACATTTTTTCAGGAGACGATAAAAACCACGCAACAGTCAGAAAACGAGTGTTTCAGCGAATAACAATAAACATTGTAAATAACCCGGCACAGTGCTCCTGAAGGTATACTACAAAAGCTCACTTCGAAAAATTGAGAGAATAGACAAATAGTCGGTTCGTTCGCCTTTCATCCTGAGAGTTGGAGGGAGTTGGAGAGATTTTACCGTAATGAAGTGATGATCTGTAAATTCAGGAACGGTTCTGGTGCAGAGTGAACATTTTCCGTCTTTGCGCACCGCCTTGACGAAGGTTAGAGACGAAAAAAATATTGACTGTAAAAGAAAGAAATGAATGCTTTATTAGATAAATCCAAAATAAAAATGCCATAAATATAATATTATCGTTCCCATGGAGCATAGAGCAACGGAAATTTGAAAGAATGGTACAAGTCAATGGAAAAAATTACAATTTTTTATCATTTAAATTGTGTTATTTTTAAATTTTTTGGTTCATAAAGTCCCATCATAAACGATCTAATAGTTTTATGAGTGAGGCCGTTAGGCAATTCGAAATACAAAAAAAGTGCAACTTATCGCGACTAAGAGAAGTCCCTTCAAACAAAGAATGGACAACATATTCAACACTCCGATTTCATAGCAGTAATTTTACTATGTAATCGCAATTGATTGAAACCTGTGCTGCTTTGACTTGCTAAGACTCAAACAAATGGAATTTTACACTGACCACAATGATTGCTCATCTGTGCACAAATTGTGAGTCTTAACTTGTTAATTTAAAAAAAAAAAAAAAAAAAAAAAAAACATTCCATTTCCACAGCCTGTAGGAGGAAAAAGGCTTTTACCGGGCGCCATTTTAATTTGAATTCTTACTCCACGCGGAACTTAATATGTCTCTCACATGCCCTAGTCATACCACAGAAAAATTGAAAATACGAACGTGTGAAAAATAGGGATGAACAATGAAAATGGGGCCGGGGTGTAAGACGCCGCCGTGAGATCAGGCCAAAATTAAAAGATAATTTCCTGTAAAAGCCTGTTCCTCATGGAGACTGTACGCTCTGCCTTAGAAGGGCTGATAAGTCCCTGAGGTTTAAAACGCATCGCGGAAAATAAACACAAAAGTTTCTATGTATAGTCGGTACGTAATTCTGACTCTGAAACTTTGAAATTTGCGCGAGAAACGATCGCGGAGAGAGCCTGCAAAACTGTAGGTATACTACACGCATCGCGTCATCTCACCTACGCACGGCGCACAGTGGATCGAGTCAACAGGAGTGGTCGGACAAAGGAAACTTTAACCGCGTATAACTCCGTTTATACAAAACTTTCAGGTCTAAAAAGTGGCTCCATTGATTTCCTCGAGAAATTCGCTTCTGAAAATGCCCCTTGAAATGTATAATGTGTCGAAATAAACACCAAAAATTGCAGTTTTGGTCCAAAATTTCATGTCCGACCTCTCTAATGGAGAATTTGCACGCAATTTTTTTATTGCTTCATCTGAAAGTGCCTAATGAGCTGAGTTCGCAATATTTTTCATAATTTTTTTCTGACATGGGAAATTGGAGAAAAATTGATTTAAAAGTGAGAAAATGTGCCGCCTTGTGACGTCATCTGGCGGCATTTCCCATTTAAACACATGTATTTTAGCAGAATCGGTTATTTTGTCATATCTCCTCTAATAATTGCTCAATTTATGAATCACAAGGGTATCTTCGTGTTCAGTTCACTCAGAGGATTCCACTTAAACAGGAAATTCATCAAATTTCAGACCCTTGCAAATTCTCCATTGACTCGATCCACTCTGCGGCGCGGCGGAGTCTGGCTCTTGGGTTGGCTCTTGACCCATCCAACTTTTCTACTCCTGCGTTAAAGTCTTAGCGTCAGCCGAGAACAAATTCTCCTTGCTTTTGTCGATATGCAATTTCATCATCTTGCAAGTCGAAATATTTATATCATGCGTTCTGCCCTATCAAACTTTTCTGCCCCTACGTATATGGCCGGAAAGAGTTCTTCATTTTGTCGATATGGAATTTTATCATTCTTGAAGTCGAAATAGCTGTATCACACGTTTTGCCCTAATACCCTATCAAACTTTTCTGCTCCTGCGTTGAAGTCTCTAATTGTAAGTCAGCCGGAAAGAGTTCTTCTTCATTTTGTCGATTTGCAATTTTATCGTTTTGGAAGTCGAAATAGTCGTGTTAAGCGTTTCGCCCCATCCAACTTCTGTGCCTAGATATTTTTGTGGCGATCTTCGGTGCGGACACAGCCTTTAAGTTTCTAAGTCAGCGGAAAAAAAATGCTCCTTCATTGCGTGGACACGCAATTACACCTACTTGGAAATCGAAATGGTTCAGTGGCGTGGCGTGAATTGCGATGTATCGATTGTTTTGCTTTTTAGACCAATGATAAAGAATAGATTATTAAGATGTTCGCTGCGAATACCCTGTTTATCGATCATTTTCCATAGGTTTAAATGGCATAACAATAGATTTATCGCAAAGCACGCCACGCCACTGAAATAGTTGCGCCCCGCGTATAGCCCCATCAGATTTTTCCACTCTGTGTTAAAAGTATAAGTCAGCGGAAAAGAGAACAAACTTTTTTTTCATTGTTGCTGATATGCTAGAAAGATTTGTTGCTTCATGACTATGACCGGACTGAGAAAAGGGACCTCATCTGCCACAAAATAATTCTAGAAAACTTTGAACTTTGCGCCAAAAACGATCACCGGAAGTGCCTGCAAAACTGATAGGATACTTCAAACATCGCTTGATCTCTACCCGATCTCCAGTTAAGGTCTCGACTCTTGCTTGACTCGCGATTCGCGCTAATGCTGCCATGCTAAGGAAATACGCCGTATGAACATTCGAGAGTTGCCTTTCCTTCGACAAAATGTCTATTTTTGAGGAGAGTTATGAATATTTTTACTTCAAATTTTCAGAATCTTAAGGTGAAATTGCAAACAAGATTCTCTGAAAAATTGGAAGAAAAATATCCATAAGTTATATTTACCACGCTGGAAAAAAACGCATTAAATCTAGAATCCAGACTCTTGAAAACATTGACAAGAAGAAATACTCTTGATTCAATCAGATTTTTGCCTAAATCAAAAGAAAATCCGCTCAAATTAAGAGGCTTGGTTCTTGATTTAAGCAAAAATCCGATTGAATCAAGAGTATTTTTTCTTGTCGATGTTTTTAAGAGTCTGGACTCTAGATCCAATGTGTTTTTTTTTCCAGTGCAGGGAATTCGTGTTTTTCATGAACATTCGAGAGTTGCCAAATTTCATTCGATAAAATGTTCATTTTTGAGGAAAGTATTTTACGATTTCCTTGAAATTTTTAGGAGCTTTAGATCAAACTACGAACAAAATCCTCTGAAAAATTGGAAGAAAAATATTCACAAGTTATTTACCGCACTCAAAAAACAAGTATGGGAAGAGTGACTTGCCGGCCGAGTTATGGATCATGGAGCCATCGAGTATAGTTCGTGAAGCCATGCTTATAGGTTCACGACCAATAAAGTATGGCTCAGAAAGCCATACTGTAGACGGTAAGTCACTTTGGTTAGAAATTATGGATCTCCGAGCCATTTTTTAAGGGTCTCAGAGTCGTACCTTTTTTTGAGTGCGGGGAATTCGTGTTTTTCAAACACAATTTGGCAACGTCTGAAGATTTATACGGCGTTCTTCTTAGCACGGCAGAATGGGTCAGTTGCGCTGGTCACAAAATCGTGTTTTATGCTTTATCCTTGCAGATCAACTAAAAATAATAAGATCTGTCCGAACAGCAACTTTCTACGTTGCATATTAACTAGATATAGCGCCTTGGCAAACCCGATATATGACGTCATCCCCTGCGTTAGTACATACCATGTTATGCACATAGAGTACATAGAGTCGTAATGCAAGTGGGAGAGCTGGCGCCACTTTAAGGCATTTTCCGGGTCCCGAATTCCGAGATTCCTGTGCGGCGCCGGGTCCCTTTTTCGATACATAATCGATTGTTTGCGATACACGGGGACCCGGCCATATTCCACACCGCCATTTTGGATCGAATTTGTATCGAAAAAGTGACCCCGCACACCGGGCTCGGAACTCGTCGAGCAGAACATGGCGCCACCTTTCCTACTTATATTACGATTCTAAGTACTCTATGGTTATGCACTATACCGCGGTGGATGACGTCAAAAATCCGACTTTTCAAAGGTAGGTATCTCGGTTAATATTCAACGTAGAAAGATGCTGTTTGGGCAGATCTTCTTAATTTTAGCTGATCTACAAGAATCAAGCATTAAAACACGATTCTCCCAGATAAGAGAGGAATATTTAGCCAATATTTAAACAATATTGTTTTGGTATTTATGCAAACATTGGGCCAATATTGGTTAAATATTGAGCCAATGTTACAATCGTACACCATCTTTCCTTTTGGCATAAATACTGTGCCAATACTTTGGCTGAAAATACTGTGCCAGTACTTCAAAGGGAAAGTATTTGGATATCAATATTGAGACAATACTACACCAATATTGAATCAATTTAGGGGTTCGCAGCTAGGGGATGGTGGAAAAGGGTTAATTGAGGAAATAATTTTAAAAACCATGAAAAATAAAAATAATGAAACCACTGGGATGTTATTGAATCGATTTTGCAGATTAGAAATTTATCATCCACCTTGAGGATTGAACCCGGGACCTACCTAACACTGACCGACGACCCTACCGATTGAGCTTCACTAGACGATGTTTCTAAGTGACTTAAAACCGGTATTTAACGTCGAGTTGGACGGGCAACTAGGATATTTTCCATCTGCCTGGATTTGTCCGTGTATTTATTTTACTTTTTACTTTACTATATTTTTTAAATTTATTTTATCGTTTTACTTTGTTTTATTTCCTTGCCGACTCTATTTTTTTCTTCACTCTATTTTTTTTTTTTTCAAGCACTTCATTTTTTTTCTTTAATTATTTACTTCTTATTCCTTTACTTTGTTTTGTTTTACTGTAATTTATTTTAATACTTCATCATAATTTTTTTGACTTCAGTTAATTCTTTAAATTCATTCTATTCTTTAACCTCATTTAGTTTTTTCCCTTACACTTTATTTTTTCTTCATCTCAGTTTTTTTACTTCATCTCCTTGCTCCCTCTAATGTTTTACTTCAGTTTAGTCTTTGACTTCATTTTATCATTAATTTGATTTACTTCATTTTATTTCTCTTCTTTTGTCTCTGTTATTCTATTATTTCCACCATTCTATTATTTTATTTATTTTTTTCTCTTTAAATTTTTCATCGACATTCTGAGATGCATTTTGCATTTGATTGCAGTTTGATGTCTTCCTCATAAAGACTATGCAGGTGCGATTGCCATAATCTCACAGCTGCACAGCTACTAAGTGCAAGTTCTACAGGAGACCAATAAGCACACGAGATCAAGAATTTCTTCTTCAGTTGAATTTAAATGTTTCATTTGAAATTTGAAAAATAAAAAATAAACAACCAGATGTGAATGAATGATAACATTCTCATTCAATGATAATATTCACAACAGTACATGAACTACAAACGAAACAAAAAAAGAAATAAACTGAGATCACGCGCAAATACATTGAAAATGACCTCAAGGAGGTGGAAATTCAACAATTTCTTGGGAGGCAAAAAAATATATATTATATTATATTATATTAAATTTGACAACAACTGCAATAACCTTTATGAATAATAAGGTTGAAAATAATGGATAATTGTTCAGAAAGAACACATTTGAGCTACGTCTTAAATCTAAGCCTTATTATGTTTAATACTTTTCGGTATGGGCAGGCATTTAGTATGATGACTTATACCGATTAGGATATTGAAAATATTTTAAAAATATTTTGAATAGCAGTATTATTGTTTAAAATATTTTAAAAATATTTTGAAAATACTTACCAATACTGTCTTTTAAAATGTTTTTAAAATATATAATAAATATTTTGAATATAAATATTATATGTACTGATATTTTAAAAATACTCTCACGATATAAATTTTTACAGTATTGAAATACAAATATTTTGAAAATATTTTTATGATGTTTTGGGTAAACATATTATTTTTAAAAATACTAAATGATGATTCTTTAAATATTTTCTAAAAAAATAATTTTGATTATAATATTATCAAAATATTGTCAGTATTGTGTAAATATTGCGACAGTACTGACAATATTTGCCCAATATTGAAAAAATATTATGTCTTATCTGGGCTGTCACCAGCGCAACTTGCCCATTGTAAGTTCCGAAATGCGCACGCTACTTGGAAATCCGTAAGGCAGCGCGCCTACACAAGTTCGGAAGGTGCGCACAAAAATGGAGCGCATTTCCATCAAAAAGTAATACATTTTATATAATCTACTATCCAAGGTTGTAGCCCACGCAATTTTCACACTGCCTACGCAGTTCGCGAACGACCGATTGGTCGTTAGTTACTGAACATTCTGCACCCGTGGAGGGAACTTGAAGAGAATTGTTTCCATCAATGCCGGAATTTGCTGAAAATCTAGATCTTTAGAGGTTTGCATTGCATAATCTATAGATCAGAATTTCGAAATATCACAAGCGCCATGAGTTCTAACTGATTATGAGCATGATATTTGACACCATAAAATAAACCGAATGCCTCCCGGCCGGCCCTCCCCTGTAAGAAATTTATGGGGAGAATCTTCTTAAAAATTGTCCTCTTTGAATGGCCAGAATGACTGATTTTGTGATTACGTCATTTGATATACATAATATCAAAGTATTGGTTCAAACCAGAAAGAATGTGACCTAACGTAGCCCCACGTGCAAATTCATCGTGCGTTAATTCATTACAGTTTAGCCATTGTTAGACCCTAAATCAATTAAGGACTCATTTAGGGCAAAATTTAGCTCGTAAGAAACACATAAGTGCATTTGACCACCATGACGCGAACGACGCAAATCAAAGGCAACACTGGAAAAAAAAGTCTCTTGGATCTTGAATCCAGACTCTTAAAATTTTTGACAAGAAGAACTACTCTTGATTCCATCAGATTTTTGCTTGAATAAGGGTCAGCCTCTTAATTTAAGCGGATTTCTTTTTAATTCAAGCAAAAATCCGATTGAATCAACAGTATATTTTCTTGTCAAATTTTTTTTGAGTCTTGACACCAGATCCAAGAGTCTTTTTTTTCCAGTGAAGGTTGCGTGTATGTTTACAATTGAACTATGAAGTAACCACTACATCAGTCTATTGACATGTCCAAAGGCAAATAGTTTTTCGCTGAATGAGAGAAACAGTTGCTGATCCCATAGTGGCATCGACTATGAAAGAAAGTTTAAACAAATCGGAAAATTCAACTCAGAAAACAAGAGGGGCCGTTCGAATATTACGGAAGGCATTTTGGCAGGCGTATTTATTCCTCTCCCCTTGTAGGAAACGGGCGCAAAACTGCCTTGAGCTGAACCTTTTCTCCACTGACCGCGTAAAACTTGCGGGAGAAAATCCAATGAAAAGTTAAAGTCCGGCATGACGACTGACGGACATTCAGCGCAACGCGACGACGCGCGACGCAACGATAGGCTCCAAGAATGAAAAAGTGCCTTCAATTTTGAGTGATACCACAGCACACGCAGAAGCTCAACAAGTCGCATGCTTCATACCGCACGGGTTATATCGAGGCCAATGAAGGGGCAAACATTTCAATTGATGGAGAATCGACCTCATGTCGACGGCGCTAACACACAAATCGCGTGGCTCGGCTGGCGACGTTGCAGATTTTCTGTCATACTTAATTTTTTGGCTGAAATGCTACTTCAAATAAATGCTTAAAAACATCCATGATTTTACTCCTTCATGAGAGGCAATCCAATTCGTCGTCGTTCGGACGAAGGAAAGTAACTCCATTCCAAGGTTGCCAAATTGTTTCAAACAATTAATTTATTTTACTAAAATGTACCTGAGCAACTTTTCGTCAAAAGTTTTCTGAATTTCGCATTAAATCCGAGGAATAATCGGTGAAATTTTCGGTTAGAACTGCCCAACATTTTCCTTGTTAATATGCAATTCGCGAGGAGAAATTTGGCAACCTTGAAATGGAGTTACGTCCTTTCGTGGGGGGGGGGGGGGGGGGCAAATTGACGAAGAAGGGGAGAGTCAACGGACAGTAAACATACGAGGACTTGGATAGCGCAGGGGGAGATTGGTGGTGGAAATTTTGTCGGTAGAAGCCAAATTCATGATGCAGGAACAAGTGAATAAATTCATTTTAATTTTACTCTTAGGATACTTCTCTCATACCTACATTACCTCTGCAGAATGCGAAATATTAGAAAGAAAAAAAAAAAAAATGATTTCCACCCGCAATCAATTGTCTTGAATAGGAAATCAGCAAAATTTGACTTATCGCCCCCAGAACGGTTCAATTTTTGCATAAATACTTAGGGGCAGGTTTCTAGTTGAAACAGTATACACCTTAGGTATTTCCCGATTTGAGCATTTAAATGCTTACACCCTATGAATATTTTAATTATTGCGAAATTATGCATTGATTCAAAACTTGGAGAAAAAATAAAGTAGTAAATAAAATATTGAAGTTCCATATTAGGCGGACAAAATAAAAAACACAAGCCAACTGTCCGCCAACCCGACGGTTCATAGAAAAAATGAATTTAGACAAACTCACTCGGCTTTAGGTATAGCTGAAGCTGCTAATTTTTCACGATTAGGAGAGGGCAGGCACATGTAGTCACTTATGAATTTCACGAACGCAAACGGAGCCTTCGAAAATGCACCTGAAAGTTTACAAAACTCACAGACGGCCGGCGCGCGCGGTGCAATCGAGATTTTAACACATGGGTGAACTGATCAGATCGCGAATTTGTTACAAAGAAAATGCCTCCTCTCATCACGATTACATTCAGCGAGGATTTACACACGATATCTTGAAATTTCCTCGAAAAAAATTGACGAGCACTACAAGAGGAGCAGCACAACCGTAGAAGAAACGTTTCGACACTATAATGAATGGAATAAAGATTTTAAGCGAGGCTACTTGCCGCCGGACGGACACTGCGCGCAAGTGGGAAGCAATCTCTGAACTAGACGGACAACCGGCAAAGGAAAATGACATAGGCTGGGCGTCTTTGCAAAGGGGAGGGGGGGGGAGTCCGCACGTGTATTTGAACGGTCTGAAACCACCACCGCACCGCAGAGACTTCTGGTCCGGCAAAAAACGTGTGCGTGTGTGTGGGGGCCCGGCCTTCCTACCCTTGCCGTTTCAGATACACTTCTTCCGACGGGAAACCGATAAGTCTCTTTGTCGCTCTCTCTGTAACCGTTTCGAAGTTTCGAGAAACCAATTTTGGCTGCTCCACCTGCCGTTTCAGGCCAGTTCCATTGTTACCCTGTCTAGACTCTGTCGTCTATCTAGATTTCCTATACGCAAAACAAGCTGTCCGACTGTCTTTTAGACGACACCGACGCGATCAGACGGAAAAAAGGACCTGATTTTTCCAACTGGCCAGCGTTGCGACATAAAGGGGGAGGGGGAGGCTGGAAAGAACCTAGAGACAACCTATTTTACAGCACGGGTGGCCTCAACAAAATCTGTAAAAACTCGCAACCCCAAAATCTTTAAGCGCGGGACACTACCATGGAATACTTTAGGGGCCATTTATGAATTACGTAACAAACTTAGGGGGGAGGAGGGGGGGGGTTAAGCCAGCGTAACCTTGCGTTACATGGGGGAAGGGTCAAGCTCAGCGTTACATGACAAATTCGAGCCGGGGGGGGGGGGGACTTTAAAAACAACGTGCAGATATTTGAAAATCCCGCCCTTCCCGAATGAATATTTTCTACGCGAGACCCTTTCTTCACACCTCTGTTGATCTCTTGCCGTTATATTTCAGCGAAATATCTCCAAAAAACCCGAATTTTTTTCAAGATGCTTTCTCAGAGTTTCCTGATATTTTGAAAATTGGAGGGGGGGGGGAGGTGAGGCCAGCATCACGTAATTCAAAAGGGGCTGCGTCTTCATATTATATTTGACAAAAATAGAGCTGAATCCTGCCGTTGAATTCAGTGAGTGTACATTTATTCGGCAGAATCTAAAAAAAATTATCCCTCAGAAAGTTTCAAGGCTATATATACTCCTTGGTTTTCGGTATTTCAAAAACAGTCTGTTTTCGGTATTTCAAAAACAGTCTGTTTTCGGTATTTCAAAAACAGTCTATATCAGAGGGAACTAGACAACGTGAAATACAGTTAGGCTGATTTTACATGAAAAATGACGACTGCGACAATCAGCGGTGAGGGGCCGTCCATCAAATACGTACCGCTAGTGTCATGCTACGTAAGAATGCCGCGCCGTATGAGCCCTCAGACGTTGCCTAATTTTCTTTGATGAAATACAATTCTTCAGGGCAATCCGTGAACATTATTCTTCAAATTTTTCGGAGAATATTAATCGCGAAAAGCTCTAAATTTTCTGACAATTTGCCGAGAAAATATTCATAACTCTCTTTAAAAATAAAAATTTTTGCCGAAGGAAATGTGACAACCCTCGAATGTTCATACGGCGTTCTTCCTTAGCACGGCAGTATTGGGGGGGAGGGGGGGGTTGTGGAGGAGAGCGTTAGGCCATTTTTTTTCACGTGTTAAAGGAAAGGTAGGTACGTCACCAAAGCGTCACAAGAGGGGAGAGGGTTAAAAATGCCGAAAAAAAGTGTGTTACGTAATTCATGGACGGCCTTTGAGAAAGAATACTTCGACAGCTCACTTCAAAAATTGAAAAAAATCGACAATGGTCTACCCATTCATGATTAATTCTATGGAGGCAGGAAAGAGTAAGGAAGATCTCACCGTGATGAAGGGATGATCTGTAAAGTCAGGAACAGCTCTGATGCTAAGTAAACATTTTCACTCTTCCAGCACCGCTTTGTCAAATGTTGCCAAAACCAGAAAATATTTACTGTAAAAGAAATAATTAAATGCCTTAAGAGATGAATCCAACTTAATATTATTGTAAATCGTTTAATGTAGTTAGTTAATATATTTTAAGACATTCAGCGTCACAGGCTATTAACGGCTTTACGGAAAATTTGGAAAGTGGGTGTGTAATATTCCCAAGTAGCTTACAGCAACGAAAATATCGAAATAATGTTGCTATTTAAGGCAATGAAACTGCAATTTTTTGCGGTTTAGCCGCCAATAATTTTTTGCTGAGAGTTAAAGGCGATTTTTTCTAAAGGGTCGTTCTTCATCAAAACACTGCGATCTTCCTGAAAAGGGCCTTTAGAGTCTGAGCTTTAAAAATTGTCGAAGAAAATCAAAACGAATCTCAAATTAAAAAATTCAACAAATTACTGTATCATCCCATAAGATTGGAAAAGGAAAAATCAAAAGACCCCCTCCCCACCCCATCTTTCAAGCTTCATAAGTCAGAGGTTGTAGATGGTCACATCTAGTTGTAAATCTTTAAGGTATTTTGCGATTCAGACAATTGACGTATCAAATGAACATTAAGGGAGTACAGGTAAGAATATAAATTACTATCAAAACGATATCCCCGAATCAAATATCATAAAAGTATCACGAAAAAAGTTTGTCGATAACTCATACAGTGACAAAACAGTAACGCCACCGATTGCGAAACTTTCAGGATTAAAGAAAAAATCTCGAGGAAATCAGAAGAAACAATCGCCCCTTCTTCAGTCAGGCGATTCTGTGCGTAAAAACATTTCTTTACTGAAAAGGAAAATTGAAGCATTAGGTGAAAAAAGGGCATTTCTTGGTTGCGATGTCTCAGGGCCTGTGTTACCTAACACTTCAGCCACTATAACTAAAGGAAACGTAAGAAATTCATTAAAATTTTTATTAGATTACTTTTACAATTTTACAATGCTGAAAACTAAAAATTTTAGAGAATTCTCTCAATAGTTTCCTCTCTTAAATATAAACTAACAATGGAGATTCTAAAGTACCGCAACCAAGGAATACCCTTTCTGCACCCAACACGGGTCAATTTTTGATGATATGAGCAACCGACTTACCAGAAACACGGAGTGATTTACATACAAACAAACTGACTTCCAAAATGCCATCCTCGAACCAAATATCATTTCAGTATCACGGAAAACGAGCAACCGAAAGCGCATTCAATGACGACGAATACGAGTGACATTTACTTTCAACTTTGAAGAAACTCAACAAACTGTGGAATTTGGACAGAATAAGTAGCGTTTCAAAATTATAACAGCGAGGATCTACCGAACTTGACAGAAAAATTAGTTCCTTAAAATCTCAAGCCACTGTAGAGGTCTGAACCGTCACCTCCGATTTCACCCACTAGACTGCCTTAGACGTTTCACGTAACGTCTCCGATCAGTCCCTGGTAAGGAGGTGGTGGTGGCGGGGGGGGGGGGGAGGGGTGGCCAGATATGCCGAACATCCGCTCGACAGAATCCCTGTGTGGCCGTTTGGCGACCGGTCGGCGGCATCGGAGGAAATTCTCTCAAAGAGTCTCGGATGAAAAGGAAATCGGCAGTAAAGGAGAGATAAGAGTCTGGGTGTTGACGAAGAGGTGATGACAAAATACCCGTCGCGTTGGGGGAAAAACTTGGAAAAGGAGGGGCGGGGCATAGTCAGTCACACCTCACCAAAACACGAATCTCAGTTGTCACGAAGGACAACGCTGCCGTGCTAAGGCAAAACGTCGTGTAAACCCTCAGCCGTTGCCAAACCTTGGATAAATCAGAAGTTTTCGGGGAAATTCGTAGATATGTTTCTTCCAATTTTTCAAAGAATTTTCCTCGTAATTTTGTCGCCTTCCTGACATAAGGGTGTAACTACACTCTGTAATGAACCCTGTCTTCCATACATATCGATGCTTTTCCGGGATCATCTCAATGTGTAGTTACGCCCTTATGTCAGCCAACCGACGATTTGATATAAATAGTCTGAAAATGTTACGGAAAAATATTCAAATATTTGGCAAAAGAAGCCGATGCCATCGTCGAAACTTTGACGGATATTCTCAATCGCAACGCCACACTCTGCCTTTACATGATCCACGGTGGAACTAATTTTGGCTTCACATCAGGTTTGAACCCTCTAACAAACTTTTTATGGGTGCGGCCAGAGACAATAGACCCTCCACTGACCTCTTGACGACAGGTGGAAGCTTTTACTCTCGGGAATTCAACAATTCCTTATGGACAATTGTGAGGGAGCAACACTGCCGTGCTAAGGAGAAACGCCGTATAAACATCCGAGAGTTGCCAAATGTCCCCTTCGAAAATATTGATTTTTAAGACAAATAATGAATATTCCTACTTGAAATCTTCTGATACATTAGATCACATTGCGAGGAAAATTCTCTGAAAAATTGGACGGAAAATTTTCACAAGTTTTCCGGTTTTAAAAAGTCTATTTGCCACCATGGACCGCGGTATATGTGACCACCCCCTAAATCCGGCCCTGTTGTCAACACTCCTATGATCATACGAAGACCACTTGGACTGCATTCTGCAATTTGGAGCTATAAATTCTGGCACATCTGAACAAACACGTATGTGAATAGGGAAACTAATGGCACATAAGTTGTTTTTAAACCGGGCCGGAATTTATAGTTCCAAATTGCGAAATGCAGTACATTTAAGAAATGCCCTGCTCGACGGGTCTACATTCATGCAATTTGAAAACAATTCATGGTATATGTGATCATTGAAATTGAACGTCGAACACGGATCCTTATCACAATGTTTAAAAATTTCCTAATATTATTTAAAGATTATTACTTACTTAACATTATTCCTACAAATTTTTTGAGAATATTCTTATAAGAGCAAAGATAAATCACATCTCTCTCTCTCAGCGTGATCCTGGTATTCAACCACCAATAAGCCAGCCACCCAGCAAGAGGACAGATGCGACAGCGGCCCGCCGCAGCCGTGACGCGACGTTGATAATAACGCCTGGATACAACTATTCGTGCTCCGTGGATGCCCATGTTGCAAATGCGAAAAAATGAAGGCGTTTTACTTTCTATCGCCCAGGCTCGAAGTCGTCCTGTAATTTTATCCAAGAGGCCGGTTCATAAATGATGTCAAGTACTTTTCTCTCATTGTTTACCCTTTTTCATTTGTCAGGTACCTATCAAGGACCTCTGCGCTCCCTTTTAGAAAGCGTCTGGTTGAGCAAATATCTAAATTCTAGACAGTGATTAGGAATACTCAAAAAACACATTTAGTGGTGATGGTGGCGGTGGTGATGGTACTGGTGGTGGTTAAGATAAAAAAAAGGACTCACGGACTCAAGATAAAAAAATGTAAATAATAAAGGATTTACTATCACGGGACATGATAATCAACCTAAATTAATAAAGTAGTTTTTGTGATGGGCTGGTAATTAAATACAATACCATAAACGTCTCAAAATAGATTGAGCACCTACATCCACCAGGTAAATAATAAATGCTTGAATTGATGTACTAGTACCAATGTCTGGAGAAGAGGTTGGTTTTTATTTATTTAATCCTTGTTCATAAAGGGTTTGAAACTCCGTCAACTTGATATGGTTCCCCTTTTAGTACCGTTTTATTCCGTTCAGCTCATCACTCGACAACTTTCTCAAGAGTTTTGAAACATTTTATTTTGATCCCCCTTTTTTTACTAAAGTTCTTCACTATTCAGCATCATACATCATGGCTCCTGCCACTTACAGTCGATAAGATATTGACAGGGCAAAAAGGAATAACATGATCAGTTGAGTAACGGTTGATGTGTACAAAATATTTCGAATCTCAATAATTCTCGGTGCGATGAATAATCGTACGTCTAAAAATCAGTTTGCACCCAACTGTAAAAGGGATGATCAGTTGCAACGACAGGAAGCTCGCCGACCCTTGTGACTTCCACCGGCTTTAGGGGTTCCCCTTTCTCATTTATTTCTGATTTGGCAATCTGGTATACTACATCCATTCCTTTGACAATCTGTAAAACAAGCAGGAGAGTTTTGTTACATATATTTTGTTGGAAGAGGGAGAAAATGGCCATGCATGAACAATAATTTGGCGCATCTATGCGGAAAAAGTCCGTCTTCATTAAGAGATTTAAAAAAGAACTCGTCTGTTTAAAGGGTGGATCGGGTTTTAGGATTAGAGTATGGAAACCGGTCAGGGCTAACTTTATGCCTATATGAACTGCAACTGTAAACAGAAGACTCAACTTGCGGCGGTGGAAAAACACGATTCAGCAAGAAACAGATATTGAGATTTTAATCCCAAGTTCTCATGTTGTTAAGTTTTTTTTTTTTTTTTTTTTTTTTTTTTTTTTTGCATAATATTACTCCAAAAAAACATCATGCGAGGAAAGCCACATCTGCAGAGATTAAAACTCCTTACTACCACTACCCCAAATGTCGCCTTGGATTGATTTCTGCGAATATTTATTGGTAAAATAACTGCCCCATCTCATCCAATTTCGTAGGTGCCCCCTGTGTAACCTTAACTGTCTTGAGCTTATTCCACCCTCGATTTTATGGAATCTTTTTACGTTCCCTCCTCCCCCATGAGTACATTTTGAACAGAGATTTCCAAACAATTTGTTTTGTCACAACGCATTAATTTCTGAGCAGATCTCTGCATGTTTTAGATTTCAGTGTATATTAACGAGTACCGCTTAGTACCTACTTCTTCCTTCCACTAATAATTACATCGAATTGAGATCCTAAAAAATTATATGATTAACGACAGCAATAAGTTTTGTCGTTTTCTTGCTGCCTGCTAATTTAGATAGTAGTTGGTATTATTGTAAAAGCTGAGATTGATAACGTACCTTGCCGAATGCTACATGAACCCCATCAAAGGACGGGCATGCTTTCAAGGTAATGAAAAATTGACACCCGTTTGTATTCGAACCTGAAAACAATGAAAGAGAGAGAGAGAGAGACTTCAAAAAGTATGAATAATATTTGATTCTTATTTTCTTATTCATAAGCAAATGAAATAACCATAGTGAACTTCATAAATGGTAAAATCCGGAACAGGTTTATTTCCTTATGGCTGAATTTGTGTATTAATAAGGGTGTTAAAAGCAAAACGGCCCTTGCGGTGGGGAAAAATTAAATGAGGCACCTCAGTAAAATTCAGCTCAGATAAGTCATATTCTTCAAAATTTTGCGCAAAGAACAGACATAATTAAGAAAATTGAACTTTTAAGGACATGTCAAAGTTGGAGCTTATAGAGCGCTTGGCATCGAAAACTGGAAGTGGATTTTTTTATAACCCAAATTGGTTTCACCGCTGGACTAAACAATTTTCATTGCTTCCCAAAGGCCCTGCTCTTATGTCTAATCCTATCAAAGGGTATCTACAATGACATCTATTTTCGCCTTTCGAATTTCTAAGCCACGAACTAATAAATCTTTTTATGCTCACCATTGTTGACCATGCTAACTATTCCAGGTTCAGAATGTTTTATAAGAAAGTTCTCATCCTCAAAGAGTCGCCTCCAAATACTTGTTTGTCCAGAGCCATCATTATTTATTATATCTCCACCTTTTGAAAATGGAAAAATGTATTTTTTAAATACTTTAAATTCCTTCATCTTTCATTGGGATGCATAATAAAATGAACAATTATTTTGACAGGAATAATTAAGCTAAAACATATTTTGAAACTATGTGTCAACAAGACTTAATTCATTGCAATCATAGTAACATGTGACAAACTGGTGTTGGCAAACTAACAACACTCTGACGATGATTGCGTCCAAACTGCGGGTTAAAAAGATTTAGTATAAACTAAGAATTGAAAGTGCGCTGTGATTTTGGATCCTCGCATTACAGCATTTACAGCCCGCCGCGCCATCGCGCCGCCGCACTGCGAATGAAGCGGTGTGTGCTCGGAGAACCAAAACGCCTTCAACTGCGGGCGTATGCAGTGCGGACATCTGCGGAGTTCGAATAGTTGCATGCAGGCGTTGTAATGAAATTTGTACGGTGATGCCGATTTTGCTTCCTCTTACGCCTCAACTTAATTTCAGTGTCCTCTATTTTACCGATGAAGTAAACTATCGCTGACTTTTGTCGCGTCATGCATTGTCAATTTTCCAAAAAACTGCAATCTTTGTTTAAACGTATTACAAAGTAGCCGGTCCTCGAAATCACCAAAAATGTACGTATCTTTGCAAGATTTTTACAGTTTTCCTCAACGTACAAAAACGAGTCGTCCTTTATTTGGATTTTCCCTCCTTTTATACAAATATTTCTAACGTTTAAGTACGAAATTTTTAAGGAGCAATCCTCGAGTGCTGGCCTGCAATGCTGTTCCTCGCATAAAATCCTATCTAAGGCGATAAGAAAAATCGTAAATATGTTTCTTCTTAAGTTTTCCTTGATTTATGATTTTGCGCTTTTGGGATGAATCTCAAAACTCTCCCTTTGCGCTATTGGATGCATTTATCATTTCTACAGAGTTTGCGCTTCTGGGTGCCGTCCACTTTATGACACCAGTAAACTTTACACGTTGAGATGAAAAAAGTGAACTCTGGATTCTAATGCTGTTCTCAGAGACTAGTGCAGGTGAAATAACTAAAACTTCATTTTTGTTAAAAAACATTTCACTCAATTCTCTTTTCTGTGTTATTATATTTTTTAAATTAGTGGCACTTACACGATCTATTGAAAGCAGATGGAGGAAACAGTGCTTTCCTTGCTTAAATGGATGCCACGCCACCAAAGCAGTCACTTTACTATACATATACCATTAGAAACCCCCCCCCCCCCAAAGCGCAAATAAGCTTGGGCCTCTCTCCTCCCACCACAGAATTTCTCTAGCTACCCTCAAAATTAAGAGGGTCTTATTGCCGCTCTTACTTTGTTGAAATGTTAAATAAAAATAGAATACCTTGAATTTTGACTCCTGGTACAATTTTGTAAAATCTAGATCCCATGTAGGACAAATCTTCAGTTATACCCATTAATGCTATCTGTCGGAAGTTAGACACAGTTTTTGGCACTGCTCCAGCATACAACCCGAAAATGATGTTTCCAAGCTCTTTACCATCTTGCTCTACCTCGAAGTACAGTTTATGAGTGATGTTGTAATATGCATTTGGACTAATGGTTGTCCTCTCTAGACGAGTTTCGATGGTAGTGACAGCCTGCAGGCAAAATTTCAACATATTTGAACCATCATCTAACGTGGCCAATGTCGATTCCCCTAAATCGATAATACTGATTGTGAGTTTCGTCTAATTGAATGAAACCGATAATATCAAATGTTTCGATGCATAACGAAAATATTAATTTGAGGACCAAAATAAGTTTTATTTTTTAGTTTTCGGAACTAAACGATTTTTAATACTATGTGTCAACGTGTCGAGGCAGAATTAGCATTATCAATGATACTGTACGCATATGAATTGATTCTTTTATAAAGCTAACAGAAACACTGAGAAACTTCATCTGTGTTTTTTATAAAATTAGCGTTTTATATATAGTTTTCTAACTTTGAAATTTTTCCAAAGGGTCAATATTTGGAATTTATAGCACTCTTTGTGCATTGACTCCTGTAAAGGCAACCTCTCTATTTTCTCACGTCATTTTTTCCCTCCTTAAGGACCCCTTTGCCTAATTAATTACACATTAGGTATATACGAGTAACTCAATTGCACATCTGTTACATAAAAGTATTCCTTATTGGATCCTAATCTTAAGCAAGAGCGTAAAATGAACATACAATACATATCGTGCGATTATGCTATCCAAAAGCTATTAAGGGCCCAAAGACTCGTTTAAAACCCATTCAGACCATTTCGTGTCGGGAGTAAGGGAGATGGGGTGATTTAAAGATTCTATCAAATGGCCAGCACTTACGCAAATAATTATGTTCACACAACAGTAACCGATGACGTGCGATATCCGACTCATATTGGCCACAAAATTATTCTACTTCTCTACAGAAGTGAGTGCACCCACTTCCAATCTGAGTTAACATATTAATGAGGTTGGCTGCCTGCAGTCAATTCGAAAGCGTTGGTACACATTGCGTACTTTGCACCGCTGGACCATCATGCCTTGTTAGTTTAATTTATATGATCCTGAAACGTTGTAAAAATAAGCCGAATTTCAGGTTTAATTGTTCCTATTTTTTTCGCTCGTTGAAGAGTTTCAGGAGCTCTTGCGAATGTGACACCACTGTGCTCTATTCATCCTTATACAATCATATGGCTCTAATAAAACCTCTGATGATAAAGCGTCACATACTTACACGTGGGTCCTAACCCCTATTTTCTTCTTAGTTTCTTTTCTTTGCTATACTTACCTATAATGCTATTATTTTTTCAAAGCAACAGAGAGTACAAATCTTTTAGGGATACTGAGATAATGAGGCCCGCCACAAGGGGGGGAGGGATACTGGGTCCCTGGTACCGGGGCCCGGGCCCCGGAGGCGGCCCGTGTTACCCGTGAAAAACCACTACGAATTCACATGCAACCCTTGTTTCGTAAGAAAAAGTGAAAAATTTACCCTTAAAATTTCGCAAAAGGTGAATAGATTTTCAGAAACACGCTGGGGCACTGTAGAATTCTTCTTAAATTTTCAAAGAAGTATACTTCCTGGAAAATGTCTATCTATTTTCAAGATTTTCAGTACAGAGGGATATTTTTAGTAACTGCGTTTCATTTTCTTCCGTCGTCAGATGCTGAGAGTCTCCAGTCTGGGCATCCTCGACTTCAATGGCTCAACTCCCTTGCCATAGACAAACAAAGGGGGAGTCCAGGGGGGCCTGGCCCTCTTAGAACTGAAAATACTTTCTTATGCCCCCCCCAAAAAAAAAAAAATAAATAAAAATTATCCAGATGTTTTGAATGCAACAATTCGCAAGTATTTTGTGCTTAAAGTAGAAAAAAAAAAACATAATTATTCCGCAGAAATTGATGGAAAAATTCTTTACGGAAGCTTCAAAATGCGTCCGATTAGTCGTATAAATTCTGAAATTTCTCGGGGGATGCCCCTCGGACCCCCCCCCCCTTCGTGCTTGGGGCCCGGACCTTAAAACTGGTACCAGGGCCCGAGATGGGATATGGCGGGCCGTGAGATAATGTGTCGTTTTGGAGGTATTCAGGAGTGATTCCATATGGGGATAACAAATTGATAGTCCCTTACTGGTGATGATATTTATAGCATTCCACGATCGGTGATTTATATTGGTACGGATAAAACCATCGGTCAGTTATCCTCTTATACCCCTAAATAACTGAGATGGAGGATGAAGTTGAGTAATCTAAGAAACCATTTCATGCTGCGTTATTGAAATGGAAATTTGCCGGCATAGGTCATTTAATCACAAAAGTATTCAAAGAACTGTGGTTTCCGAAAGCTTTCCTTTGTATTTTCCATGACGACCAGACGATGGACCACTAGACAAGGTACGAATTTAAGCATTCTAATAAATCTTTCTCGACTAGAATTTCAAGTAGAACACGATTCATTTTTATTTCATTAACGTTTTTATTTCACATTGGTTACGAGGAATTTGAACTGCCCGCTCAAAAGAAACTCAAAGCTCTACGTGAGTCAAATCGTGCACTACAACGGTTTCAGCAAGCTTCTCAATCAAGCGATATTCATTCCCCACCATGTTCTGTTCAAACTATAAACAACTTGCTATAGCTGAGCCAAAGCGCCAAGATTAAGGTTGCCAGATTTTTATATCGCAAAGACTGTCATGATAACGTTTAGCGCGCGATGTGAGTCACGTAGAGCATTGAGTTTTCATGAGCGGGTGTTTTGAATTCACGCATCAAGAATCAATAAATATGTTCATAAGGAGTTGATTTTGGTAATTTTCGTTGTGCGCATCGTGTTCTACGTGAAATTATGGTTATGAAACGTGTATCAGAATGCTGAAATTCGTGCCTTGTCTACTGGTCCATTCCCGTGGCTCACATTAAATTACCTAAGTGAAATTCCGAACACGATGTGGAAAAATTAGAAGAACACTTATCTCGATTCCGGTGTTTCAAAAATGTCACTCTTAATTCCCTTTTTCAAGAGAAAAAATAGATATTTTTGGATGTGAGTCTCAAAGAATACTTACTTTTAAGAGGACTGAGAAAAATCGATACAAATTTCGCGCAGGTAAAAGATGATCAGTCGTCCTTCATTCAGGATAAAGGGATATTACAGGAACTTTACAGCCTCGTGAATTTGATCATTTATTTGTTTTACGTTCTCCATTCATAGGAAATCCAAGAGAACTAACGTGAGAGAACTGGCGTAATTGGATATCCAACCGTCAGCAATCCGTCGATTCCATGCCTCTGTTGTCATGGGAGAAATGTGTGTGTATTGAATCAAAGGTTCAGGGCTCAGGGAGTCTTTAAATACACGTTACATGAGATAAATAATGATGATAATGATGTTTCATGAGGAGAGAAGGGGGTATCAATACTGACTGAGGTGAGGCATATTGTACTTACATACATAAGTAGTTTTATCAGTACACGATTTATCGCTGTTAGTGTTATCTGTTCAGAATTGATTTAATGTGAGCAAAATGAGGCAATGCATTGAATAGATGACTGGGAGTATATGCTCTGTCGTCTCTCCTCTCTCGAGCTACACTGCTTATCCCTGTGACAAAAATAATAACATCTCTCTTTCCTCTTTCAGCTCAGTAATTCTCCGACATGGTTAATACGATGAAATGACAATTATGAATGATAGTATTCAAGATTAGATTTTTACATTATATTGTGAGTGAGACTGTTGAATTAAGACTGGCATTTTTCCGCAAATGAAATTCGGCTGAATATAAATTGTTTCGTGCGTACACCCAACAACGTTTTTTCTCACGGATCCCTTCAGAGCAGTAAGTAAATTTGCAGGCTGAATCATATAATAGATAATAACGGTGAATTAAAGCATACCCGGCGTAGCTAAATTTTACCCGTTTCGAGGTTACCCGTTAATTATCGATTAACTCTTCACATTAAAACAAAAACAAATGCCGAGTTTCACGAACATATTGCTCCCCTACTTGGTATGGACGTCATGATGATGAAAATGGGCATTTAGGTAACTCTATCTTTTTTCCCACCCTGTTTTCGTAATTTTGTTTTTGAGAGTTTCCGAATTTTGGTGTTTAAATTCTTCTACTACTTGTTTGTACATTTATCTATCATCTGAATGCATTAGAATGCATCAAATTTTTGAAGATTTGGTAAACAAGCAGTGTGTTGAAATGAAAAATGCC